>CM042436.1:4060000-4110000 GCA_023631565.1 Gymnocephalus cernua
TATCTCAGAGGGTACATGGAGTATCTCAGGGGGTACATGGAAAGAATGTTGAGAAGCTCAACTAATTTAAAAACATTGAAATTATTCTATTGAAAGAATATATGAGCTGTAAAACCTGTGTGGTGGAAGTTTTTCTTGTAGCAGCAGGGTTTAGTAAATATCAATGATAAGAATGAAAACGAATAGAGACTGTTTTGAGAATTAATAATAGAGGAACACAATTTCAAGAGCATCAAGAATTAAACGTCAAAGTGCCAAAAACATTGAAAAAAGCGCCAAAAGAGACAAAAACTTTAGAAAACGTCACATACCATAAACAATTAAAGTTAGTTTCCATTCCTCCTCTGCTATGTTCTAATCTTTAGCCAAAACACCTCTTTTCCTTGGAGACAGAAAGAAGTATTCTCGCTGTTGTAAGCAGTCGTCGGCCTTCCTCACTTGTTATCTAAGCACAGATGACAGCTTGAGAAAGCTTTAGTCTAGTTAAAGCAATATCATTTCTACTAGGCTATAGTTGAGGGCTGAAAACAATCTTTAAAGTAATGGTTAAAATAAAATTTCCATCACACCTGAATGGATTTTAAACAGGTAGGTAAAAGTAATAAATACATAAATGGTATATACATAAATAAATAGCTAAAAGTACTGACTAAACAGTTGTAATAGTATCTAAAAGTACAGACTAAACAGCTGAAAAAGTATCTAAAAGTACAGAATAAACAGTTGTAATAGTATCTAAAAGTACTGAGTAAACAGCTAATATAGTATCTAAAAGTACAGACTAAACAGTTGAAATAGTATCTAAAAGTACCGACTAAACAGTTATAATAGTATCTAAAAGTACTGACTAAATAGTTGTAATAGTAGCTAAAAGTACTGACTAAACAGTTGAAATAGTATCTAAAAGTACAGACTAAACAGTTGAAATAGTATCTAAAAGTATCGACTAAACAGTTGAAATAGTAGTTAAAAGTACTGACTAAACAGTTGTAATAGTATCTAAAAGTACAGACTAAACAGTTGTAATAGTATCTAAAAGTACTGACTAAACAGTTGTAATAGTAGCTAAAAGTACTGACTAAAAAAACTTAATAACCACTTCAATATAACGAATCGTGTCATATATTTGGAACATAGATTGGGAAATGGGAGTACAAGAAGAAAGTAGCAGAACATGTGTTGTCTTCCCATCGACCATGCAACGTTTAGGTTTTCTGGGTCAAAATTTAAAATTAAAACTTTTTTGACGCTTTGGTTGTCTTTTTTCGACACTTTTGTTGCTATTCCACCAATGTTTTTGTCACTTTTTACAACGTTTTTGTTGATTTTTCTCACATTTTTGAAGCTTTTTCCTACATTTTTGTCACTATTTTCAACATTCTTTTACCAATTATTTTTTTTAAATACTATAAAATTGAATAAAACACTCAAATGGAATGAAAGTAGTGAACTGATGATTTATTTTACTTGTGAAGTGCGCTGTAGGGAACCATACATGTTTATATATATATATATATATATATATATATATATATATATATATATATATATATATATATATATATATATATATATATATATATATATATATATGGTTGAAAGAAACCCAAATTTCTGAGTAGAAACTTTTTGAAAATGGGTCAAATTTGACCCGTGGACAACAGTAGGGTTAAATAGCCATTACATTCAAAGATGCTCTAAATATAACCGCCTACTTGTGTTGTCAATAGTGTTTGTATTAATTATAAACACAATCTCATTATTATTTCCTGCCCAGCTGTGTCTGTGAATCTGTGATGAGCTTCGAGTCTCAACATGAACAAACTCACACCAATTTTCTGCACGTTCGACCTCCATTATCACGTCTGATTTAAGGTGGAAATGACGCGTCAGACAGCTGCAGTAAACACTTCAGAAGGAAACTAAACTGACAAAAATTTTCTTTTTATAAGTCGTACTATCTTCACCTATCAACACAAAGATACTGGCAAGAGGTGGAAGCAAGTAACCCCACATTCAAAATCTTACTTATGTAAAAGTACAAAAGTCTCCAGAAATAACTTGGATACAGAAATGTTTAATATGAACTTTTATGATTGAAATGTCATTAATTTATATGAATTATATCAGTGGTTCTCAAGCTTTTTCACTAATGTTCCCCTTTTTATGTTTTTGTAAGCCATGTACCTCCATGAATAATTTAAGTATATATAAAGAGGAAGAATACAGCAAACAAACAAACTTAAAAAAGCAATAAAAACTTTGAAAAGCACACAGTAGAAAGAAGGAAGGCAACACTAGAGTGACAAAAGTGACAAAAAATTCCCAAAACGTAATACTTTGGAGAAAAAGACAAAAAAAATTGAAGAAAAAAAACAGTAGAAAAAAGTAAGGAACAAAGGCAAGAATAGGTCAAAGCAAGTGACAAAACCTTAGTACAGTAAGTAACTACAGCCTTGTAACTGAAATTGTTTTTGCAAAAAATGTTACGTACCCCCTGTAGTCTTCCAGAGTACCCCTAGGGGGACACGTACCCCCTGCTGTCCTCCAAAGTACCACTAGGGCAGGGCTATTCAATTAATTTGGAATTGGGGCCAGGTCATGAAACTGAGGCAAAATAAGGGGCCGGAGAATATGAGTAATTATAGTAACAAATAAAGAAATTACAACAACATACTGAAGGAGTCAATATATTCTATTTTGTAAATGCAGAACAACATATGCACATTGTGATGCACTAAGACACATAGGCCCAAGGCATTGTTCCATTCAAATGGCAATACAATGTTGAAAAATCAGAGACACAGACAATTAGAGAAATGCAATTCACTAACAGAAAACATCCACTTAATTGCACATAACTGTACCAACTTTACAGCTCGTTATCCTCAATTGACAATGTGGAGATACATTTCAGTGTTAGTAAAGAGGGAAATCATTCTCAGAAAAATAAGTCTCCCTTCTCAACAGGCTAAAAACAGAAATGGAGCTAAATGGTGCTGATTACAACACACACTTTTTTTCCTTCTAACAAAATAATACTGTACTTACTTTTGTCCAGTTTGAAAATAAATCAGACACCTTAACAATCAGTCTAGTTCAGTCATATCACAGATATTTAAGATTGCACTCATTTGAATGACAGGCAACATCAATGTATCTCCACCAACAAAAATAAAACCGAAGTGCATAGTGTGGTACAGAATAGAATTAAAACAACATAACAGTGCATGGCACTTTATCAAGGCAAAACATTTCAAACTGCATTCAACAATAAGACCACATCAAGAAAAACATTAAGTGCATAATGTGGAGTGAAAAACATGTTAATTGCATCATACTGTTCAAAAATCAATCCTCATTTCTTGCTTGACTAGTTATGCCTGTTACCTTGGATGCAGTTTGCCAACATTTGCCATCTAATGAGAGAAATGGCATTTTTTTGACTTTGCAAGAGCAGTAAAGTCAGGTGTATATGTTGTCAGGGCAATGCGCAAGCAGTGTTGCAGATGCTGGTCAGTGAGAGATATGCGATTGTGAGTTTTAATGGCATTCATGTGTGAGAATGACGACTCACAAGTGTATGTTGAGCCAAACATTGTCAGAAGAAAAAGTGCAAGACCCCTTGAATGTGGAAATTTCTCTCGGCTGACTTCATGGGTCCAGAACTTTTCAAAACCTGCCTGCTGCAATGACTGTCGCAAGTCATCTGACGACTGAATGTCAATGAGTTCCAGTTGTAAAGACCCCTCATCCAATGACGATACCAGCTCCTTCCCTTTCAATGCAAAGTCTGCCTCAACATTCACACAGTAAGGGTCCTTTACAAATCTCATCACTTCACTGGAGATGCTGAAATCCTCAAACCTAGTGGCAAAGTTGTTTTTCAATGAGTCAATAAACCCTGACATCACCTCGGTAATTTGCAGGCCAGATTTTCTCAATGTGGGGAAGTGGAGCATCTTGGCAGGACAAAGATCAGCAGAAAAGACTGAGAGCTTTCTTTGAAAAGCATGAAGTTTCTCCACAAGTTCTGCGACTGTTTTATCTCTGCCCTGCAACTCCATGTTGAGTTGGTTCAAATGATGGAAAACGTCACTCAAAAAGCAAACAGCGGCATTAAACTCATCATTTTCCATCAGAGACAGAAACTTGCCAGCTTTTTTCAATTTTAAAGACCGGAGAAACACCAGAATCTCTTCTTTTAGTTCACAAAAACGTTTCAAAGCGTTCCCTTTGCTAAGCCATCTAATGTCATTGTGAATGAGCAAATCTTTATATTCAGCAGACATGTCAGTCAGCAGCTTGCGGAAAAGGCGGTGCTGTAAACTGGAGGTACAACGGATGAAGTTTATAATTGCCATAACAGAGTCCATGGTCTCTTTTAACTCACCACTCAGCTTGGCACACAGGAGGCTTTGGTGGATGAGGCAATGCAGAGATCTCACCTGCGGAACCGCAGCTGCCATCCTCCCGGCGAGCCCCTGATCCCTGCCCGCCATCGAGGGCGCACCATCCGTCACCAACATGTTGACGCGTGCCAAATCCAAGTTGTTCTCCTCAAAGAATGAAGCAATTTTTGTGAAGAGAATCTCACCGGTAGTATGCCCCTCCATTGGAATTAGTCCAAGCAGATCCTCACGAAAACATTCCCCATCAAAAAAATCGCACATAGAGGCACAGCTGTGCAACATCACTGTTATCAGTCGACTCATCCACGGCCAAAGACATCACCTCGGCATTCCTCAGCTTGTCCAAAAGCGTCTTAAAAACGTCCGATGCAAGGGACTCGACTCTCCTCATATTTGACGTGTCAGAAATTGGAATTTGCTTGATCGAATCGATAATGTTTTTTCGGGTTTTCTCATCTGTTACCACCTCCTCAATGGATGCTAGCATACACTCCTTGACTGTCTCTGAGTCTGTAAACGTCTTTTTCTTTTTGCCCAATATCCATGCCACTCGTAAAGATGCCGCAGTTGCTATCTCTTGATCTGTACAGGCCCGAAACAAAATGCGTCGTCTTTGCTCATAACAAGATGTAAGCCCCGTTATCTTCTGCTTTCGAGCAGCGGAGCCCGGAGGGAAAGTAGCATCAAAGTTAGCATGCGTTGTCTTGAAATGCCTTCTCAAATTATACTCTTTGCACACGGCGAGGCACTCGTTGCAGATTAAGCACACAGGATTCACATCAACGGCAATAAACGCGTATTTCTCTGTCCATTCATTTTTGAACTGCCTGTTCTCTGAGTCAACTTTTCTTTTTTTTAAGGTGGAGAGAGACATTTTTTCTTGTTAGCCAAACTTTGTGTTTGGCTTGAAAGAAAGTCAGAACGCGGCACTAGAGCGCGTGAATGGGCGACTTTGATTGGTCATGTGTGGTCCCCCAAAATATATGTCCGGCCGAAACAGGTAGATATTCTAATCTACCTGTTTTGCCACCATGGCTGAAAGGGGTGCATACCGCCTCCTACTGCACGAAAGAATGTACAATTAACCATAGTCATGCGATGTATGAGACTACCCATATGTAATAACTACACTTCACTCCAAGGGCCGGTACAAAATCCCTCAGGGGCCGGACCCGGCCCGGGGGCCGCCAATTGAATAGCCCTGCACTAGGGGGACACGTACCCCCTGCAGTCCTCCAAAGTACCACTAGGGGGACACATACCCCTGCAGTCCTCCAAAATACCCCTAGGGGGACACGTACCCCTATAGTCCTAGTAAGCCCTGACTGCAGTACGCAGATTGTCAGTACACGATCCGCTCCGCCTGCACGATCCGTTCTTCGCAAGCGCAGAATTGCGTAGCAGAAAACCTGTGCGATTTGTACCACGCATGCGTTCAAAAACACTTGACGGCAACTGGCAGCATATTTTTCTTGACGTCATTGTTGTGTTGTTTATGTTGATAGTTTTACTGGTAATACTTCGTCTTGACCATAGACCATTAATTCATTATTAATATACCTGTCTATGGTCTTGACTAATAACGCAACGAAGTGTGAACGTACAAAAGTGTCCTTTCAAAGACGGATGACAGCTCTTCCAGCCACCACTGCTGTATACCACTATAGTAGCTACATGCTAACGGCAGTAAACATGTCATCTTGGCGGCCATTGTTGTTAAATTCTCCCCAATTCTGGGTCTCATTCCTGCTGAAACATGTCCGATTGGGTAGTGTTTGGTTCAGAAGCCTTTATCTGAGATTTCTGACGTTAGAAAGTGCTGCTTCGTTCCACTATCTAACGTTAGCATACTCCTAGCGGCTAACGGCTATGTAGCATGTTAACGCGACATAGCTGTAATCTTGGCCAATGCTGGTAATTTCTCCCAAAATTCCGGTCACTTTAGTGCTGGGCCATGTTCGGTTGTGTAGTGTTTGGTTTAGAAGTCTTTATTGGTGATTGTTTGCGGTAGCAGCGGAGTATATAGATATGTTGCGTTAGCATGCAGCTACATAATAGTTATGTATGCACATGCGCAGAACGGACCGGTAATCGTGCAAGCGTAGAAGGCGTAGAACCGATCAGGTAGGGTCGTAAAAGCATGAGCTTCTGCGCATGCGAAGAACGGATCGTGCAGGCGGAACGGATCGTGTACTGACACAGATCGAGGAGTGACTCAACATGCGTGGAGCTAAATATTTGACTCCGCCCACTTTCCCTATAGCAAACGAAGAGGAAGAATGTGTGTCTGAGGTGAAACACAGGACTTTCACCTCTTAATACATCCATGCTTTCCCCACAGAGACCGGGGCTTGTTTCTCGCGAGTCGCGTCCTCCAGAGACCAGGGCTCCTGCAAGTCGCGTCCCACAGAGACCAGGGCTCGTTTCTCGCGAGTCGCGTCCACCAGAGACTGGGGCTCGTTTCCCACGAGTCGCGTCCCACAGAGACCGGGGCTCCCACGAGTCACATCCCCCAGAGACAGGGGGCTCGTTTCCTGCGATTCGTGTCCCCCAGAGACCGGGGCTCATTTCCTGTGAGTCACGTTTGCTTTCCCCGTTCTTTTTTTCCTTAACCCAACTGTCCATTGTTCTTTTCCTTTTTTATAATTAAAAATAATTATTTATTATATTCTATATATTTTTTTTCATAATTACAATATCATTATTATTATAATCTCTCTATATAGCCTACCTATATATAATATATATTATGTCTGTAGGTGTTGCATTGATGTTTGAGAATGTGCTGCCTGATTTCTGCCACCAGATAGCGCCTGCGCGGAGTCAAAGGTTTAGCCAAAGCCCGTCTACGGAAAGCCGTTCCACTCCCCATTCAGCCCCATTGTACCTACTTTGGTTGCAGTTCCACCAGAGTTCCACTGGGGGTGATCACGGTCCAGTGCAAAATGAATGGGACCCTATGGAGCTAGACGGCTAAATTTGTCTCTTTCACCTGATTGTCATTGAGAAATCTCAGATTTGATTGTAGTTTTTGCAAGTTCAACATGGTTTATATGTCAAAAGTTGAATGAACGAGTACTTATGCCCTTTCAATTTCTTACAGGTTGAGTCGTTGTTGCCCATACCACGCTAGCATTCTGCTAATGAATGCTGATTGGTCAGTGAAGGACTGATTACAATCATGACTGATAACATTAGCAAACCTCTTTCTAGCATGTGTATTGACAGGGAGAGCCTTACCTGTTAGCTGTGTTGTCGATGCCTTGAGAGAAAAAAGGAAGCGACTCAGAGCTCGCCGTAAAGCAGTATCTCTGGCCGTATATGTGTATGACGTCATTGACATTTTTTCTTTTCTTCAAAAAAATCTAACACCCAGCAGTATGTATTTTCTTTGCCTCCCCTTTCGAATGCAACATTCAAATTACTAGACAAAAAATGATATCCTGAGAAAAGTGGATTTTTAGGGGTATAGCTCCATAGAGTCCCATTCATTCTGCACTGGCCTGTGAGCGCCATCTAGTGGAACTCAGAACCCGGAAGTAACGAGGGAGTGAAACTTCTTCCTATATTAGAAATTCTTTGCCGGAAGTAACAAGGGAGTGGAACTTCTTCCTATATTAGAAATTCTTTGGTTTAGCTCTTCCCACATTTAGCCAAAACAATGCCCAAAATCTGCGTACTATAGTCAGGTGCAATTGGTCCTCCAAAGTACCACTAGGGGGACACGTGCCCCCCGCAGTTCTCCAAAATCCCACTAGGGGGACACGTACCCCCTGCAGTCCTCCAGAGTACCCCTACGGGGACACGTACCCCCTGCAGTCATCCAAAGTATCTCTAGGGGTACAAGTATCCCCTGCAGTCCTCCAAAGTACACCTAGGGGTACATGTACCCCCTGCAGTCCTCCAAAGAACCCCTAGGGGGACACGTAGCCCCTGCAGTCCTCCAAAGTACCACTAAGGGGACAGAGTAAGCCCTGACTGCAGTACGCAGATTGGGGAGTGGCTCAACATGGGTGGAGCTAAATGTTTGACTCCGCCCACTTGCCCAATAGCAGGACGAATGTGTGTCTGAGGGGAAAAACACAGGACTTTCACCTCTTAATACATCCATGCTTTCACCCCAGAGACCGGGGCTTGTTTCCCGTAAGTCACGTTTGCTTTCCCAGTTTCCTTCACCCAACCGTCCATTGCTGTCTCACGTCCCCCAGAGACCGGGGCTCGTTTCCCGCGGTCATGTCCCCCAGAGACCGGGGCTCCCGCGGGTCGCATCCCCAGAGAACGGGGCTGGTTTTCCCGCGGTCATGTCGCCCAGAGACCGGGGCTCCCGCGGGTCGCATCCCCCAGAGAACGGGGCTCGTTTCCCATGAGTCATGTTTGCTTTCCCCATTCTTTTCTCCTTAACCCAACAGTCCGTTGTTGCCTCGCGTCCCCCAGAGACTGGGGCTCATTTCCCGCAAGTCACATTTGCTTTCCCCATTTTTATTTTCCTAATCCCAACCGGTTCTTCTTCTCCTAAACCCAACCCCATTCTTCTTTTCCTTTTTTATAGTTAAAATATCATTATTTATTATAATCTATATCTTTTTCATAATTAAAATATAATTTATTATAATAATATATATATACACAGCTTTGTATAGCTATATATAATATATATTATGTCCGTACCTCGCCACCAGATGGCGCCCATACAGTCAAACGTATATATATATATATATATATATATATATATATATATATATATATATATATATATATATATATATTTATATATATATATATATATTTATATATATATATATATATATATGTATACATATATCGCCATCAGATGGCGCCCACGCGGAATCAAACGTTTAGCTCCGCCCACATTTAGCCCAACCCCGATCTGCGTACTGCAGTCAAGCAATTGCCCTTGACTGCAGTACGCAGATCGGGGTTGGGCTAAATGTGGGCGGAGCTAAACGTTTGACTCCGCGTGGGCGCCATCTGATGGCGAGGTATATATAGCCTATATTTATAAACGTTTTACTCCGCGTGGGCGCCATCTGGTGGCGAGGTACGGACATAATATATATTATATATAGGTATATATAGCTGTAATTTAAATTTTAATTATGAAAAAAGATATAGATTATAATAAATAATGATATTTTAATCATAAAAAAGAAAAAGAAGAACCGGTTGGGTTAAGGAGAAAAGAACGGGGAAAGCAAACATGACTCATGGGAAACGAGCCCCAGTGTCTGGGGGATGCAACTCGCGGCAGCCCCGGTCTCTGGGCGATGTGACCGCAGGAAATGAGCCCCATTCTCTGGGGGACGTGACCCGCGGGAGCCCCGGTCTCTGGGGGACATGACCGTGGGAAACGAGCCCCGTTCTCTGGGGGACGTGACCCGCGGGAGCCCCGGTCTCTGGGGGACGTGACCGTGGGAAACGAGCCCCGTTCTCTGGGGGACGTGACCCGCGGGAGCCCCGGTCTCTGGGCGACGTGACCGCGGGAAATGAGCGCCGTTCTCTGGGAGACGTGACCCGTGGGAGCCCCGGTCTCTGGGGGACGTGACCACGGGAAACGAGCCCCGGTCTCTGGGGGACGCGAGACAGCAATGGACGGTTGGGTGAAGGAAAACAACAACGGGGAAAGCAAACGTGACTTGCGGGAAACAAGCCCCAGTCTCTGGGGTGAAAGCATGGATGTAAGAGGTGGAAGTCCTGTGTTTTTCCCTCAGACACACATTCTTCCTGCTATTGTGCAAGTGGGCGGAGTCAAACGTTTATCTCCACCCACGTTGAGCCACTCCCCGATCTGCATACTGCAGTCAGGGCTTACTCCAGTCAGGTGCAATTGAGGGGACACATACCCCATGCAGTCCTCCAGAGTACCCCTAGGGGGACACTTATCCCCTGTAGTCCTCCAAAGTACCCCTAGGGGTACACGGACCCCACACTGCTTTAAAAGATACTTCGAACAAACAATCTCTCCACATGGATCATGGCACATGTCTGGCAAACAAATGAATCCAGTCAGCAGTGCACATGTTAGCAAAGTGACAGTAAATCATGAGAAGGCATAAAAACACAATCGAAATGATAGAGTGACTCACGTTAACTTATGAAGACGCACACCAGATGCATTGGAGTGCCGGCAGAGAGTGCAAAGGATGAGGCAAAGGATTCACAAACAGGTCAACAGGTAAGGTGGGCATGGTCAGGTGGCAGGTGGCAAAAGTACCCTCCTGGTTCCGACTGGCAGATTCAACACATTCATTCCCCAAGTGAATTGAAACCAAACAAAAAACCAAGTTGCCTGTATGGAGAGTGAGACCAGAACTCATGGAATCACCCAGATTTATAGACTCCCAGCAGGTGAGACCAATCCCCCAATGAGGTGGGAGGAGCCAGTCAATTAGGTACCAATCCACCAACGAGGTGGGAGGAGCCAGTCAATTAGGTACCAATCCTCCAACGAGGTGGGTCAGGAGCCAGTCAATTAGGTACCAATACCCAAACGAGGTGGGAGGAGCCAGTCAATTGGGTACCAATCCCCCAACGAGGTGGGTCAGGAGCCAGTCAATTAGGTACCAATACCGCAACAAGGTGGGAGGAGCCACTCAATTGACCTATGGCTAAGCCATGCCCCCAAACGCGATGAGCCAATCACAGTGCACATAGCTAACCCAATACACTCGGACATTCTCTGCTTCCACGTCCATTGAAATGCATTGCAGTTAGTCCGTTTTCATTTGTTTTTATATGTATTTTCGTGAGATTTTAAGTTTAAAATGGTCAAACGGTGTGCATGGGGTACATGCAACTCTGATACTAGGTATCCCGAGAGGCTGGGCGACGGTGTCTATTTTTTACCATTTCCAAAGCCACATCTCAGCCCAGATAAATGCCTGCTCTGGATTAAATTATGCGGTAGACCACAACGCCAATTAAAACGTTAATAAAATCAACAAGGACGTCTACATCTGTTCTAAGGTAAGTCAACAACGTATTTGAACGTTATCTTTAACATCTCTAGCTAACGTAATGTAGGCTAACGTTAGCATAACATTAGAAAACATTAGCCTAACGTTAGCTTCTAGCTGCATTGTACATCATGTAACTTTGTTTCCTAGGAGATCATTGGCCTGTTGTGTAGTTTTTGTACTTGTGGCAATCGTACATGATTGTTAGCTGTTGTCCAAAGGGCTCACCTCTAGTTATACTAACGTTAACTTTTGTAGCTTAACTTCATTAACGTATCTGTAAATAACCGAGATAACTAATGTTAGCAATGTGGTGATGACTGATTCATGTAAATACTGTAGCACCTAACTAACGGAGAGGTACTCTTGGTAAAGATGGTAAAAAGGCTTGTCCTGGAAACGTATGCAACTTACACCTGTACATATTTAATTTGATCATGAACCATTGATTTGTGCTGATTTAGTGTGAGTAATAACTCCTAATAAAATGCTATACGTTTTGTTTAAGCATTTTGTCAATGGAGGGCCCAGCACTGAGTTTCCCCATCCTCACCAAGCTACAAGGACTGGATCTACTGTAGGACAGAGGTGTCGTCCATCTCCAAAAAAGAGGTACCTCAAACGCATGTTGGGTGCACACATACATGAACACAGAGGTTCAAGTCACACTTGATCATTGATGACATAATATGAAGCTGAAGGCAAAAATCAGAAGAAAAATCCCAGCAGCTTTAATAGCAGAAAACATTGGGTTTTGAGAAACACGAAGAAACATTTTATGACATATTATGAATCCACTTAATATTGATTAATCCATAAAATAATCAAAACACATTGATAATGAAAATAATTGTTTTTTGCAGCCCTAATGGTGTTATTTTTCTTTCATTTACAGGTGTGAATCAGCTCCCAGAAGGACCAAGAAGGACAGAAAAATCAGGAGAGGAGGTGAGATCTATTTCTTGGGACAAAAGTTAGTTACATGAAATTCATGAAGCTTTGCAATCATTGAATTGATGAACAGGACATCTTTGTGAACTCTCTCAATGTACAGATCTGCTCTTGTGTAAAGGACAAAATCACAGAAATCAAGTCCACTTAAAAGCAGCTGCCCTTGGATTTGATAGTAGCAGTTGTGGCTTTTTGATACTTTGATGTCTTGTCCATTGTTGATGACATATAAGTCTTTGATAGTTGAGGCAGCTTCTTCTATGGTCATGTCTCTTGATCCAAAGGGACACTTAATTTCGAGCAGTCCAGTTTCCCCATCATCATATACAATAGCATCTGGGGTTGCACCAAGAAACGGCAGCTCTGGCTGTAGCATTAGGCCAGCATTGTGTACATGTCTAGATGGATATTTCTCTTGGTAGAGCTCCTTTGCCTTTGGCTCACTGGCAGTGCCATAGCTCGTTGCCTTTGAGGTGAAGGGTTTGGGGTAGTACATCGACTGGATGAATTCCTCTGTAACTTTTTTTCTTTTCAATATTTTTCCAAAGTTAGAGGCTGTCAGCCTTCCCTCACGATCTTTGTGCCATTTCTCAGGCAGCCTGTGCCTTTGTCGCCACTTGAATTTTCCTTGCTTCTTCAAGTTTGAAACTCTGATTGACTTGTTCAGTAGGTGTTGGTAGAGAGATGTCTGGGGAGAGGGGCCTGGGGATGTTGTCGGCACAGGGACAGGATACGGGCAGGGATGATGCCGGCTTGTTTAACAATGGAAGCTACAGGAAAAGGAAATTGAAGTTATGACAAGTACAGAAACAGCAGAAATTACAATATAAGTAATAATAACATATGAGAGGGAGTGCTCTGTTGTGGTTATTGCAGTGCCGATCCTGACCTCCCTGGGGCCCTAAGCAAAATTCTGCTAAGGGGCCCTCTACCTGACCCGTGATGCCGTGAGCTATGTAAACCATTTGCCACACAGTCACACCTGACACTTCAGTGCTCCCAATACAATCCTCCCTCCTTTAAACAAAACAGTCAAAGAATAAGTACAACAATATAGAACAGAATGAGGTTCAAACAAACAATATTTATTGAATAGAGTATTTTCTATAATATTAAGATAACAAGTGAATATTATTAAATAAGTGAATATTAACGTAAACATAAATAACAAGAAAATAATAAATTATAACCCTGAACTTTGGCTTTTGGGATTAACTTTGGTTCTCTCTACAGCCTGGGCATTTTCAGCATCAGTATGGGCACCACCAGACTATTTGGACTGTCTAGAATAAGTAGTAAATAGTAGAAGTTTTGTACAAGTGAACATGTAATTCCTGATATCAAAAATAGACATTGATAAAAATTAAATAAGTGGCCCTACTAGTAAAAATAATCAAGAATTGACATTGCAAATAGTAAAAAATCGAATTCTTGATATCAAAAATGCATGAACTGTGAATGAATAAAAGCTAAAATGGCTTGCCATAGCATGTTAAAGTTTTTATTTATTTATTATTATGCATGTTGAAGCAATTCTTGATTTATGGTTATTATTTACTGAAAGATGTGCATCCATATTGATCAGTACGTCCAGCTAATCAACATTTTAAATTCAATATAGCCTATAAATCAATGTCAAATTGTCAATACATTGCTTTCCATCTTGCATAATTAGTGCAGTTGTTTACACAATGTCTGAGACTAGATAATCAGTGTCTTAAAAGTATGTATAATGTGTACTTTGATGAAGAGTGCCATCATTCACACCCATATATTGTAGCCTACAGTCTGTCTGGTCTTCACATATATTTCTGCTTGAAAAATGCGCGTTTCATTTAGTGCACGCGCCTAACGCATGATAACACACCCGACGCGGTTATCTTTTCCGAGCTGCAGTAAACAAACACCGTTGCACTTTGTCGTTTATCAAACGTAATAAATAATAGTATTTTACTCTCAAGTTTGTCAGGCACAAAGTCACAAAACACAGCCCTGGAAGTGACTGGCGTTAGCAGCTAGACCAGAGATGCACTGCCTGCCTGCCCAGCTAGGTTAGCAAGACCGAAGAAAAAACACAATAGAAATGCACATAAACATAACTTTACTTTGCTGACATCAAACTTGGAGAGGAGAGAACACAAGTTTACCTGATTGTTGTTCCCGCAATTCACTTTCATGGTGTTTTTTTTTCTCCTTTTTTCGTGACCAGAAGGATAGTTTCGCTTAATTTTGTCATGGATGTTTTAAACATTAATTGACGCGCTATGACATGAGGGGGAGGCGGGGCCTCGAGTAATTTGCGGGGCCCTACGCAGCTTGCGTAGTGAGCGTATAGGGCGGATCGGCTCTGGGTTATTGGCACTGGTGTGCCATTTAGTCAAGTCATAGTAAATCATTAATGTTTCCTTTTTTTCCTAACACTATTTTCTCTTCCAAATTTTAAAAGCAATTATGTTCCATGGCTACACAGTTTTCATTGTTTTACTTGTTTCAAATATTATGTGCTCTATCAAGTGTACACTTTAGTTTGAATAATGTTACTGATATGTTGGTTGGTTGTTGACATTTGGCTTGTACCAGAACATCTTTATGTTTTCCTTCATTCATTTTGAACGATAAATTTATGGCCCGGGGGGTAACGCGGACACGCGCCTTACCGCGAGCGGGCGCACGCGCCACACAGAGAGAAAAGTGGGAGAAAGAGAAAAGAGACTGTGTGCGTCCAGAGGATAATCAGTTGAGCTCGCGTGTGTGCGTCTTTGAGAACTGTAAGTCCCATAGCTTACGTTGTCAGTTCATTTGGGCCTGTTGTTGTATTGGTCTGTAGTTCTTTTACATTTAAGTAAGTTAGCTGGTAATTTCGATGTTTGTGTTAATCACCTGTTAGCTACTTTGCTCGTGGCTGTTGATTTATAATGCAGATTGTTGGAAGCTCTTGCTCACGTTTGTATTTAGCTACATTATTGTATTATTATTGTATTGTATTATGCTGCAGTAGTTACATTACATTGATATAGTGTAATTAATAGTGGGTTAGTTGTTGTTTGCTAGCCTATATGTATACTTCATATCAGTGCCGATCCTGACCTCCCTGGGGCCCTAAGCAAAATTCTGCTAAGGGGCCCTCTACCTGACCCGTGATGCCGTGAGCGTTGTAAACCATTTGCCACACAGTCACACCTGACACTTCAGTGCTCCCAATACAATCCTCCCTCCTTTAAACAAAACAGTCAAAGAATAAGTACAACAGTATAGAACAGAATGAGGTTCAAACAAACAATATTTATTGAATAGAGTATGTTCTATAATATTAAGATAAGTGAATATTATTAAATAAGTGAATATTAACGTAAACATAAATAACAAGAAAATAATAAATTATAACCCTGAACTTTGGCTTTTGGGATTAACTTTGGTTCTCTCTACAGCCTGGGCATTTTCAGCATCAGTATGGGCACCACCAGACTATTTGGACTGTCTAGAATAAGTAGTAAATAGTACAATTTTTGTACAAGTGAACATGTAATTCCTGATATCAAAAATAGACATTGGTAGATAAAAACTAAATAAGGGGCCCTACTAGTAAAAATAATCAAGAATTCACATTGCAAATAGTAAAAAATCGAATTCTTGATATCAAAAATGCATAAACTGTTAATGAATAAAAGCTAAAATGGCAAGTTTTATTTATTTATTATGCATGTTGAAGCAATTCTTGATTTATGGTTATTATTTACTGAAGGATGTGCATCCATATTGACCAGTATGTCCAGCTAATCAACATTTTAAATTCAATATAGCCTATAAATCGATGTCAAATTGTCAATACATTGCTTTCCATCTTGCATAATTAGTGCAGTTGTTTAGAGTTTTTAACTACACATTGTCTGAGACTAGATAATCAGTGTCTTAAAAGTATGTATAATGTGTACTTTGATGAGGAGTGCCATCATTCACGCCCATATATTGTAGCCTACAGTCTGTCTGGTCTTCACATATATTTCTGCTTGAAAATGCGCGTTTCATTTCGTGCACGCGCCTAACGCATGATAACACACCCGACGCGGTTATCTTTTCCGAGCTGCAGTAAACAAACACCGTTGCACTTTGTCGTTTATCAAACGTAATAAATAATTGTATTTTACTCTCACGTTTGTCAGGCACAAAGTCACAAAACACAGCCCTGGAAGTGACTGGCGTTAGCAGCTAGACCAGAGATGCACTGCCTGCCTGCCCAGCTAGGTTAGCAAGACCGAAAAAAAAACACAATAGAAATGCACATAAACATAACTTTACTTTGCTGACATCAAACTTGGAGAGGAGAGAACACAAGTTTACCTGATTGTTGTTCCCGCAATTCACTTTCATGGGGTTTTTTTTTTCCTTTTTTTTGTGACCAGAAGGATAGTTTCGCTTAATTTTGTCATGGATGTTGTAAACATTAATTGACGCGCTATGACATGAGGGGGAGGCGGGGCCTCGAGTAATTTGCGGGGCCCTACGCAGCTTGCGTAGTGAGCGTATAGGGCGGATCGGCTCTGCTTCATATGCATTGTGTATGGTAGCCTTCACAATGTTATTTGTTTCTTTGCAGAACCACACACAAATACACAGCCATAGCAGAGCTACCCACGCCCATTTTGTACTGTTGCCTTATGTAATAAAGCGTCAAGAGCGATAATTGTCTCCGTCCGTGTTTTAACTGACATCCCTGGGGCGAAGTTGGAAACCGGAATCAGCTCAACTACAGTCCTAAGCTAGACCTAACTCAATCAAATCCAGGAACACCCTTCCCCACTCCCGGCCCTGAGACACGAGCTGTAAACGTTATAATATGCTGGAAGTTTAGCATCCGCGTTAAAATGGACAAACAACCACGGAACCCCATACGCAAGCGATGTGTACAGAAATAACGGGAGAAAAAGATTAAGTATCTACAGGCGAATGCCTCAAAATGTGCCAACATGTCTGACATGTTTGGGGCTGTAGTAGCTGCTTCAACATCAGTTAGGCTACCTGAAGTAGAGGAAGGAGGAGAGGTGACTGGCTATACAGAGAAGCAGAAACAACATCATGATGACAGGGAAGAGGCCGAGGAGGAGAGCGACCATGACAGGGCCACGGGAGAGAGGGAGGAACAGATGGAAGAGAGAGTAGGCCTAGTTGACGACGGTAAGAAGTATGTGAATTAACAGGTTGTGTGTGTGTGTGTGTGTGTGTGTGTGTGTGTGTGTGTGTGTGTGTGTGTGTGTGTGTGTGTGCGTGCGTGCGTGCGTGTGTGCGTGCGTGCGTGCGTGTGTGCGCGCGCCTCACGTCATAATGACAACAAGCAGTTTGGCAGTAACATTACAGTTAGTGGCTGTCAGGTAACCTAACTGTTTAAGGGTTGGCCTGTTGGGTAGCTGAAGTCTGTGATCTATACAGCCTGTTCTACTAGGCTCATGTATACTATGTATACAGCCTGTTCTACTAGGCTCATGTATACTATGTATATACCTGTTCTACTTGGCTCATGTATACAGCCTGTTCTACTAGGTTCATGTATACTATGTATACAGCCTGTTCTACTAGGCTCATGTATACTATGTATACAGCCTGTTCTACTAGGCTCATGTATACTATGTATATACCTGTTCTACTTGGCTCATGTATACAGCCTGTTCTACTAGGTTCATGTATACTATGTATAGAGCCTGTTCTACTAGGCTCATGTATACTATGTATACAGCCTGTTCTACTAGGCTCATGTATACTATGTATGTACCTGTTCTACTTTGCTCATGTATACTATGTATACAGCCTGTTCTACTAGGTTCATGTATACTATGTGTACAGCTGTCTCTCTACATTGCCCAGAGATTTAAGCTAAATGAATTATACCTTAACTTAGCTGACATTTCTCTCTGTTTCTCACTCTTTTAAAGGTTACCTTGTTAGAGTAAATCCTTCTTGTTCATTGGTTATGGTTATGGTTATTGTAGTTAGCAGACACTTTTGTCCAAAGCAACAAAATATGAATCTTACAATGGTTAAAATTAACAGTAAACAGTTTTTAAAAGTTGCTAAGCCAATATTAAGCAAAATAGTAATAATAACAATAATGGCAATACAATATCAAATATCAATAATAATAATAAAAAATACCATTTTAAGAGGACTGTCTGCAGGGAATGTCTCTGACCAATCACGGTGGGTGTGGGCCGCCTGGGCCAAAAATGCCCAGTCCAGCCCTGCCCCCGGCATGCACTTAAAACAATTAAACAATTAAAACAAAGGCCTATAAATTATATCGGCGATTCGGCCCAAAAGTGCGTCGGCCCACCGGTAAAATGCCCGGTATGCCCGATGGCCAGTCCAGCCCTGATTTGCAGTGCTGCTAGAGGATGAGCAACCACCCGTGCAACAGCAGCCAGAGGAAGTGCCAGAACATCTGGACCAGCATCCGCCACTGGAGCTGCCCTCAAGGGAAGTGGAGCAAGAGCTGCTGACATTAAGGACTATGCTGGCCCAGAAGGATGCTGAAATTGAAGATTTAAAAAAAAATCTGACTCTAACAACACTGACACCAGAACTCCTGCACCGCAGCAATATTTCAGACTATTTCCGGTACTGCACTGGCTTCAGTTACAATCAGTTTAACAACTTGTGCACTGTGTTTGCTGTGCCAAATACTTATACAGCTCCACAAACATTTGTCCTATTATCATATAAGAGGGTTGATCGAGAAATAAATGAAATGCCACTACGTCACCAACTTTTGCTGGTTCTCATGAAGTTGCGGCAAAATTTTGACTTAAAGGATCTGGCTTACAGATTTCAGATACCAGAAAGAAGCGCAGGCACGCTTTTCAACTCATGGGTTGATTACATGTTTGATGTACTTGGTGAATTACCTGTATGGCCACATAGAGACACCATCATCTCCCAAATGCCAGATAAATATAAGATCAACTTTGGAACAGCTCTAGCAATACTTGACTGCACAGAAGTAAAGATTGAGAGGCCAAGTTCGTTAGTACTGCAAAGTCAAAGTTTCTCAAACTACAAGTCAACCAACACTCTGAAATCACTGATCGCATGTGATCCACGTGGCACTATCATGTTTACATCAACTCTTTTTACTGGATCATTGTCTGACAAGGAAATTGTTCAGAAAAGCAACTTCCTAGAGTTGCTGAAAACACTCATGTCTCATAGCTACCTGAACAAATGTGATGGTGTAATGGTTGACAAAGGATTTCTCATTGAGAAAGACTTGGAAGAAATTGTCTTGAGAGTAAATATCCCCCCTTTTGCTCAGTCAAACAAACAGATGTCTGCCGCTGACGTACACAAAACAAAAAAGATAGCTGCTCACAGGGTTCATGTGGAGAGAGCTATTGCCATAATAAAGAAATTCAAAATTGTATCGGGGAGAATACCCAACATCAGGTTGGGCAACATAAATCAAATTTGGTATGTTGTAAGCATGCTCTCAAATTTTCAGCCTCACATATTATAGGCTAATAATCCTGTATTTCTGTGTTGAGCAAGGGATTTAAAATGTCAAAAAGATTGTATGTGTAAATATTTTTTTGTGACTGGAATAGTTGTATTTGTTGATTATCTACTGTGATTAGCTGTAAGTGTCTCTGTGTCTGGGGGTCCCGCATACATCATTATGAGAAATGATGTAGAGGAATGCACATTGCTTGAATGTTTTCAAATGTAAATAAAAAGAAATTGATCAACTGTTAGCTGTCATAGTCTACTTATGTAGATATGAATATGAATATTTGAACCATCTTTCCTCCAGATACTCTGCAGTACTGTGCGGTAACTCAAACCACATCCGATTGGAAGTTCCTTTCCCTGTACTGTCACGCAAGCAGCTGTCTGATTGACCAGGTAACTTATTGGGGCCCCGGTCATGTTTTTTATGACATCATATACGTCTGCTCTCATACCTGACTCTTTCCTAAAAAAGGCAGCAAGGTTGTTTTAGGTAATGTATTGCAAGACATGAGCTTCATAGTCACCTCACAATATTACAGTCATACTTGGATATTGTACAGTACATGCAGCATCACAAAGATGAAAACATGCTGTTTCTCTGAGTTCATGAAGAGAATATGAATGAATGAAAATAAAACACACAGACTGTTTAACTGCAGAATAAGTACTTTAACCACCACTGTGTATGCTACTGTACATGACATCAACCTAAGATTACCTGTTTGGGTTGTAGGAGCAGATGACCGGCTTCTTTTTCCGTTTAGCCTTTGCTTTGGCAACCACCACAGACGTGATAGGTTGGCCGCTTATGATCCGCTTGCCTCTCGGACGATGCCACTGCTGGGCCTGACTTGTACAGGACAGCTGATCTCTCCCCCGCAGCCAGTCAACATAGTGGAATAGACAAATTATATGGGAGCAGTAACCCGGTTCCCTATGGATTCAATCCCAATGATGTGTCAGATCAATGACATGGAACTGCTTACTGTTAACAGTTGTTTAGCAAAGCCTAGTATATTACAAAACGCTGCTTTAGCAAAATCTAGCTATGCTAATACGGAGCTTTAAGCTAGGTTTCGATGAAAAATAAGCTAGTAGCAATAACCATAGCATATTTTACAAGTCACGTAAAGTTAGATTAATACATTGAAAGTAATAATAAATTAATAAATTGAAAGTAAATCACACTTCTTACCCTGCAGTGCATGAACAATGCTGATCCTTTATCTTGTCTGAGATGGTGATGGCAAGGAGATGCGGTTTATCACGTTTACACTGTGACCTGTAGATTTTTGCCTGGAGCTGAAGCTTTTTATCGACCTTCTCAACAATAAAATCATTAATATAAACCTCCAATGCATAGTTAAGGCCCTTTTGGTGACTTTGATATGATATATAATCTTTCTGTCTCCAAAAATCCTCAATTGCCTCCTGAGAAATGTCTCCTACTGTGACAGTTGCCATAGCGCCTGTCACCGAATGTTAAGTGTTTGTCCGAGTGAGTGGAGGGGGCGTGGCTTAGCCATAGGTCAATTGGGTACCAAGTGAAAGAGACAGACAAAACAGGTAGTCACACACAGGCCGAAACAGGTAGTCAGACACAGGCCGAAACAGGTAGTCACACAGGCCGAAACAGGTAGTCAGAGACAGGCCTAAACAGGTAGTCAGACACAGGCCGAAACAGGTAGTCAGACACAGGTCGATACAGGTGGTCAGACATAGGCCTAAACAGGTAGTCAGACACAGGCATAAACAGGTAGTCAGACACAGGCCTAAACAGGTAGTCAGACACAGGCCGAAACAGGTAGTCAGACACAGGTCGATACAGGTGGTCAGACACAGGCCTAAACAGGTAGTCACACACAGGCCGAAACAGGTAGTCCGACACAGGCCAAAACAGGTAGACAGACACAGGCCAAAACAGGTAGTCAGAGACAGGCCGAAACACGTAGTCAGACACAGGCCTAAACAGGTAGTCAGACACAGGCCAAAACAGGTAGTCAGACACAGGCCTAAACAGGTAGTCAGACACAGGCATAAACCGTTAGTCAGACACAGGCCGATACAGGTAGTCAGACACAGGCCGAAACAGGTAGTCAGACACAGGCCTAAACAGGTAGTCACACACAGGCCGAAACAGGTAGTCCGACACAGGCCGAAACAGGTAGACAGACACAGGCCAAAACAGGTAGTCAGAGACAGGCCGAAACACGTAGTCAGACACAGGCCTAAACAGGTAGTCAGACACAGGCCAAAACAGGTAGTCAGACACAGGCTTAAACAGGTAGTCAGACACAGGCCGAAACAGGTAGTCAGAAACAGGCCTAAACAGGTAGTCAGACACAGGCCGAAACAGGTAGTCAGAGACAGGCCAAAACACGTAGTGAGACACAGGCCTAAACAGGTAGTCAGACACAGGCCGAAAGAGGTAGTCAGACACAGGCCTAAACAGGTAGTCAGACACAGGCCGAAACAGGTAGTCAGACAAAGGCCTAAACAGGTAGTCAGACACAGGCCGAAACAGGTAGTGAGACGAAGGCCTAAACAGGTAGTCAGACACAGGCCGAAACAGGTAGTCAGAGACAGGCCGAAACAGGTAGTCAGACACAAGCCGAAACAGGTAGTGAGACGAAGGCCTAAACAGGTAGTCAGACACAAGCCGATACAGGTGGTCAGACACAGGCCAAAACAGGTAGTCAGACACAGGCCTAAACAGGTAGTCAGACACAGGCCGAAACAGGTAGTCAGACACAGGCCTAAACAGGTAGTCAGACACAGGCCAAAACAGGTAGTGAGACGAAGGCCTAAACAGGTAGTCAGACACAGGCCGATACAGGTGGTCAGACACAGGCCTGAACAGGTAATCACACACAGGCCGAAACAGGTAGTCAGACACAGGCCGAAACAGGTGGTCAGACACAGGCCGATACAGGTGATCAGACACAGGTCGAAACAGGTAGTCAGAGACAGGCCGAAACACGTAGTCAGACACAGGCCTAAACAGGTAGTCAGACACAGGCCGAAACAGGTAGTGAGACACAGGCCTAAACAGGTAGTCAGACACAGGCCGAAACAGGTAGTCACACACAGGCCGAAACAGGTAGTCAGACACAGGCAGAAACAGGTAGTCACAAACAGGCCAAAGCAGGTAGTCAGACACAGGCCGAAACAGGTGGTCACACACAGGCCAAAACAGGTAGTCAGACACACGTTGAAACAGGTAGTCAGACACAGGCCGAAACAGGTAGTCAGACACAGGTCTAAACAGGTACTCAGACACAGGCCGAAACAGGTAGTCACACACAGGCCAAAACAGATAGTCAGACACAGGCCGAAACAGGTAGTCAGACACAGGCTTAAACAGGTAGTCAGACACAGGCCGAAACAGGTAGTCAGACACAGGTCGATACAGGTGGTCAGACATAGGCCTAAACAGGTAGTCAGACACAGGCATAAACAGGTAGTCACACACAGGCCGATACAGGTAATCAGACACAGGTCGAAACAGGTAGTCAGACACAGGCCGAAACACGTTGTCAGACACAGGCCTAAACAGGTAGTCAGACACAGGCCGAAAGAGGTAGTCATAGGCCGAAACACGTAGTCAGACAGAGGCCGAAACAGGTAGTCAGACACAGGCCTAAACAGGTAGTCACACACAGGCCGAAACAGGTAGTCCGACACAGGCCGAAACAGGTAGACAGACACAGGCCAAAACAGGTAGTCAGACACAGGCCGAAACAGGTGGTCACACACAGGCCGAAACAGGTAGTCAGACACACGTTGAAACAGGTAGTCAGACACAGGCCGAAACAGGTAGTCAGACACAGGCCTAAACAGGTACTCAGACACAGGCCGAAACAGGTAGTCACACACAGGCCGAAACAGGTAGTCAGACACAGGCCGAAACAGGTAATCAGACACAGGTCGAAACAGGTAGTCAGACACAGGCCGAAACACGTTGTCAGACACAGGTCGAAAGAGGTAGTCATAGACAGGCCGAAACACGTAGTCAGACAGAGGCCTAAACAGGTAGTCAGACACAGGCCGAAACAGGTAGTCAGAGACAGGCCAAAACACGTAGTGAGACACAGGCCTAAACAGGTAGTCAGACACAGGCCGAAAGAGGTAGTCAGACACAGGCCTAAACAGGTAGTCAGACACAGGCCGAAACAGGTAGTCAGACAAAGGCCTAAACAGGTAGTCAGACACAGGCCGAAACAGGTAGTGAGACGAAGGCCTAAACAGGTAGTCAGACACAGGCCGAAACAGGTAGTCAGAGACAGGCCGAAACACGTAGTCAGACACAGGCCTAAACAGGTAGTCAGACACAGGCCGAAACAGGTAGTCAGACACAGGCCGAAACAGGTAGTCAGACACAGGCCGAAACAGGTAGTGAGACGAAGGCCTAAACAGGTAGTCAGACACAAGCCGATACAGGTGGTCAGACACAGGCCAAAACAGGTAGTCAGACACAGGCCTAAACAGGTAGTCAGACACAGGCCGAAACAGGTAGTCAGACACAGGCCTAAACAGGTAGTCAGACACAGGCCAAAACAGGTAGTGAGACGAAGGCCTAAACAGGTAGTCAGACACAGGCCGATACAGGTGGTCAGACACAGGCCTGAACAGGTAATCACACACAGGCCGAAACAGGTAGTCAGACACAGGCCGAAACAGGTGGTCAGACACAGGCCGATACAGGTGATCAGACACAGGTCGAAACAGGTAGTCAGAGACAGGCCGAAACACGTAGTCAGACACAGGCCTAAACAGGTAGTCAGACACAGGCCGAAACAGGTAGTGAGACACAGGCCTAAACAGGTAGTCAGACACAGGCCGAAAAAGGTAGTCACACACAGGCCGAAACAGGTAGTCAGACACAGGCAGAAACAGGTAGTCACAAACAGGCCAAAACAGGTAGTCAGACACAGGCCGAAACAGGTGGTCACACACAGGCCAAAACAGGTAGTCAGACACACGTTGAAACAGGTAGTCAGACACAGGCCGAAACAGGTAGTCAGACACAGGTCTAAACAGGTACTCAGACACAGGCCGAAACAGGTAGTCACACACAGGCCAAAACAGATAGTCAGACACAGGCCGAAACAGGTAGTCAGACACAGGCTTAAACAGGTAGTCAGACACAGGCCGAAACAGGTAGTCAGACACAGGTCGATACAGTTGGTCAGACATAGGCCTAAACAGGTAGTCAGACACAGGCATAAACAGGTAGTCACACACAGGCCGATACAGGTAATCAGACACAGGTCGAAACAGGTAGTCAGACACAGGCCGAAACACGTTGTCAGACACAGGCCTAAACAGGTAGTCAGACACAGGCCGAAAGAGGTAGTCATAGGCCGAAACACGTAGTCAGACAGAGGCCGAAACAGGTAGTCAGACACAGGCCTAAACAGGTAGTCACACACAGGCCGAAACAGGTAGTCCGACACAGGCCGAAACAGGTAGACAGACACAGGCCAAAACAGGTAGTCAGACACAGGCCGAAACAGGTGGTCACACACAGGCCGAAACAGGTAGTCAGACACACGTTGAAACAGGTAGTCAGACACAGGCCGAAACAGGTAGTCAGACACAGGCCTAAACAGGTACTCAGACACAGGCCGAAACAGGTAGTCACACACAGGCCGAAACAGGTAGTCAGACACAGGCCGAAACAGGTAGTCAGACACAGGCTTAAACAGGTAGTCAGACACAGGCCGAAACAGGTAGTCAGACACAGGTCGATACAGGTGGTCAGACATAGGCCTAAACAGGTAGTCAGACACAGGCATAAACAGGTAGTCAGACACAGGCCGATACAGGTGGTCAGACACAGGCCTAAACAGGTAGTCACACACAGGCCGATACAGGTAATCAGACACAGGTCGAAACAGGTAGTCAGACACAGGCCGAAACACGTTGTCAGACACAGGTCGAAAGAGGTAGTCATAGACAGGCCGAAACACGTAGTCAGACAGAGGCCTAAACAGGTAGTCAGACACAGGCCGAAACAGGTAGTCAGACACAGGCCTAAACAGGTAGTCAGACACAGGCCTAAACAGGTAGTCAGACACAGGCCGAAACAGGTAGTGAGACGAAGGCCTAAACAGGTAGTCAGACACAGGCCGATACAGGTGGTCAGACACAGGCCTGAACAGGTAATCACACACAGGCCGAAACACGTAGTCAGACACAGGCCGAAACAGGTAGTCACACACAGGCCGAAACAGGTAGTCAGACACAGGCAGAAACAGGTAGTCACACACAGGCCAAAACAGGTAGTCAGACACAGGCCGAAACAGGTGGTCACACACAGGCCGAAACAGGTAGTCAGACACACGTTGAAACAGGTAGTCAGACAAAGGCCGAAACAGGTAGTCAGACACAGGCCTAAACAGGTACTCAGACACAGGTCGAAACAGGTAGTCACACACAGGCCGAAACAGGTAGTCAGACACAGGCCGAAACAGGTAGTCAGACACAGGCTTAAACAGGTAGTCAGACACAGGCCGAAACAGGTAGTCAGACACAGGTCGATACAGGTGGTCAGACATAGGCCTAAACAGGTAGTCAGACACAGGCATAAACAGGTAGTCAGACACAGGCCGATACAGGTGGTCAGACACAGAGCCGAAACAGGTAGTCCGACACAGGCCGAAACAGGTAGACAGACACAGGCCGAAACAGGTAGTCAGAGACAGGCCGAAACACGTAGTCAGACACAGGCCTAAACAGGTAGTCAGACACAGGCCGAAACAGGTAGTCAGACACAGGCCTAAACAGGTAGTCACACACAGGCTTAAACAGGTAGTCAGACACAGGCCGAAACAGGTAGTCAGAAACAGGCCTAAACAGGTAGTCAGACACAGGCCGAAACAGGTAGTCAGAGACAGGCCAAAACACGTAGTGAGACACAGGCCTAAACAGGTAGTCAGACACAGGCCGAAAGAGGTAGTCAGACACAGGCCTAAACAGGTAGTCAGACACAGGCCGAAACAGGTAGTCAGACAAAGGCCTAAACAGGTAGTCAGACACAGGCCGAAACAGGTAGTGAGACGAAGGCCTAAACAGGTAGTCAGACACAGGCCGAAACAGGTAGTCAGAGACAGGCCGAAACACGTAGTCAGACACAGGCCTAAACAGGTAGTCAGACACAGGCCGAAACAGGTAGTCAGACACAGGCCGAAACAGGTAGTGAGACGAAGGCCTAAACAGGTAGTCAGACACAAGCCGATACAGGTGGTCAGACACAGGCCAAAACAGGTAGTCAGACACAGGCCTAAACAGGTAGTCAGACACAGGCCGAAACAGGTAGTCAGACACAGGCCTAAACAGGTAGTCAGACACAGGCCAAAACAGGTAGTGAGACGAAGGCCTAAACAGGTAGTCAGACACAGGCCGATACAGGTGGTCAGACACAGGCCTGAACAGGTAATCACACACAGGCCGAAACAGGTAGTCAGACACAGGCCGAAACAGGTGGTCAGACACAGGCCGATACAGGTGATCAGACACAGGTCGAAACAGGTAGTCAGAGACAGGCCGAAACACGTAGTCAGACACAGGCCTAAACAGGTAGTCAGACACAGGCCGAAACAGGTAGTGAGACACAGGCCTAAACAGGTAGTCAGACACAGGCCGAAACAGGTAGTCACACACAGGCCGAAACAGGTAGTCAGACACAGGCAGAAACAGGTAGTCACAAACAGTTCAAAACAGGTAGTCAGACACAGGCCGAAACAGGTGGTCACACACAGGCCAAAACAGGTAGTCAGACACACGTTGAAACAGGTAGTCAGACACAGGCCGAAACAGGTAGTCAGACACAGGTCTAAACAGGTACTCAGACACAGGCCGAAACAGGTAGTCACACACAGGCCGAAACAGATAGTCAGACACAGGCCGAAACAGGTAGTCAGACACAGGCTTAAACAGGTAGTCAGACACAGGCTGAAACAGGTAGTCAGACACAGGTCGATACAGGTGGTCAGACATAGGCCTAAACAGGTAGTCAGACACAGGCATAAACAGGTAGTCACACACAGGCCGATACAGGTAATCAGACACAGGTCGAAACAGGTAGTCAGACACAGGCCGAAACACGTTGTCAGACACAGGCCTAAACAGGTAGTCAGACACAGGCCGAAAGAGGTAGTCATAGGCCGAAACACGTAGTCAGACAGAGGCCGAAACAGGTAGTCAGACACAGGCCTAAACAGGTAGTCACACACAGGCCGAAACAGGTAGTCCGACACAGGCCGAAACAGGTAGACAGACACAGGCCAAAACAGGTAGTCAGAGACAGGCCGAAACACGTAGTCAGACACAGGCCTAAACAGGTAGTCAGACACAGGCCAAAACAGGTAGTCAGACACCGGCTTAAACAGGTAGTCAGACACAGGCCGAAACAGGTAGTCAGAAACAGGCCTAAACAGGTAGTCAGACACAGGCCGAAACAGGTAGTCAGAGACAGGCCAAAACATGTAGTGAGACACAGGCCTAAACAGGTAGTCAGACACAGGCCGAAAGAGGTAGTCAGACACAGGCCTAAACAGGTAGTCAGACACAGGCCGAAACAGGTAGTCAGACAAAGGCCTAAACAGGTAGTCAGACACAGGCCGAAACAGGTAGTGAGACGAAGGCCTAAACAGGTAGTCAGACACAGGCCGAAACAGGTAGTCAGAGACAGGCCGAAACACGTAGTCAGACACAGGCCTAAACAGGTAGTCAGACACAGGCCGAAACAGGTAGTCAGACACAGGCCGAAACAGGTAGTCAGACACAGGCCTAAACAGGTAGTCAGACACAGGCCAAAACAGGTAGTGAGACGAAGGCCTAAACAGGTAGTCAGACACAGGCCGATACAGGTGGTCAGACACAGGCCTGATCAGGTAATCACACACAGGCCGAAACAGGTAGTCAGACACAGGCCGAAACAGGTGGTCAGACACAGGCCAATACAGGTGGTCAGACACAGGTCGAAACAGGTAGTCAGAGACAGGCCGAAACACGTAGTCAGACACAGGCCTAAACAGGTAGTCAGACACAGGCCGAAACAGGTAGTCAGACACAGGCCTAAACAGGTAGTCAGACACAGGCCGAAACAGGTAGTCACACACAGGCCGAAACAGGTAGTCAGACACAGGCAGAAACAGGTAGTCACACACAGGCCAAAACAGGTAGTCAGACACAGGCCGAAACAGGTGGTCACACACAGGCCGAAACAGGTAGTCAGACACACGTTGAAACAGGTAGTCAGACACAGGCCGAAACAGGTAGTCAGACACAGGTCTAAACAGGTACTCAGACACAGGCCGAAACAGGTAGTCACACACAGGCCGAAACAGATAGGCAGACACAGGCCGAAACAGGTAGTCAGACACAGGCTTAAACAGGTAGTCAGACACAGGCCGAAACAGGTAGTCAGACACAGGCCGAAACAGGTAGTCAGACACAGGCCTAAACAGGTAGTCAGACACAGGCCGAAACAGGTAGTCACACACAGGCCGAAACAGGTAG
Organism: Gymnocephalus cernua; assembly: GCA_023631565.1. NCBI lineage: Eukaryota > Metazoa > Chordata > Actinopteri > Perciformes > Percidae > Gymnocephalus > Gymnocephalus cernua. The sequence continues at coordinate 4,089,357 of CM042436.1, forward strand.
TCAGACACAGGCAGAAACAGGTAGTCACACACAGGCCAAAACAGGTAGTCAGACACAGGCCGAAACAGGTGGTCACACACAGGCCGAAACAGGTAGTCAGACACACGTTGAAACAGGTAGTCAGACACAGGCCGAAACAGGTAGTCAGACACAGGTCTAAACAGGTACTCAGACACAGGCCGAAACAGGTAGTCACACACAGGCCGAAACAGATAGTCAGACACAGGCCGAAACAGGTAGTCAGACACAGGCTTAAACAGGTAGTCAGACAGAGGCCTAAACAGGTAGTCAGACACAGGCCGAAACAGGTAGTCAGACACAGGCCTAAACAGGTAGTCAGACACAGGCCTAAACACGTAGTCAGACACAGGCCGAAACAGGTAGTGAAATGAAGGCCTAAACAGGTAGTCAGACACAGGCCGATACAGGTGGTCAGACACAGGCCTGAACAGGTAATCACACACAGGCCGAAACACGTAGTCAGACACAGGCCTAAACAGGTAGTCAGACACAGGCCGAAACAGGTAGTCACACACAGGCCGAAACAGGTAGTCAGACACAGGCAGAAACAGGTAGTCACACACAGGCCAAAACAGGTAGTCAGACACAGGCCGAAACAGGTGGTCACACACAGGCCGAAACAGGTAGTCAGACACACGTTGAAACAGGTAGTCAGACACAGGCCAAAACAGGTAGTCAGACACAGGCCTAAACAGGTACTCAGACACAGGTCGAAACAGGTAGTCACACACAGGCCGAAACAGGTAGTCAGACACAGGCCGAAACAGGTAGTCAGACACAGGCTGAAACAGGTAGTCAGACACAGGCCGAAACAGGTAGTGAGACGAAGGCCTAAACAGGTAGTCAGACACAAGCCGATACAGGTGGTCAGACACAGGCCAAAACAGGTAGTCAGACACAGGCCTAAACAGGTAGTCAGACACAGGCCGAAACAGGTAGTCAGACACAGGCCTAAACAGGTAGTCAGACACAGGCCAAAACAGGTGGTCAGACACAGGCCGATACAGGTGGTCAGACACAGGTCGAAACAGGTAGTCAGACACAGGCCGAAACACGTAATCAGACACAGGCCAAAACAGGTAGTCAGACACAGGCCGAAACAGGTGGTCACACACAGGCCGAAACAGGTAGTCAGACACACGTTGAAACAGGTAGTCAGACACAGGCCGAAAGAGGTAGTCAGAGACAGGCCAAAACACGTAGTCAGACACAGGCCTAAACAGGTAGTCAGACACAGGCCGAAACAGGTGGTCACACACAGGCCGAAACAGGTAGTCAGACACACGTTGAAACAGGTAGTCAGACACAGGCCGAAACAGGTAGTCAGACACAGGCCTAAACAGGTACTCAGACACAGGCCGAAACAGGTAGTCACACACAGGCCGAAACAGGTAGTCAGACACAGGACGAAACAGGTAGTCAGACACAGGCTTAAACAGGTAGTCAGACACAGGCCGAAACAGGTAGTCAGACACAGGTCGATACAGGTGGTCAGACATAGGCCTAAACAGGTAGTCAGACACAGGCATAAACAGGTAGTCAGACACAGGCCGATACAAGTGGTCAGACACAGGCCTAAACAGGTAGTCACACACAGGCCGATACAGGTAATCAGACACAGGTCGAAACAGGTAGTCAGACACAGGCCGAAACACGTTGTCAGACACAGGCCTAAACAGGTAGTCAGACACAGGCCGAAAGAGGTAGTCATAGACAGGCCGAAACACGTAGTCAGACAGAGGCCTAAACAGGTAGTCAGACACAGGCCGAAACAGGTAGTCAGACACAGGCCTAAACAGGTAGTCAGACACAGGCCTAAACAGGTAGTCAGACACAGGCCGAAACAGGTAGTGAGACGAAGGCCTAAACAGGTAGTCAGACACAGGCCGATACAGGTGGTCAGACACAGGCCTGAACAGGTAATCACACACAGGCCGAAACACGTAGTCAGACACAGGCCGAAACAGGTAGTCACACACAGGCCGAAACAGGTAGTCAGACACAGGCCAAAACAGGTAGTCAGACACAGGCCGAAACAGGTGGTCACACACAGGCCGAAACAGGTAGTCAGACACACGTTGAAACAGGTAGTCAGACAAAGGCCGAAACAGGTAGTCAGACACAGGCCGAAACAGGTACTCAGACACAGGTCGAAACAGGTAGTCACACACAGGCCGAAACAGGTAGTCAGAAACAGGCCGAAACAGGTAGTCAGACACAGGCTTAAACAGGTAGTCAGACACAGGCCGAAACAGGTAGTCAGACACAGGTCGATACAGGTGGTCAGACATAGGCCTAAACAGGTAGTCAGACACAGGCATAAACAGGTAGTCAGACACAGGCCGATACAGGTGGTCAGACACAGAGCCGAAACAGGTAGTCCGACACAGGCCGAAACAGGTAGACAAACACAGGCCGAAACAGGTAGTCAGAGACAGGCCGAAACACGTAGTCAGACACAGGCCTAAACAGGTAGTCAGACACAGGCCGAAACAGGTAGTCAGACACAGGCCTAAACAGGTAGTCAGACACAGGCCGAAACAGGTAGTCAGACACAGGCCTAAACAGGTAGTCAGACACAGGCCGAAACAGGTAGTCAGAGACAGGGCGAAACACGTAGTGAGACACAGGCCTAAACAGGTAGTCAGACACAGGCCGAAACAGGTAGTCAGACACAGGCCGAAACAGGTAGTCAGACACAGGCCGAAACACGTAGTCAGACACAGGCCTAAACAGGTAGTGAGACGAAGGCCTAAACAGGTAGTCAGACACAGGCCGATACAGGTGGTCAGACACAGGCCTGAACAGGTAATCACACACAGGCCGAAACAGGTAGTCAGACACAGGCCGAAACAGGTGGTCAGACACAGGCCGATACAGGTAGTCACACACAGGCCGAAACAGGTAGTCACACACAGCCCAAAACAGGTAGTCAGACACAGGCCGAAACAGGTAGTCACACAAAGGTCGAAACAGGTAGTCAGACACAGGCCAAAACAGGTAGTCAGATGAAGGCCTAAACAGGTAGTCAGACACAGGTCGATACAGGTAGTCAGGCGAAGGCCTAAACAGGTAGTCAGACACAGGCCGAAACAGGTAGTCAGACACAGGCCGAAACACGTAGTCAGACACAGGCCTAAACAGGTAGTGAGACGAAGGCCTAAACAGGTAGTCAGACAGGCCGATACAGGTGGTCAGACACAGGCCTGAACAGGTAATCACACACAGGCCGAAACAGGTAGTCAGACACAGGCCGAAACAGGTGGTCAGACACAGGCCGATACAGGTAGTCACACACAGGCCGAAACAGGTAGTCACACACAGCCCAAAACAGGTAGTCAGACACAGGCCGAAACAGGTAGTCACACAAAGGTCGAAACAGGTAGTCAGACACAGGCCAAAACAGGTAGTCAGATGAAGGCCTAAACAGGTAGTCAGACACAGGTCGATACAGGTAGTCAGGCGAAGGCCTAAACAGGTAGTCAGACACAGGCCGAAATAGGTGGTCAGACACAGGCCTAAACAGGCAGTCAGACACAGGCCGAAACAGGTGGTGAGACACAGGCTGAATCAGGTAGTCACACACTGGCCGAAACAGGTAGTCACACACAGGCCGAAACAGGTAGTCAGACACAGGCCGAAACAGGTAGTCAGGCGAAGGCCTAAACAGGTAGTCAGACACAGGCCGAAATAGGTGGTCAGACACAGGCCTAAACAGGTAGTCAGACACAGGCCGAAACAGGTAGTCACACACAGGCCGAAACAGGTAGTCAGACACAGGCAGAAACAGGTAGTCACACACAGGCTTAAACAGGTAGTCAGACACAGGCCGAAACAGGTAGTCAGACACAGGTCGATACAGGTGGTCAGACATAGGCCTAAACAGGTAGTCAGACACAGGCATAAACAGGTAGTCAGACACACGTTGAAACAGGTAGTCAGACACAGGCCGAAACAGGTAGTCAGACACAGGTCTAAACAGGTACTCAGACACAGGCCGAAACAGGTAGTCACACACAGGCCGAAACAGATAGTCAGACACAGGCCGAAACAGGTAGTCAGACACAGGCTTAAACAGGTAGTCAGACACAGGCCGAAACAGGTAGTCAGACACAGGTCGATACAGGTGGTCAGACATAGGCCTAAACAGGTAGTCAGACACAGGCATAAACAGGTAGTCAGACACAGGCCGATACAGGTGGTCAGACACAGGCCTAAACAGGTAGTCACACACAGGCCGATACAGGTAATCAGACACAGGTCGAAACAGGTAGTCAGACACAGGCCGAAACACGTTGTCAGACACAGGCCTAAACAGGTAGTCAGACACAGGCCGAAAGAGGTAGTCATAGGCCGAAACACGTAGTCAGACAGAGGCCTAAACAGGTAGTCAGACACAGGCCGAAACAGGTAGTCAGACACAGGCCTAAACAGGTAGTCAGACACAGGCCTAAACACGTAGTCAGACACAGGCCGAAACAGGTAGTGAGACGAAGGCCTAAACAGGTAGTCAGACACAGGCCGATACAGGTGGTCAGACACAGGCCTGAACAGGTAATCACACACAGGCCGAAACACGTAGTCAGACACAGGCCTAAACAGGTAGTCAGACACAGGCCGAAACAGGTAGTCACACACAGGCCGAAACAGGTAGTCAGACACAGGCAGAAACAGGTAGTCACACACAGGCCAAAACAGGTAGTCAGACACAGGCCGAAACAGGTGGTCACACACAGGCCGAAACAGGTAGTCAGACACACGTTGAAACAGGTAGTCAGACACAGGCCAAAACAGGTAGTCAGACACAGGCCTAAACAGGTACTCAGACACAGGTCGAAACAGGTAGTCACACACAGGCCGAAACAGGTAGTCAGACACAGGCCGAAACAGGTAGTCAGACACAGGCTTAAACAGGTAGTCAGACACAGGCCGAAACAGGTAGTGAGACGAAGGCCTAAACAGGTAGTCAGACACAAGCCGATACAGGTGGTCAGACACAGGCCAAAACAGGTAGTCAGACACAGGCCTAAACAGGTAGTCAGACACAGGCCGAAACAGGTAGTCAGACACAGGCCTAAACAGGTAGTCAGACACAGGCCAAAACAGGTAGTGAGACGAAGGCCTAAACAGGTGGTCAGACACAGGCCGATACAGGTGGTCAGACACAGGTCGAAACAGGTAGTCAGACAAAGGCCGAAACACGTAATCAGACACAGGCCAAAACAGGTAGTCAGACACAGGCCGAAACAGGTGGTCACACACAGGCCGAAACAGGTAGTCAGACACACGTTGAAACAGGTAGTCAGACACAGGCCGAAAGAGGTAGTCAGAGACAGGCCAAAACACGTAGTCAGACACAGGCCTAAACAGGTAGTCAGACACAGGCCGAAACAGGTAGTCAGACACAGGCCTAAACAGGTAGTCAGACACAGGCCGAAACAGGTAGTCACACACAGGCCGAAACAGGTAGTCAGACACAGGCAGAAACAGGTAGTCACACACAGGCCAAAACAGGTAGTCAGACACAGGCCGAAACAGGTGGTCACACACAGGCCGAAACAGGTAGTCAGACACACGTTGAAACAGGTAGTCAGACACAGGCCGAAACAGGTAGTCAGACACAGGCCTAAACAGGTACTCAGACACAGGCCGAAACAGGTAGTCACACACAGGCCGAAACCGGTAGTCAGACACAGGCCGAAACAGGTAGTCAGACACAGGCTTAAACAGGTAGTCAGACACAGGCCGAAACAGGTAGTCAGACACAGGTCGATACAGGTGGTCAGACATAGGCCTAAACAGGTAGTCAGACACAGGCATAAACAGGTAATCAGACACAGGCCGATACAGGTGGTCAGACACAGGCCTAAACAGGTAGTCATACACAGGCCGATACAGGTAATCAGACACAGGTCGAAACAGGTAGTCAGACACAGGCCGAAACACGTTGTCAGACACAGGCCTAAACAGGTAGTCAGACACAGGCCGAAAGAGGTAGTCATAGACAGGCCGAAACACGTAGTCAGACAGAGGCCTAAACAGGTAGTCAGACACAGGCCGAAACAGGTAGTCAGACACAGGCCTAAACAGGTAGTCAGACACAGGCCTAAACAGGTAGTCAGACACAGGCCGAAACAGGTAGTGAGACGAAGGCCTAAACAGGTAGTCAGACACAGGCCGATACAGGTGGTCAGACACAGGCCTGAACAGGTAATCACACACAGGCCGAAACACATAGTCAGACACAGGCCGAAACAGGTAGTCACACACAGGCCGAAACAGGTAGTCAGACACAGGCAGAAACAGGTAGTCACACACAGGCCAAAACAGGTAGTCAGACACAGGCCGAAACAGGTGGTCACACACAGGCCGAAACAGGTCGTCAGACACACGTTGAAACAGGTAGTCAGACAAAGGCCGAAACAGGTAGTCAGACACAGGCCTAAACAGGTACTCAGACACAGGTCGAAACAGGTAGTCACACACAGGCCGAAACAGGTAGTCAGACACAGGCCGAAACAGGTAGTCAGAAACAGGCTTAAAAAGGTAGTCAGACACAGGCCGAAACAGGTAGTCAGACACAGGTCGATACAGGTGGTCAGACATAGGCCTAAACAGGTAGTCAGACACAGGCATAAACAGGTAGTCAGACACAGGCCGATACAGGTGGTCAGACACAGAGCCGAAACAGGTAGTCCGACACAGGCCGAAACAGGTAGACAGACACAGGCCGAAACAGGTAGTCAGAGACAGGCCGAAACACGTAGTCAGACACAGGCCTAAACAGGTAGTCAGACACAGGCCGAAACAGGTAGTCAGACACAGGCCTAAACAGGTAGTCAGACACAGGCCGAAACAGGTAGTCAGACACAGGCCTAAACAGGTAGTCAGACACAGGCCGAAACAGGTAGTCAGAGACAGGGCTAAACACGTAGTGAGACACAGGCCTAAACAGGTAGTCAGACACAGGCCGAAACAGGTAGTCAGACACAGGCCGAAACAGGTAGTCAGACACAGGCCGAAACACGTAGTCAGACACAGGCCTAAACAGGTAGTGAGACGAAGGCCTAAACAGGTAGTCAGACACAGGCCGATACAGGTGGTCAGACACAGGCCTGAACAGGTAATCACACACAGGCCGAAACAGGTAGTCAGACACAGGCCGAAACAGGTGGTCAGACACAGGCCGATACAGGTAGTCACACACAGGCCGAAACAGGTAGTCACACACAGCCCAAAACAGGTAGTCAGACACAGGCCGAAACAGGTAGTCACACAAAGGTCGAAACAGGTAGTCAGACACAGGCCAAAACAGGTAGTCAGATGAAGGCCTAAACAGGTAGTCAGACACAGGTCGATACAGGTAGTCAGGCGAAGGCCTAAACAGGTAGTCAGACACAGGCCGAAATAGGTGGTCAGACACAGGCCTAAACAGGCAGTCAGACACAGGCCGAAACAGGTGGTGAGACACAGGCTGAATCAGGTAGTCACACACTGGCCGAAACAGGTAGTCACACACAGGCCGAAACAGGTAGTCAGACACAGGCCGAAACAGGTAGTCAGGCGAAGGCCTAAACAGGTAGTCAGACACAGGCCGATACAGGTGGTCAGACACAGGCCTGAACAGGTAATCACACACAGGCCGAAACACGTAGTCAGACACAGGCCTAAACAGGTAGTCAGACACAGGCCGAAACAGGTAGTCACACACAGGCCGAAACAGGTAGTCAGACACAGGCAGAAACAGGTAGTCACACACAGGCCAAAACAGGTAGTCAGACACAGGCCGAAACAGGTGGTCACACACAGGCCGAAACAGGTAGTCAGACACACGTTGAAACAGGTAGTCAGACACAGGCCAAAACAGGTAGTCAGACACAGGCCTAAACAGGTACTCAGACACAGGTCGAAACAGGTAGTCACACACAGGCCGAAACAGGTAGTCAGACACAGGCCGAAACAGGTAGTCAGACACAGGCTGAAACAGGTAGTCAGACACAGGCCGAAACAGGTAGTGAGACGAAGGCCTAAACAGGTAGTCAGACACAAGCCGATACAGGTGGTCAGACACAGGCCAAAACAGGTAGTCAGACACAGGCCTAAACAGGTAGTCAGACACAGGCCGAAACAGGTAGTCAGACACAGGCCTAAACAGGTAGTCAGACACAGGCCAAAACAGGTAGTGAGACGAAGGCCTAAACAGGTAGTCAGACACAGGCCGATACAGGTGGTCAGACACAGGCCTGAACAGGTAATCACACACAGGCCCGAACAGGTAGTCAGACACAGGCTGAAACAGGTGGTCAGACACAGGCCGATACAGGTGGTCAGACACAGGTCGAAACAGGTAGTCAGACAAAGGCCGAAACACGTAATCAGACACAGGCCAAAACAGGTAGTCAGACACAGGCCGAAACAGGTGGTCACACACAGGCCGAAACAGGTAGTCAGACACACGTTGAAACAGGTAGTCAGACACAGGCCGAAAGAGGTAGTCAGAGACAGGCCAAAACACGTAGTCAGACACAGGCCTAAACAGGTAGTCAGACACAGGCCGAAACAGGTAGTCAGACACAGGCCTAAACAGGTAGTCAGACACAGGCCGAAACAGGTAGTCACACACAGGCCGAAACAGGTAGTCAGACACAGGCAGAAACAGGTAGTCACACACAGGCCAAAACAGGTAGTCAGACACAGGCCGAAACAGGTGGTCACACACAGGCCGAAACAGGTAGTCAGACACACGTTGAAACAGGTAGTCAGACACAGGCCGAAACAGGTAGTCAGACACAGGCCTAAACAGGTACTCAGACACAGGCCGAAACAGGTAGTCACACACAGGCCGAAACAGGTAGTCAGACACAGGCCGAAACAGGTAGTCAGACACAGGCTTAAACAGGTAGTCAGACACAGGCCGAAACCGGTAGTCAGACACAGGTCGATACAGGTGGTCAGACATAGGCCTAAACAGGTAGTCAGACACAGGCATAAACAGGTAGTCAGACACAGGCCGATACAGGTGGTCAGACACAGGCCTAAACAGGTAGTCACACACAGGCCGATACAGGTAATCAGACACAGGTCGAAACAGGTAGTCAGACACAGGCCGAAACACGTTGTCAGACACAGGCCTAAACAGGTAGTCAGACACAGGTCGAAACAGGTAGTCATAGACAGGCCGAAACACGTAGTCAGACAGAGGCCTAAACAGGTAGTCAGACACAGGCCGAAACAGGTAGTCAGACACAGGCCTAAACAGGTAGTCAGACACAGGCCTAAACAGGTAGTCAGACACAGGCCGAAACAGGTAGTGAGACGAAGGCCTAAACAGGTAGTCAGACACAGGCCGATACAGGTGGTCAGACACAGGCCTGAACAGGTAATCACACACAGGCCGAAACACATAGTCAGACACAGGCCGAAACAGGTAGTCACACACAGGCCGAAACAGGTAGTCAGACACAGGCAGAAACAGGTAGTCACACACAGGCCAAAACAGGTAGTCAGACACAGGCCGAAACAGGTGGTCACACACAGGCCGAAACAGGTCGTCAGACACACGTTGAAACAGGTAGTCAGACAAAGGCCGAAACAGGTAGTCAGACACAGGCCTAAACAGGTACTCAGACACAGGTCGAAACAGGTAGTCACACACAGGCCGAAACAGGTAGTCAGAAACAGGCTTAAAAAGGTAGTCAGACACAGGCCGAAACAGGTAGTCAGACACAGGTCGATACAGGTGGTCAGACATAGGCCTAAACAGGTAGTCAGACACAGGCATAAACAGGTAGTCAGACACAGGCCGATACAGGTGGTCAGACACAGAGCCGAAACAGGTAGTCCGACACAGGCCGAAACAGGTAGACAGACACAGGCCGAAACAGGTAGTCAGAGACAGGCCGAAACACGTAGTCAGACACAGGCCTAAACAGGTAGTCAGACACAGGCCGAAACAGGTAGTCAGACACAGGCCTAAACAGGTAGTCAGACACAGGCCGAAACAGGTAGTCAGACACAGGCCTAAACAGGTAGTCAGACACAGGCCGAAACAGGTAGTCAGAGACAGGGCTAAACACGTAGTGAGACACAGGCCTAAACAGGTAGTCAGACACAGGCCGAAACAGGTAGTCAGACACAGGCCGAAACAGGTAGTCAGACACAGGCCGAAACACGTAGTCAGACACAGGCCTAAACAGGTAGTGAGACGAAGGCCTAAACAGGTAGTCAGACACAGGCCGATACAGGTGGTCAGACACAGGCCTGAACAGGTAATCACACACAGGCCGAAACAGGTAGTCAGACACAGGCCGAAACAGGTGGTCAGACACAGGCCGATACAGGTAGTCACACACAGGCCGAAACAGGTAGTCACACACAGCCCAAAACAGGTAGTCAGACACAGGCCGAAACAGGTAGTCACACAAAGGTCGAAACAGGTAGTCAGACACAGGCCAAAACAGGTAGTCAGATGAAGGCCTAAACAGGTAGTCAGACACAGGTCGATACAGGTAGTCAGGCGAAGGCCTAAACAGGTAGTCAGACACAGGCCGAAATAGGTGGTCAGACACAGGCCTAAACAGGCAGTCAGACACAGGCCGAAACAGGTGGTGAGACACAGGCTGAATCAGGTAGTCACACACTGGCCGAAACAGGTAGTCACACACAGGCCGAAACAGGTAGTCAGACACAGGCCGAAACAGGTAGTCAGGCGAAGGCCTAAACAGGTAGTCAGACACAGGCCGAAATAGGTGGTCAGACACAGGCCTAAACAGGCAGTCAGACACAGGCCGAAACAGGTGGTGAGACACAGGCTGAATCAGGTAGTCACACACTGGCCGAAACAGGTAGTCACACACAGGCCGAAACAGGTAGTCAGACACAGGCCGAAACAGGTAGTCACACAAAGGCCAAAATAGGTAGTCACACACAGGCCGAAACAGGTAGTCAGACACAGGCCGAAACAGGTAGTCAGACACAGGTCGAAACAGGTGGTCAGACACAGGCCTAAACTGGTAGTCACACACAGGCCGAAACAGGTAGTCACACACAGGCCAAAACAGGTAGACACACACAGGCCGAAACAGGTAGTCACACTCTGGCCGAAACAGGTAGTCACACAAAGGCCGAAATAGGTAGTCACACACAGGCCGAAACAGGTAGTCAGACACAGGCCAAAACAGGTAGTCACACAAAGGCCGAAACAGATAGTCAGACACAGGCCAAAACAGGTAGTCACACAAAGGTCAAAACAGGTAGTCAGATAAAGGCCTAAACAGGTAGTCAGACACAGGCCGAAATAGGTGGTCAGACACAGGCCTAACCAGGTAGTCAGACACAGGCCGAAACAGGTGGTGAGACACAAGCTGAATCAGGTAGTCACACACAGGCCGAAACAGGTAGTCACACAAAGGCCGAAATAGGTAGTCACACACAGGCCGAAACAGGTAGTCAGACACAGGCCGAAACAGGTAGTCAGACACAGGCTGAAACAGGTAATCAGACAAAGGCCGAAACAGTTAGTCAGACACAGGCCGAAACAGGTAGTCAGGCGAAGGCCTAAACAGGTAGTCAGACACAGGCCGAAACAGGTGGTCAGACACAGGCCTAAACAGGTAGTCACACACAGGCCAAAACAGGTAGACACACACAGGCCGAAACAGGTAGTCACACTCTGGCCGAAACAGGTAGTCACACAAAGGCCGAAATAGGTAGTCACACACAGGCCGAAACAGGTAGTCACACAAAGGCCGAAATAGGTAGTCACACACAGGCCGAAACAGGTAGTCAGACACAGGCCGAAACAGGTAGTCAGACACAGGCTGAAACAGGTAGTCAGACAAAGGCCGAAACAGTTAGTCAGACACAGGCCGAAACAGGTAGTCAGGCGAAGGCCTAAACAGGTAGTCAGACACAGGCCGAAACAGGTGGTCAGACACAGGCCTAAACAGGTAGTCAGACACAGGCCGAAACAGGCTGAAACAGGTAGTCACACACAGGCCGAAGCAGGTAGTCACACAAAGGCCGATAGTCAGACACAGTCCGAAACAGGTAGTCACACACAGGCCGAAACAGGTGGTCAGACACAGGCCGAAACAGGTAGTCACACACAGGCCGAAACAGGTAGTCACACACAGGCCAAAGCAGGTAGTCAGACAGAGGCCGAAACAGGTAGTCACACACACGCTGAAACAGGTGGTCAGACACAGGCCGAAACAGGTGGTCAGACACTCGCTGAAACAGGTAGTCAGACACAGGCCGAAACAGGTAGTCAGACACAGGCCTAAACAGGTAGTCATACACAGGCCGAAACAGGTAGTCACACACAGGCCTAAACAGGTAGTCAGAAACAGGCAGAAACAGGTAGTCAGACACACGCTGAAACAGGTAGTCAGACACAGGCCGAAACAGGTAGTCAGACACAGGCCTAAACAGGTAGTCATACACAGGCTGAAACACGTAGTCACACACAGGCCGAAGCAGGTAGTCACACACAGGCAGAAACAGGTAGTCACACACACGCCGAAACAGGTAGTCAGATGAAGGCCTAAACAGGTAGTCAGACACAGGCCGAAACAGGTAGTCAGGCGAAGGCCTAAACGGGTAGTCAGACACAGGCCGAAACAGGTAGTCAGACACACGCCTAAACAGGTAGTCAGACGAAGGCCTCAACAGGTAGTCATCAGGTTGTCACCTCTAATGCGACACACAGGAGAGCTTTCTGTCCTTATCTAAACTAGAGAACGTAATGGTCGTGTAATAGGCCCTGTTGTTTTGTATGTCAAAATCTCACAATTTAAAGATATGTATGTAGTCAGTGACTAAACCTCAGTGACATTATGACAGATTGTCTTTTTTCTTGTGAGATTTCAGAGTCTTCTAGGGGATGGTAGCAGTGGTGTATTCTAGTTTTTTGTTGTGAGTATACTGTGATTTTTCCCTCCCAGCTTCCAGTGTTGTGCGTGAACGAGTTCAAAAGAACGCGTTCATTGAACACGCTCATTTTTTCGTGAACGTTGAACTGAACGCAACACATTTTTTAATAAAGAACTTGAACGTGAATTAGTTCACATTATGTGTCATGAACGGCAGACATCACTGTAAATGAACGTTGGAATTTGTTTTCCATTGAAAACTGAGTGACATCTGTTTTCTCTTTTGAAACGCAACGAGAGAAAGTTCCTCCCTCCTGTATTCTCGCTGGTGCCGCTTAAATCATGTATCACCAGACAGAAATGGTTTTGACATTGTGTGCGCAATGCATTGCGGGCAACGTAGTGTCCGGCTGAGAATAGTTGAATAGCATACTGGCTTCCGCACAACGTTACCCGTGATGAATTGCAGCAGAGCGGGGTAGGCATAGCAACGCCGCGTAGCAGGCAACGACGAGAGCGCGGAGGGCTAGAGGAGCGAGAGAGAGAGAGAGAGACAGACCAAAGACGAGAGTGAGAGAAAGCGCTGCAATTTTCATCACCTGGTAAGAAACCCACAATTGCAGTGTCATGAGCAAATGTCTACAATGAGCAGCTTCAAAGAACGTATAGCCTAGTGATTTCTAGCTCGTAGTGTGAAAAAAAGTATTTATTTGAATATCTCACGAAAAAAGTAAAATGAACTGAACTTTGAACTAGTTCAGAATTAAAATTGTGAACTTTGAACGTGAACTGTTCACTTTGAGCATGTATGAACTGAACTTGAACTAGTTCAGAAAAGCTGTGAACTGGCACAACACTGCCAGCTTCATACTCACCCGTCCCAGAATGACACGTCCCAGAGTGACACCCGATGCATATTTTTTATCGTTACCGTGTATAGCATCAGCCTCATCTGGCTCATTTTCTATATTTTCTGTACATTAAGTCTGCTGCAGTGTCACCTCAAGCGACAGTAGCTTCATGGGCCAGCAGCTTACGAAAACATTGAAAGAGTGTAGTTTCAGTTTGCTTTCGTTTTGTATCTGCTATAGTCTAAAGCAATTCACATTTACACCAAGCAACTGTGCTGTTGTTCCTAAGTGACTAGCAACACAAATGGTGAATTTATGAATGAAAGTTCTCTCATAGAACAATCATCGTTACGTATCCTCAGATTTTTTTGTAAGTGGGTATATGGACATCTTTGACCTTTCCTAGTGGGATTATGGCGTATACCTGCGTATCACGCAGAGATGGGGACTCGAGTTTGAGACTCGGACTCGACTGCGACTTAAATCGTACACACAGTGACTTCAGACTCGACTCAGACTCGAGCTGCGGGACTCATGAACAATGGTTATTTTTAGGAAACGTCTGATGAGCTCGCTGTTATTCCGCTCCCTCCGTTACATATAACCTGCCCACGACGTAACGTACTACGTATCTGCTGCGCGCGGCCACACATTAGAGGACAGCGAACACACATGTCGACTGCACCGGCCGCTGCTGTGCCATTCATCGTAAGCTTTGGGTTTAAAAACGACAAACAAAAGAAGCGCTCAATGCAAAATATGCGGTCTGAAGATAAAAGATTCTGGCTCAACCACATCTAATTTTATCAGGCATCTGAAAACGCATCCTGACAGGTCAGTAAACATGTTTAACGTTAGCTCAGCATTGACCATCAAATGTTACCGTTAGCTTGCATCTTGGTTTAGCTATGAGCTAACGTTACGGGAGGTTAACTCCGACTGTCTTCCTTATGAAATATAAATGAGTGTTTGTTTAACCCTTGTATGGTGTTTTCAAAAAGTGGGGGAAAAAGTTTTTAAAAGTGTGGAAATTTTAGGTCCTGTGTACCTTTACTCTGTCCTCATCCTGTCAGGGCCTGCTGTTATTGTGTGTGTGTGTGTGTGTGTGTGTGTGTGTGTGTGTGTGTGTGTGTGTGTGTGTGTGTGTGTGTGTGTGTGTGTGTGTGTGTATGTGATGCAACACTTATAACCAGAGACTTATTATAATAAAGAGACTTGAGACTTGACTTGGGCTCTAGCCCAGAGACTTGAGACTTGACTTGGACTCAAGCTCAAAGACTTGATACTTGACTTGGACTTGAGCTCAGAGACTTGTGAGCATCTCTGGTATCACGTAGACTACAAAACGTTTAGACACCAAAACTACTTACTTAAGTTGATAAAAAGATGGAGGTTTGGGTTCAAATGAGACGTGACTTCACTTCCTGAAGGTTACCACGTGACGCCGAACGTGACGAACGTGTTTCCTTTTCTTTTCAAACGGGACATGAACCCCGTCTCCTGAAAGGCGTTTGTTTGACCCATACTGCCTACTTACCAGGACATTTGGTGCTCTTAGGCCTCCTGATCTGATTACAGCTAAGACAACGTCGGCAGTATTGACGGCAAAATAGGCTTCAGAATATTTCGTTCTGTATTGACAGGTGCAATATTTGAAAATCGATAATTATTTATTAGTATTTTTTTAAATTACATTTATATCTGCATTAATGTCAAAACCTCGAGACTTTCAAACATCAACATGTCATTTATTAATATGTATTTGTGTCAAAATGACATATAAACATATTTTCATATTCTATTTTGCCTGGAAACGCTTCCAACACGCTTGCGTGTCTTGTGAAAAATAGGCGTCGGTTCTATTTCTAGCATGCACACGTTTTCTGAGACGTGCGTGTCACGCAGGCAGTGTGCACGCAGGCAGCGTGCACGCTCTAACATGTTAACATTGGAGCCGAAATAAAAACATTCAACATTGTAACAAGATATAGAAAATAAGACCTAACACGCTCAACACACATTGAAACTCAGCACTGGAATGTAACTAAGTACATTTACTCCAGTACTGTACTTAAAGGTATAATGGATTTTCCCGAATTTTAGAAAAGAACTGTCCTCTCCACTTTTTGAAAAAATGCTCCCGAGAGGGAACGCCTATTAAACGTGTGCACGAGAGAGCATGCACGAGCCTAGTTCTCCTCGTGCACGCTCTGTTTACAAGTTTCTGTCGACTCGGCATGGCTCTACAAGCCTCCTTTACAAAAGAAGATTTGCACTTTTTCCACTATGTCAGACTTGCCACCGGTAAGTGGAAATCTATTTAGGACAAGCATCTCTATAGCTAACGTTAGCACGCTACAGGCCAACAAACAAGCTATCGCCGAGAGCGGGGGGGCAGCGGTCGGAGGCTTTTATATACTGTCTATGGTCGGAGGCCGTGGCCGTCTGCTCGCTGACCTGTCACGGCACGTACGACGGCCTTACGTAAACATATCCCAGAATGATTGACAACTAGGAGGACCAATAGACTTGATGATCCACCCGGAAAAAGAAAATCCCCCACTATACCTTTAAGTCTAAATGTTGAGGTACTTGTACTTTACTTGAGTCTTTCCTTTTCATGCCACTTTCTACTTCTACTCCGCTACATCGTACTTTTTACTCCACTACATTCATCTGACAGCTATAGTTACTAGTTACTTTACACATCTGGGGCCCTATTTTAACAATCTAAGCGCACAGCGTGAAGCGCCTGGTGCGTGTCTAAATCCACTTTTGCTAGTTCAACGGCTGAAAAAAGGGTCTGTGTGCCGGGCGCCTGGTTCTAAAGGGTTGTACTTAGTGTCTTCATTAATCAGAGGTGTGTTTTGGGCGTAACATGCAATCAACCAATCAGAGAGTCATCTCCCATTCCCTTTAAAAGCCAGGCACGTTTGGACCTTGGAGCATTGCTGTTATGATGGAGGATTTACACCCTAATATGTTTATTAGTAATCTTCTGCATGTGTGTGTGCTGCTGTGCGTCCCTGTGTGTGTAACAAGCATAGTGTGCACGTGCTGTGCACGAGCCTCGGAGCATTTTACTAATGTGCTGTTAAAATAACAATGAAATGCTGCATTATTGACTTTAGACCAGGTTTTTGTTGGTCAATGGAGCAATCACTTCCCGCTGCTTCAAGATGGCAACACTCCCAGAATGCACCTGAACACACCTCCCTGTAAGACCAGCACACCCATGGGCGCAAAAATGGGCGCAGGTGCATTTGCTATTTAAACAACCCAGGCACTGGACGGGAAATTGACAACTGCGTCGGTCTTGAACTAGCAGAGACACTTGGGTCGGGCTTTGCGATGCGCTGCGCTGGGTGAAAGATAGGGCCCAAAGATTCCTGCACAGAAAACACATGTAGTTTATAAAATCTGATGTTTTATTCTTAAGGAAACTAGCCCAGCTACAAGTCAGCTGAGATGATCAGACCATCAAACACACAACTGGTTGGTATCTTTTACACTTTCTACAATGTTTTAATACTTTAACTACATTTTCCTGATACAGACTTTTACTGAAGTAACATTTTCAATGCAGGACTTTTACAGTATTTTTACAGTGTGGTATTTGTACTTTTACTAAAGTAAAGGATCTGAATACGTGACTGATGTCAGCGTGCGTGTAATGAGCACTGCAGCCTCCGGAGGGCGCCATCAGAGCAGTTTCCTCTGCTGTTTCTCTACTAATACTGTCGATGCTGTGTGGGCTAAAGTACAGTGTTAGCATTCAGTGTAATGTTACAGAGTGGGTTTGGTATTCTTGCTGTTTACCATGAACACCCCCCCCCCCCACCTTCTCCTTGTGTCGTCTGTCTGTCCCCTAAACACCCCCCCCCCCCTCCCTGTACCCTCCGACATCAAACACTCCTTTGATACTCGATGGCCTTTATGTGTGTGTGTGTGTGTGTGTGTGTGCGTGGTGGGGGGGGGGGGGGGGGGGTTGAAGGCATTTCCATACCATAGTAAGTAAACACCTTTTTTTTCCTTTTCTTCATCTTTTTTTCCAGTGTAAAATGGATTCAGGAGCTGGATTCAGGTTTGAGAAAACCTCAGTGGATCTTAGATTTAAACCCCCCCAAAATAAAGTCAGGATATGGGGATACAGGAATGTAAAGCTGTCAAAGAGGAGAGATGTAAAGAGATCCCCTAAATGTGAGTCCCTGCAGGGATGTTTTTGGATTATTTCAGCCAAGAAAAGCAGAATTTTCAGCTAAACTAAGTCTCTCAAAGGCGATGAAATGATCAGAGATGATAGAAATGTGAATTAATATCCTAAAACATCATTATAAACCCAAACCGTGAGTCTCTGCAGTCAAATAAAAGATGAGTGAATATTTTGACGCTAAATGAACAATTTGGAGATGGTCTAAAAATGGGTTTGATCTTTCAGAATAAAAGTCTGAAACATTATTAAAAAAGTGTCTTCATGAACAGAAAACACAATTTCAGTTGAGTCTGAAACGTGACGCAGACACACAGAGACATGCTCCCTCTGTGTGTGTGTGTGTGTGTGTGTGTGTGTGTGTGTGTGTGTGTTTCCAGTTGACCTTTAGACTTTAAAGTTTAAAATTTAAAGTGCTGCGTCGCCTCTCGGCGTGTGTTCAGTGGTGTATTTTGTGTTGAGAGCGGCTGCAAGTCTGTAAATGCAAATGCTGCGTGTGAATGTGAAGCTGCAGACAAAGACAGAGCTGCTTTTGTTCTTCCATGACAGAAAAGGCCTCTGCAGATCCTGAAATGGCGGCCGGCCTGGCTGAGCAGCGAGGCTGAGCCGGGGAGACAGAAAGCCCGGAGCGGAGCCACAGCTCTGGACCGGATCTGGAGTCATTTATCACCGTGAAGGCCGCAGAAATCCAGCTCTCTACACCAGTGGTTATTATTATATCACTGGTTCTCAAGCTTTTTTCAATAATGTTCCTCCTTTGAACAGTGTTTTTAAGCCATGTACCCCCTAACCAGCGCGAATATTTGGTAGAAAAAACAACTCTATATAAAGAGGAAGAATACAGCGAGGTCAGCGATAGATTTACTAAACAACAGCCTTGGACCTGGAAAACATTCATATGATGATGGAAAAAGGAGACAAAAACTTGGAAAAAGACGGTAGAAAGAAGGAAGTAAGGCAAAAATAGGTTGAAAATATTAACAAATACTAGAAAGACCTAGAATAGATAGAAAGACACCAGGGCGACAAAAGAGACAAAAAATTCAAATGAGCGACAAACTTCAAAAACAGCGACAAAAACCTTTTAAAAAGCGACAAAAAAAGAAAAGAAAAAAAACACAGTAGAAGTAAACATTTTGCAAAAAATGTCATGTACCCCCTGCAGTCCTCCAGAGTACCCCTAGGGGGACACGTACCCCCTGCATCCTCCAGAGTACCCCTACGGGGACACGTACACCCTGCTTCCTCCAGAGTACCCCTAGGGGGACACGTACCCCTTGCTTCCTCCAGAGTACCCCTAGGGGGACACGTACCCCCTGCTTCCTCCAGAGTACCCCTAGGGGGACACGTACCCCCTGCAGTCCTCCAGAGTACCGCTAGGGGGACACGGACTCCGAGCACCCCTCCAAAGTACCCCTAAGGGGGACACGTACCCCCTGGAATCCTCCAAAGTACTCCTAGGGGGACATGTACACCCTGGAGTCCTCCAGTGTACCCCTAGGGGGACACGTACCCCCATTTGAGAAACACTGCTCTACATGTCTGCCAGCAGTCAGCCCTGAGCATTTAGCTGCCCTTTAGGTAGAAGCTGTTTTACAATGTTGTTGTCAGGTTTCTCAATGTTTTATGCAATTTTTTCTACATATATTTTTAGGTTTTACCAGGACATTTGGCGCTATTATACGTCCTCACCTTACTTCCTGCTTACTCCCGATGGCAGGCCTAAAATGCCCCAAAAAATAAATAAAAATGACACATAAATATAGGTCAGAATAATGCTGGAACAAGCAACTTATGGGATTACTTTTCAGAGGACAGTCTCCTAAAAGACACTTTTGAAATTGGGAACTGCATCTGACAAGTTCTGTAGAAACACGTCCACTTTTTTTTTCATTATTTCTGTCACTCTTCAGGTGAACAAAAGATTGCAACACCATGAACATCCCACAATATCTCCATATTTAAAATATATCACGTTACACGGCCGGCTCGTCACAACAAACACCGACTACTACAACACTTTGAATGCTGCACTTTCCTTTGAATTATACTGAATCCTTGAAGGCCGCAGAAAGAAAGCCTCAATTTGAGAAAATGAAAAGCTGATTGTGATCATGCAAACTCATTTCATATCCTCTTCAGAGATGTTTTCACAGCATTTAAAACACATTTATCTGTAACTGAATTCACTCAGGATAACAATCAGTCAGTTTGTCTTTATCTAAACGGTGTTGAAACAGTTGTTTCTGCAGTTTAAGTCAAACGTAGTTTCTGTTTTGCTTTACAAGAAATGATCCCATTTCCCTTATTTGGTGGAAGAAAGATGCTTCTCTTCAGCAAAAGTACCTTGTGAAAGGGTAACTACTGTTCTTTTCAACCTGGACCATATTTTCCTATGTTTTTGTGTTTAAGTGTCTGACAACATTATGAAAGGATCCCTACAGAGAAAGACCTTTAAAACATCTCGAAGACCTTTCTGTTTAACCAGAAACTGAAGTAGCTAGCGCTAAACCCACCAGATTCCATTTAAAAAAACAATACTTTTAGTGTGTATAGATCAGAGGTGGGTAGAGTAGCCAAACATTGTACTCAAGTAAAAGTACTGTTTCTTCAAAATAATATGACTCAAGTAAAAGTAAAAAGTAGTCATCCAAATAATTACTTGAGTAAGATTAAAAAAAAAGTGCTTG
>CM042436.1:4115000-4197500 GCA_023631565.1 Gymnocephalus cernua
AATAACAGTAAATACAGTAAGATCATACTCCACGTAGGTGGCAATGATACCCGATTATGTAAATCGGAGATCACTAAAATTAATGTTGAGTCACTTTGTGCATATGCAAAGACTATGTCGGACTCAGTAGTTTTCTCTGGACACCTACCAAACCTGATCAGTGATGAAAAATACAGCCGCATGTCATCCTTCCGTTGGTTGAAGGAATGGTGCCCAGCTAATGATGTGGGCTACGTAGATAACTGGGGGGCGTTCTGGGGAAAGCCTGGTCTTATTAAGAAGGACGGCATTCATCCCACTTGGGACGGAGCCGCTCTCATATCTAAAAATCTGACCGAGTTTATTATCGGCCATAAACCATGACAACCCAAGTTAGACATCAGTAATCAGAGGTGCAGTGCAACGCGCTCCTCTGTGCCTCCGTTAGAGCAGTCGCCCTCTCATAGTCTAATAACCACGGTGTCTGTCCCCCGACTCAGATCGGTTAAATCAAAGGTTAACAAAAGAGGAGCTACACTTAACAACCTAATTGGAATTAAAACAACACCTGCAATGATGGAACAGAATAGGAAAATCAGATGTGGACTATTAAATATTAGATCTCTGTCTTCTAAAGCAGTATTAATAAATGAATTGATATCAGATAATCAAATTGATCTATTCTGTCTTACCGAAACCTGGCTGTGCAATGAAGAATATGTTAGTTTAAATGAAGCCACTCCTCCCAGTCAAAATAATACTCAAATTCCTAGAGGCTCAGGCCGAGGAGGGGGAGTTGCAGCCATATTTGATTCAAGCCTTTTAATTAATCCTAAACCTAAACTAAATTATAACTCGTTCGAAAGCCTAGTTCTTAATCTTCAACATCCAACATGGAAAACAGTACAGCCAATTATATTTGTTGTTGTTTACCGAGCTCCAGGTCCGTATTCTGAATTTTTATCTGAATTCTCAGAGTTTTTATCATGTTTAGTCTTAAAATCAGACGAAGTACTTATTGTAGGTGACTTTAATATTCACATGGACGTTGACAACGACAGCCTTAGTATTGCTTTCAACTCACTATTAGATTCAATTGGTTTCAGTCAGAGTGTGCATAAGGCCACTCACTGTTTTAACCACACCCTCGACCTTGTGCTGGCATATGGCATCGAAATTGAAGATTTAATAGTATTTCCGCAGAATCGTTTATTATCAGACCATTTTTTAATAACTTTCGAATTCTTACTACCCGACTACATGAAATTAGATAAAAGCTTCTACACTAGATGCCTATCTGACAGTGCTATAGCTAAATTTAAGGAAGATATTCCAACAGCATTTAACTCAATGTCATGCTTTAATATAACAGAGGACCTTTTTGTTAACTTCAGTCCTTCCCAAATTGATAATTTTGTAGACAGTGCTACGGCCTGCCTACGGACGACTTTAGACTCTGTTGCTCCCCTCAAAAAGAAGATGAGGAAGCAAAGGAAAGTAGCACCTTGGTATAACTCCCAAACTTGCAAACTAAAACAAATCTCGCGAAAACTGGAAAGTAAATGGCGTTCCACCAAACTGGAAGAATCTCGTTTAGATTGGCAAGACAGTCTGAAAACCTATAGGAAGGCCCTCAGAAATGCCAGATCAGGCTATTACTCATCAATAATAGAAGAAAATAAGAACAACCCAAGGTTTCTTTTAAGCACTGTAGCCAGGCTGACAGACAGTCACAGCTCTACTGAGCCATCTATTCCTATAGCTCTGAGTAGTGACGACTTCATGAGCTTCTTTGATGATAAAATTATAACAATTAGAGATAAAATTAATCACCTCTTGCCCTCAACTTCTAACAGTTCACCTTCAAATGCAGGACTGCTAGAAGGAACAACAAGACCTGACATATACTTAGACTGCTTTTACCCTATAAACCTTCAACAATGTTAAGCCATCTACCTGTCTCCCCATCCCAACGAGGTTACTTAAAGAAGCGCTACCACTGGTTAACATTTCATTATTAGATATTATTAATATGTCCTTATTAACAGGTTATGTACCACAGTCATTTAAAGTAGCTGTGATTAAACCTATTCTGAAAAAACCCACCCTCGATCCTGAGGTCTTGGCTAACTATAGACCTATATCTAATCTTCCCTTCCTCTCCAAAATCCTTGAGAAGGTAGTTGCTAATCAGTTATGTGATTTCCTACATAGCAATAGTTTATTTGAGGATTTCCAGTCAGGATTTAGAAAGCATCATAGCACAGAGACGGCACTGGTGAAAATTACTAACGACCTTCTAACTGCTTCAGAAAAAGGACTTGTCTCCATACTTGTCTTACTAGATCTTAGTGCTGCCTTTGACACTATTGACCATACCATCCTGTTACAGAGATTGGAACACTTAGTTGGTATTAAAGGAATCGCACTGAGCTGGTTTAAGTCCTATTTCTCTGATCGATCTCAATTTGTTAATGTTAATGACAAATCCTCCAAGTACGCTAAAGTTAACCATGGCGTTCCACAAGGCTCAGTGCTTGGACCAATTCTATTCTCCTTATATATGCTTCCTCTAGGTAATATTATTAGGAAACACTCAATTAACTTTCACTGTTATGCAGATGACACCCAATTATACTTATCAATCAAACCAGATGAAATCAGTCAATTAGCTAAACTTCAAGCATGTATTAAAGATATAAAATCATGGATGACCTACAACTTTCTGATGCTAAACTCAAGCAAAACTGAGGTGATTGTGCTGGGTCCTAAACACCTCTGATCCTCAATATCCAAAGATATAGCTACCTTGGATGGTATTGCCCTGGCCTCCAGCACTACTGTCAGAAATCTAGGAGTTATTTTTGACCAGGATATATCCTTTAATGCCCACTTAAAACAAACCTCAAGAACAGCCTTTTTTCATCTTCGTAACATTGCCAAAATAAGGAACATCCTGTCTCAGAATGATGCTGAAAAACTAGTCCATGCCTTCGTTACTTCCAGGCTGGACTATTGTAATTCCTTACTATCAGGAAGCTCAAACAAGTCACTTAAGACTCTCCAGCTGATCCAGAATGCTGCAGCTCGTGTACTGACAAGAACTAAGAAAAGAGATCATATTACTCCCGTATTAGCTTCTCTGCATTGGCTCCCTGTAAAATCCAGGATTGAATTTAAAATCCTCCTCCTGACCTACAAAGCTCTAAATGGTCAAGCACCATCATATCTTGAAGAGCTCATAGTACCTTACTGTCCCACTAGAGCACTGCGCTCCCAGAATGCTGAGTTACTTGTGGTTCCTAGAGTCTCTAAAAGTAGAATGGGAGCCAGAGCCTTTAGCTATCAGGCTCCACTCCTGTGGAACCAGCTCTGGGTCCGGGAGGCAGATATTGTCACCACATTTAAGAGTAAACTTAAGACTCTCCTCTTTGATAAAGCTTATAGTTAGGGAGTGAGGAGTTGCAGCATCTGCCTAGCCCGGCCCACCTGCTTCTCTGTCCTAGAAATGCATGTTACTAACCTAGCTCTGGGGAGCTTGCTCCCCGGAGTCTTTCTGTTTCTTTTTCACCCAGGATGAAATCCTGGGATTAGGATGGCACCAAAATCATGGTTCCAGCTGTTGCCGTGGTTCTGCTGAGAAATACCCTGCTATGCCGTGCTGCTCCCTGCACTACTACACCCACTATTTCTAGCCACTGTTTATTATCTATACTGTGATGCACCCCAACGGCCAGCAGACACCTCCTACCAAGAGCCTGGGTCTGTCCGAGGTTTCTTCCTAAAAGGGAGTTTTTCCTTGCCACTATTGCACTAGTGCTTGCTCTTGGGGGGATTTGTTGGTTTTTTTGTAAATTAAAGAGTGTGGTCTAGACCTACTCTATCTGTAAAGTGTCTTGAGATAACTCCTGTTATGATTTGATACTATAAATAAAATTGAATTGAATTGAATTGAATTATTTCTGACGTTTTTTGTCGATTTATTCCAGCGATTATCTTTGGATGTTTTTGTTGATTTTTTCCGACGATGTTTTGGATGTTTTTGTTGATTTTTTCCGACGATGTTTTGGATGTTTTTGTCGATTTGTTCCAGGTTTTATTGTCATTATTTCTGACGTTTTTTGTCAATTTATTCCAGCGATTTACTTTGGATGTTTTTGTTGATTTTTTCCGACGATGTTTTGGATGTTTTTGTTGATTTTTTCCGACGATGTTTTGGATGTTTTTGTCGATTTGTTCCAGGTTTTATTGTCATTATTTCTGACGTTTTTTGTCAATTTATTCCAGCGATTTTCTTTGGATGTTTTTGTTGATTTTTTCCGACGATGTTTTGGATGTTTTTGTTGCTTATTTCCAGTGATTTTTTGGATGTTTTGTCGGTTTTTTTCTCGCATTTTTGAAGCTTTTTACAACTTTTTTTTCAATGCTCTTTCATCTTTTTTTCTCTTCAAATACCATCAAATTAAATAAAACACCCAAATTCAATGAAAGCAGTGAACTGATCATTTATTTTACAACGGTTGTAGGGCACAATCCACGTTATTTTCTTTGACAATGATAACTTTTTTTAAACATGGGTTAAATTTGACCTGAGGACAACAGGATGGTTAAATAAGAAGACGGTGACAAAGATGTTTAGCAGGAAACACAGAAGCCACAGAGACTCTGAAAACACGACTAACAGAGCTAAAGTTAGTCTGATGACACACATTTATATATAACGTGTGAACATGACATGGTGGTGGTGGTTAGAGGCCGACTCCAGCTCCATCTGCAGGACACTTTCCTCACTCTAGTGTCTTGTGGCCAGTGGTGGAAAGTAACTAAGTACATTTACTCCAGTACTGTACTTGAGTCCAAATTTTGAGGTACTTGTACTTTACTTGAGTCCTTTCTTTTCATGCCACTTTCTACTTCTACTCCGCTACATTTCAGATAGAAATATTGTACTTTTAACTCCACTACATTCATCTGTTACAGCTTTAGTTACTAGTTACTTTAGTTACTCCACTACATTCATCTGTTACAGCTTTAGTTACTAGTTACTTTAGTTACTCCACTACATTCATCTGTTACAGCTTTAGTTACTAGCTACTTTAGTTACTCCATTACATTTATCTGTTACAGCTTTAGTTACTAGTTACTTTACACGTTAAGATTTCTGCACACAAACACATGTAGTTTATAAAATCTGATGTTTGATTCTAAATGAAACTAGCGAACAATATGTATTAACAATTCAAGATATAAGTAACATGCTGTAACAGATGAATATAGTGGAGTAACTAAAGTAACTAGTAACTAAAGCTGTAACAGATGAATGTAGTGGAGTAACTAAAGTAACTAGTAACTAAAGCTGTAACAGATGAATGTAGTGAAGTAAAAAGTACAATATTTCTCTCTGAGATGTAGCGGAGTAGAAGTAGAAAGTGGCATGAAAAGAAAAGACTCAAGTAAAGTACAAGTACCTCAACATTTGGACTCAAGTACAGTACTGGAGTACATGTACTTAGTTACACACTGTGAACACACACATCTGCAGCGTCTTCCTGTTAAGGGATAAAAAACAAATATTTGCCGTTGGTCGGCTTCGGGGCGGAAATGTGAAGAATGAGGAAGTGCTGGAGTGTTTGTGTGGAGTGAGGCGGCCACAGACTCTCAGATCGCTCTGCACACTTCCTGTTTTTCATTCAGTCAGAGAAGAGAAACATAACCCCCCCCCCCACACACACACACACACACACACACACACACACACACACACACACACACACACACACACACACACACCGATACACAGACACAGAGATACACAGAAGCACACACACACACACACACACCGATACACAGACACAGATACACAGAAGCACACACACACACACACACACACACACACACACACACACACACACACACACAGAGATACACAGACACAGAGATACACAGAAGCACACACACACACACACACACACACACACACACACACACACACACACCGATACACAGACACAGAGATACACAGAAGCACACACACACACACACACACACACACACACACACACACCGATACACAGACACAGAGATACACAGAAGCACACACACACACACACACACACACACACACACACACACACACACACACACACACAGACACAGAGATACACAGAAGCACAGAAGCACACACTCACACACACACACACACACACACACACACACACACACACACACACACACACACACACACACACACACACACACACACAGATACACAGATACACAGACACAGAGATACACAGAAGCACACACACACACACACACACACACACACACACACACACACACACACACACACACACACACACACACACACACACACACACACAGTGAATCAGATGGGTGAAAGTGATGACGGACGGAGGATGTGATCCAGCGCTAAAAATAAAACACATGTATTAATACCAAGGAAGTAGTCAGATCAGTTACTGCAGTAAAAAGTACTAAAATCACACAGTGAAAAATTTTCACTGTGTGATTTTAGTACTTTTTCACTGAAAATACTCTGTTACAGTAAAAGTCTGTATGTATAATCAGTGAAATGTAGTTAAAAGTATGAAAATGTCCCCTGTGACTGTTCTATTATACTGTATATGTATATGTATACAGTATATATATATATATGTGGCGTAAAGGTTAGAGAAGCAAGCGCGAGGTCGTCGGTTCAATCCCCAGACCGACAGCATTCAATCTGGCTGGAGGAAGTGACCACCACTGAGGTGCCCTTGAGCAAGGCCCTTAACCCCAAACTGCTGAGATCAGACCCCCCCCCCCCCCCCCCCCAGCACCACCTAGCCTATGCAATAAGAAGCTTCTCTTTTACGACTGAGTCTTGTTCGGTTGCATGTTTTCATACAAAAAGGAGCGTTACACACATTATCAGAGCTGAATACTTGATGACTGCACGGTTACATTTGAAGTAGTCTTGATTTCGGTGTTTTCAGTGCTCATTTCAAAGGGTTGTTCATCTGGTTCTTCAAGTTAATTGTAGCACACCAAAGTCAACTTTATTCAAATAAAACCGGCTAGCAGCCACAGCGGCTGGTGAGCCAAAAAGTTAATGTCAAGCTCTGGTAATGTATCACTCCAGGCCCTATTTTAACGATCTGAGGTCACAGCGTGAAGCGCCTGGTGCAGGTGTGTTTAGGGCGTGTCCAAATCCACTTTTACTAGTTCAACGGAGGAAAAAAGGATCTGTGCGCCGGGCGCCTGGTTCTAAAGGGTTGTTCTTAGTGTCTTTATTAATCAGAGGTGTGTTTTGGGCGTAACATGTAATCAACCAATCAGAGAGTCATCTCCCATTCCCTTTAAAAGCCAGGCGCGTTTGGACCTTGGAGCATTGCTGTTATGATGGAGGATTTACACCGTAATATTTTTATTAGTAATCTTCTGCATGTGTGTGTGCTGCTGTGCGTCCCTGTGTGTGTAACAAGCATAGTGTGCACGCGCTGTGCACGAGCCTCGGAGCATTTTACTAATGTGCTGTTAAAATAACAATGAAATGCTGCGTTATTGACTTTAGACCAGGTTTTTGTTGGTCAATGGCGGGATCCTCAAGATAGCTATACTCCCAGAATGCACCTGAACACACCTACCTGTAAGACCAGCACGCCCAGAATGCACCTGAACACACCTACCTGTAAGACCAGCACGCCCAGAATGCACCTGAACACACCTACCTGTAAGACCAGCACGCCCAGAATGCACCTGAACACTAACCTGACTCCACCAGATGGATCGCTTCGCATTTGCTCAGCATATCCATCTGGGAACTTTCCGTTGGAGAACGTTTGGGAAGGGGCGAAAATACTGGTTATCTGATTGGATAAACCATCCGTCTATCACCAGCTATGTTGGTGATAGATGGGCCAAATCAACCAATCAGATCAACGAAGCGTATGACGTACCAACAGAGCAACGACGACGCCAGGCTCCCCCTGCTGCTGCAGGCAGAGCACAGCTCGTTAGCTCAGCAAGCAACATGTCGGTAAAGGATATTTGCCGTTTGTGTAACGAGAATTTAGGAATAAAAGGCCTCGTTTCAGGTTCCCGGTCCATATTCCAAAAGAAGGATCCAAGAGAAAACAGCATTAGCGAACGGCTAACATAATCAGGGCTACCACTGTCTGAACATGTGTCTAGATCAGGTCAGATTTGCACGCGTTGCTTCCGCTTGCTGAGCCTCGTGAGACTGTCCTGATCTCGCCAGCTCCTCGTTGGATCACACCTAAACCCGCCTCAAAACCAACACTGATTGGCCGGTCGTTTGGCGAACGGCTCCAAATTTCGACAGACTGATCTGCGAGCAGAAAACTGGAGCTCGCGAGATCAGGATGGTCTCACGAGGCTACCTGAACACACCTCCCTGTAAGACCAGCACGCCCAGAATGCACCTGAACACACCTCCCTGTAAGACTAGCACGCCCAGAATGCACCTGAACACACCTCCCTGTAAGACCAGCACGCCCAGAATGCACCTGAACACACCTCCCTGTAAGACCAGCACGCCCAGAATGCACCTGAACACACCTCCCTGTAAGACCAGCATGCCCAGAATGCACCTGAACACACCTCCATGTAAGACCAGCACGCCCAGAATGCACCTGAACACACCTCCCTGTAAGACCACAGATGGGCGCAGGTGCATTTGTAAACTAGCAAAGACACTTGTTGGGCTTTGCAGCACTGGGTGCAAGATAGGGCTCTAGAAGTGTATTAATCAACTTTTGTTGGGAAAGAAAATCGCACCACTCAATACTTTTGAATCACAATACTTCTCTAATCGCAATAAAGCCAGGATGACCTCTAGCTCACCCAGTGAGAGCGTTCGCCCCATGTAGGCTGAGTCCTGCAGTGGCGTGGGTTCGGATCCGCCCTGCTGCCTTTTGCTGTGTGTCGTCCCCCATCTCTCTCCCTCTTTCCTGTCTATCCACTTTCACTATCCAATAAAGGGAAAAATCTACAAAAAATAATCTTAAATAAACATAGCAAAGATACTCACGTTGGGCTTTGCGCTGCGCCGGGTGCAAGCTACATCTACACATTTTGGTTTAAAAGACGAATATCTTTTGCTACGTTTACACCTGGCGTCCACAATACTCCGGCGTTTCCAAGGCCCTAAAACGGAGGCATTTGGAAACACTGCTGCTGAGATTGTTTCGGTCTCAAAATGCAGCTTAAAATTCAAAATGTAGCCGTGTAGAAACAGAGCGGATAATCTCATAGAGATGTTGCAATCTTTATCTCACGGCCTACGCTTTAGATTCTGTCCGGTGCTTCTTGTGTTCACGTGTAAAGGAGATAAAAAAGGTCAGAAAGCCAGCAGAATCTTTGAGATTAGTTTATCTAACTTAGCCCAAACGTTAACACGATGAGTTGATGAGAGGAGCAAACTGCAGCTGCAGCTCGACCTCGCCGAGCTTATCAATCAATATCACACACAGACACACGTGCACGCACACACACACACACACACACACACACACACACACACACACACACACACACACACACACACACACACACACACACACACACACACACACACACACACACACACACACACACGGTCGTGGGGGAGGGAGGAGGTAATTTGAGATGCATTTCCTCACAGGTCTCATGAAGCAGCAGACTGATTGTTGTTTCCTCTGGGTCCTAAAGTCCTTCATGTAAAAATAACAATTATTAACCTTCAGATCTCCCCTGACCTTTAGTTCTCTATGTAGCAGCTGTCTGTCTGACTGACTGTCTCTGTGTGTGTGTGTGTGTGTGTGTGTGTGTGTGTGTGTGTGTGTGTGTGTGTGTGTGTGTGTGTGTGTGTGTGTGTGTGTGTGTGTGTGTGTGTGTGTGTGTGTGTGTGTGTGTGTGTGTGTGTGTGTGTGTGTGTGTGTGTGTGTCTGTGTGTGTGTCTGACAGACAGACAGACAGGTACACTAACGTTACATCCTGGTACCAAACACACACCGTAGCTCCAGAGAGACGTCACTCAGACACTTTGGGCTGACGAGTCTTTACGCATTTTTAGTCTGATACTAAAACAGTTTTACCACAAACTGAGACTTTTCTTCCCCCACTAAACTAAGCAATACTACGACAAACCTACCACAAACTGAGACTTTCTGCACTCGCTAAATTATCTTAAAAACTGACAAACATCATGTGTGTAATTCATGGCTCAATCCAAACGGGACTTATTAGTCTCTCTCCGTTCCCTAGCAGACAGATGTTTTACAGAAACAAGGTCCCAACTGAAGAAGAAAGACTTTGCCTCTCTATATGGGAACACTTGTGTTACTCAGACAGAAAAACAAAGATATTGGGATATTTGGAGGCCTGAGCTGGTATTTAAAGTTGAAGCTGGTGGACTGAGCGGAAATCCGTTTTGGGGGGTTTCAGAGAAAATTACTGAGCACGTTCAGCCAGAATACCTCTTCTGCCCACAAACAGGTTCCTGCAGGTTTCGGATGCACTTGAAACCGACCGTCTGTTGGTGAAAACAACAAAGACAAAAGTCACAACTCCTCATCACAACCAAGAGAAAAGGAGCTCCATGTTTCGCTGGTGAGGCGACGTATCCCACAAAACCAGGCGTCTCTGAACACAACACGAAACATGATAACTCACGTTTTTTTGGGTGTGTTTTCACTAGAAGGATCATCTGTTCATCCCTCTGCACGATGAAAACCACGCTGAAACCATTAGTATGAATAAATAACATGCAAGCTTCTCTAACTCTGCTGTGTCAAATTACATGGAGATTAAACTAAATAATTCACTAACTAACCAATAAGACACTGAGTATGTTTACATGCACACCAATATTCTATACAGGTCATATAAACAGAATATTCTGTTTGGATATTCAGAACAAGGCCTTTTTCAAATGTAGCATTTCCTGATTAAGACGTGTGTGATATTCTGGTAGTATTCAGGTTGTAGAAACATTCTTTAGACATGTATACAGCACATTGAGAATCTGCATCTCAATCAGGGTTTTTACAGCAGTTTGGGACAGTTTACGGCCTCTCGCCTGTTTACGGTTTACGGTCAGCTCTGTGCGTTGCTATGGTTACTGTACACCATGGGTCTCAAACTCGCGGCCCGGGAGCCAATTGAGGCCCATGGGATGATATTTTGTGGCCCCCTACTTGACATCAAAGTTTAGTGTTAGTGCAGCCTGTGCGTTGTTCTGAAACGCACCTTTTTGCTTGTTGCATGTGCCATGCTTTTATTTTTATTATTTTTCACTTATGGGCTACCATAGATAGTCTCATGACAACTTCCGGCGGCGTTTGTTGTCAATGGTTGTCAAGCTAGCCAAGTAGTACCGCGAAGTACCTGGGGAAGTATCAACGTTAGTCACTTGGTTGAAACGTGTTCCGGAAAATATATATAAATATCTGCCATCACCCAGTTCCAGTCACGTCTCTCTCACAACGTGCTGTGATGAGAAAGGTTGGCGACGAGCACAGGCAATTTCAGGGAAAGTGGGAGATGGGATATTGTTTTGTTGAGCACAGGGGCGCTGCTACGCGTCTCATGTGCACAGAGAAAGTTGCGGTGGACAAGGAATATAACATCAGACGTCATTACTCAACTAGACATGCTGAGGAGTTTACAAAATGAGATGAGGAGATGAGAGAAAGAACCGGGTCGCCAATCTTACAAAATGTCTATTGAGGCAACAACATTTATTCAAGAAAGCAAACAAAGAATACTTTTGTGGAATACTTGATGCAGCCCAGCCTGACCCACACTCTACCTCCAGCGGCCCCCAGGTAAATGGAGTTTGAGACCCCTGCTGTACACAAACCAAGCAGCTGACAGTTTGCAGGGCTGCCGACCCGATAAGAAGGACAAACAGCCACTTTTAAACATAATTAAAAACTCGGATATCAACAGGTTTTTGGATAGGACAAAAAGAGTGTTAAGCGACATACATTGAAGTTGTAGTACTCAGCTTTTGGACCAATACCACTACCTAGAATTTGGTGGCAGTAGCTTTTTTTCATAGCCTAGTTTCTCTCTGATACGTTTTTGATTCAGTCGTAAAAAATAAAAGTCCAAACCTATTCATGTAGGGTAGACAGCAATCAGGTTTAGGCGAATGCTATCCACTGGTGTAGCAACTCCATGCCCGCTGTGCACTGCTCCTTTAATGTTGCATTGCACGTGCAGCTCTGCAGCCGGGGTAAACCAGAGAGGTCACCGGTTTGACTCCTGGCTGCTGCGTCAGCTGAACGCAGAGAAAATGAAAAGTGAATTTTGTAGCTCGTCAGTTCCACTCAGAGAGACTGTGTGCTGCTTGATCGGAGGTCAGATTTCCTCGTTTCCTGTCTGACATGATTAAGTTTCGTGAGCAAAAACGAGACACTGGTTTAAAGCTACAACTTTCATTTTAAAGAAGATCAAACTCAGATAACAGGGTCTGCTATACCGGACAACAATGACATTTGAATTCTCCCTAGTTTTGTGTCAGGAAAGAAAAAAGATTGGCTGGCCGTAAGCTGAGCATCACTGGGTTAAACTGTTGACCTGAACGCTGACTGAATGTCCCCATATATTCTTCTAACAACCAATCAGAGACTTTCTAGTCCCATCAATCACAGGGCAACACAGAGGGGAGCCACTTAACATTAAAAGCTTATTAGACTATTAGACACAGACTTTAAAACATGCACCGGTTCAAATACTAAGTCCCGACTCGAGAGCGAAGAACAAAGACAAGCCGTCAAAGACTCTGGTCTGCAGTCGTTAGTCCGACAGACAAACCAGCGTCTGATTTACACTCAGAGACGGGACGGCAGTTAAGGATCGTTTTACGTGTCAAACGCACATAATTCAGGAGCCGGGCCGCCAAACAAA
This sequence comes from Gymnocephalus cernua, assembly GCA_023631565.1. Taxonomy (NCBI): domain Eukaryota; kingdom Metazoa; phylum Chordata; class Actinopteri; order Perciformes; family Percidae; genus Gymnocephalus; species Gymnocephalus cernua. Next base: position 4,127,898 of record CM042436.1, read on the forward strand.
AAGGGGAGCAGCGACGGACGGAGGGCGAACTGGGACACCGTCAGTGGTGGAATGTAACTAAGTACATTTACTCCAGTACGGTACAGACTGAGAGAGACAGACAGACAGGGAGAGAGACAGCTTCAATACTTCCAGCGCTGGAATGTAACTAAGTACATGTACTCCAGTACTGTACTTGAGTCCAAATGTTGAGGTACTTGTACTTTACTTGAGTCTTTTCTTTTCATGCCACTTTCTTCTTCTACTCCGCTACATCTCAGAGAAATATTGAACTTTTTACTCCACTACATTCATCTGTTACAGCTTTAGTTACTAGTTACTTTAGTTACTCCACTACATTCATCTGTTACAGCTTTAGTTACTAGTTACTTTAGTTACTCCACTACATTCATCTGTTACAGCTTTAGTTACTAGTTACTTTACACATTAAGATTCCTGCACACTAAACACATGTAGTTTATAAAATCTGGTGTTTGATTCTAAAGTAAACTAGCCGACAATATAACGGCTACAAGTCCAGCTGAGATGATCAGACCAGTAAACACACACCTGGTTGTGTGTGTGTGTGTGTGTGTGTGTGTGTGTGTGTGTGTGTGTGTGTGTGTGTGTGTGTGTGTGTGTGTGTGTGTGTGTGTGTGTGTGTGTGTGTGTGAGTTGATCAGACCATTAAACACACAACTGGTTGGATCCTTTACACTTTCTTTTAATACTACTGCAACTACATTTTCCTGATGATATTTACAGCCTTTTACTGAAGTAACATTTTCACTGCAGGACATTAACTGTAACAGAGTATTTTTCAGTGTGGTATTAGTACTTTTACTGCAGTAAAGAATACTTCTTCCATCACTGGCAGTCCCGAGGCTCGTTTGAGGTGTTAGAGCCCCTGAACTCTGAAAGGGGAGCAGCGAGAGGAAGGCAGGTGGACGGATGAACTGGGACAGCGTTGGCTCCTGATGCTCCCCGCGGAGCTCCACACAACACAGAAGCAGGTTAATTAGATAGATCAGATCAGCCAATCAGCACGCAGAGATCTGATTCAACGGGACGGCACCGAGCTCACAGACACACAGACAGACGGTTTGTGATCCTGATGAGGTCTCAGCAGGAGGCTCGGGGGGGGGGGTTGAAGGATATTGTCAGCATGCTGTGACCTTTAACCCCCGGCGCTCTTATTAGCAGCTGTGACGGCATCAATCTAAGGGACGACTAACGGTCTGGAAGCACCAGGTTCTGGACTCAGGGGCTCCAAATAAATCTGAAACTATTTGATAATCGATTAATCGAGTTGTCATTTTTTTAATGAAAACTTGTGTTATGTCAGCTTGTTAAATGTCAATATGTTCTAGTTTCTTCTCTCCTCTGGGACAGGAAACTGAATATCTTTGAGTTGTGGACAAAACAAGACATTTTGAGAAAATAATCCACAGTCTGACTGATTCCCAGCCAATGGGAGAGTCTGACTGATTCCCAGCCAATGGGAGAGTCTGACTGATTCCCAGCCAATGGGAGAGTCTGACTGACTCCCAGGTGCTGCAGAATGGGAAGAACCAGAGAGTAAACTGGTATTATTGTGACTTGAGAGCGCTGTGATGGTTCCCATGGTAATCTCTGGCCAGGTATGTGTCAACCAGGCCTAAATGAGCAGCTTCCATCGTAGAGAAAGGTCTGGGAGGGCGAGGCCAGTGGTAGTCAGAAATAGACAATCAGTCAGACTCTCCCATTGGCTGGGAATCAGTCAGCCTCTCCCATTGGCTGGGATTCTTTCTGCACTTGTGTTTGGTCTCGGGCGCTCTCTGCCGGCTGCAGGGTTGCTCCGTCACATCCCAGCAGACCCTGCTCCCTCCCTCCCTCCCTCCCGGCCTGGCACAGCACAGCACCAGCCGCCATAGCGACCGGCCCATATCGCCGGTCACTACCACAGTGTGAGGTCAGTGTTTCCATGGAGATGGAGCAGATGAACGGTAATCCGTTCTTGTTTTTGCACCGTGGAAACAGGACGGGCGGGAGAGCGGGAGAGAGAGAGAGAGAGAGAGAGAGAGAGAGAGAGGGAGAGAGATATATAGAGAGAGAGAGAGAGAGAGGGAGAGAGATAGAGAGAGAGAGAGAGGGAGAGAGATAGAGAGAGAGAGTGGGAGGGAGAAAGAGAGGGAGAGAGAGGGATCGAGAGCAAAAGAGTGGGAGAGGGAGAGAGACAGATAGAGAGAGAGACATAGAAAGACAGAGAGAGGGAGAGAGACATAGAGACAGAGAGAGACAGAGACATAGAGACAGAGAGACAGAGACATAGAGACAGAGAGAGACAGAGACAGAGAGAGAGAGACAGACAGAGACAGACAGAGTCGTGACTGTGTGCGTTAGCAAGTGTGTGTGATCTCACTAAAGCTGCAGCCTCCTCCCCTCTCCCCTCGTCTCCTTTCCTTCCTCCCTCCCCTCCTCACTTCACTTCTTAATAGCACATTTTGCAATAATGCACTGCAGATCGAGCCTGAGCACAACGGAAGATTAAAAAAAAGGCGCTGACGATCTAGAGCAGAAGAACAAAAACGAGGTCACCATAAACAGGCAGGCAGCGTAATCAGCTGAGAGAGAGAGAGAGAGAGAGAGAGAGAGAGAGAGAGAGAGAGAGAGAGCTGCAGCACAGGAAGGACACAGTGGGAAGGACACTGAGATGCACATGTTGAGCCTCGGGTCGTCTGCAGCGTCTCCGAACCGTCCTCCTGTGCAGGTTTAATCTTCGCTCATCGTGTACGAGAGTAACTGTCATTTCTACTTTGGATCACCCTTTATTTGACTCTTTTCTTCTGTTACTTTATCGTGTATCTGCTGCATTGTTTATGTATTCGTTGTAGGCACAAAAACATAATTTTTCTCCCCGTTTCGTGTTTCCATCTGTCACCTAAGCTTCACATTTTGAGGTAAAAAAACAGATGTGTACAAAGGTACTTTGGATCTCCCTTGAAGTTTAATTATTTTATTCCGTATCAGTTGTATTGTTTATGTATTTATTTAGGGCAGAAAATCCTTTATTTATGTCACCTCTTGAAGTCAAATAAAACTATTTATGTGGAAGAAAAAGAGGAAAGGACGTTGATGTTGTCAGTTCCCTACAGCCGCCGCGACATGAAGAGTCCTATTACTGTCATGTTTTATTGATGACATGATGAGGACATGTCCCGGGGGGGTGAAACACACACGATGTAATCACTTTATGAACCGCACACAAGCATCCGACTGCAAAATAAGCTTTCTGACCCACAGGGAAACAGATCTGTTAGACTATAACAGTTCCTCCTTCATAGGAAGTAAAAAATAAAAACAGTGGCCGGGCTGGTTCAGTGGGTAGAGCAGGCGCACATATACTGAGAGGTTTATGCCTCGACGCAGAGGTCCAGGGTTCAAGTCCGACCTGTGACAATTTCCTGCATGTCTCCCCCCTCTCTCTCTCCCTCACCTAGCTGTCCTGTCAAATAAAGGTGGAAAAGCCCAAAAATAATAAAAAAAAACCCTGATTACAGATTAGTTGAACACACGGTGAAGCCGGCGCTCGGTGCCGCGAAGAAGCAGTGTTGCAGCTTTCCTGTGTACAAAACCCCCCCCAAAAATTCTGTCTTTACAAACTGCAAGCCGCTGCACATTCATCATCTGTGACTCCTCTTTTTTATGTTTGTGTTGCCCTCCTTTAAAACTCTCCCTCCCTCCTTCCTCCCCCTCTTTATTTTCTGCTCTGGCATCTTTCAAACGCTGCGAAGGCCCCTGATTGGCCGGCTGACAGGCTTTTGGTGTGAGGTGTGAGTAGCCAATCCCGTGCTTCCTCCATCTCCCAGCCCCCGCCTTTTCTTCTTTTTAGTTTTTTTTAAAACCTGCCATTTACCGGCCTGTACCATAATCCCCCCTCCCATCATCCCTCTTGCCTCCCCTCCTCCGTTTCCTTCCCTCCGCCCCTCTGAGATTTAAACCTGCACCCGCCCTCCCCCCTGCCTCCTCCTCCTCCTCCTCCTTCCTCTTTCTTATGCAGAAGAACAGCAACCTCTCGCAACATGGAGGGACGGCAGGCAGCTTTGCTTTGTGTCGCTGACACAATGGCGTCCAACTCCCTCCTCCCCTCCCTCCCCCGTCCTCCCCTCCCTCTGCAGATTTTTAGGTTGCAGTGCAGCCTCTCTGCTCACAGCTCAGGCTATAAATAACCCGGCAGCCATCTTATCTTTTTTGTGTTGTAACCCTGTGAAGGAGGAGGAAGACGAGGGGGACAAATATGAGGGTCACGTGGCCTCAAATCTCAGCTTCTAAACTATTAAAGCTATTTTGTTTCTGTCTTTCTTGTTTAAGTCACAATAATGTTCAATACGTTTGTCTGTGTGTTCATGTATGCACCCACCACCAAGGCAGATTCCACACAAGTGTGATTTACTTTGGCAATAGACCTTATTTCTTCTGATTCTGATACATTAAAGGCCTTCACACAGCGGGGAGCGCGACGTTTAAACACAAAATCAAATCTATTCTCAGCGGCAGCTGCGACACTTGTTCAGTAAAATGTTGGCAAAGATTCATGTCCTTCTAAATGCCAATAACGCACATTTCTCTCCAATCCCAGAATGCCGTGTGGACAAGCCAGACCTTCCTCCGCAGCGCTGTGGAGGAAGGTCTAGCAAAGCGAGACTCTCTCGCTCTAATAATCTCTTTCATGGCTTACAGGCACGTTTAGTGTCCCAAATTATTTTCCAAAAACCGAGTGCCCCAAATGATGAGGGTCTTATTTAAGACAGGTTTGGGTAGCACAGGTGGTTTAGCAGGTTCATAATGAATTGAGGACATTGTATGGGGAATTTGGGACACTAAACTGCACATATACCCTCTCATATCTGAGATAAACTGGCACTGTGACTGAAATATACCGATAAATGAATCAAACCGGGAATCAAATCAAATTGGGACCTTGTGAATCTGAATCAGGGAACCATGGCGATACCAAACGCCTTAATTTGGAGGGGGTCAGCCCTATGTTCTCATATTTCTAAGATTTTTCTTAAAATTAGGCCCTATGTTCCCACAGCCCTATGTTCCCACAGCCCTATGTTCCTACAGCCCTATGTTCCTACAGCTCTATGTTCCCACAGCTCTATGTTCCCACAGCCCTATGTTCCTACAGCTCTATGTTCCCACAGCTCTATGTTCCCACAGCCCTATGTTCCTACAGCCCTATGTTCCTACAGCTCTATGTTCCCACAGCTCTATGTTCCCACAGCCCTATGTTCCCACAGCCCTATGTTCCTACAGCCCTATGTTCCCACAGCTCTATGTTCCCACAGCCCTATGTTCCTACAGCTCTATGTTCCCACAGCCCTATGTTCCTACAGCTCTATGTTCCTACAGCTCTATGTTCCTACAGCCCTATGTTCCTACAGCCCTATGTTCCCACAGCCCTATGTTCCTACAGCTCTATGTTCCTACAGCTCTATGTTCCCACAGCTCTATGTTCCCACAGCCCTATGTTCCTACAGCTCTATGTTCCCACAGCCCTATGTTCCTACAGCTCTATGTTCCTACAGCCCTATGTTCCTACAGCTCTATGTTCCTACAGCTCTATGTTCCTACAGCTCTATGTTCCTACAGCCCTATGTTCCTACAGCCCTATGTTCCCACAGCCCTATGTTCCCACAGCCCTATGTTCCTACAGCTCTATGTTCCTACAGCTCTATGTTCCCACAGCTCTATGTTCCCACAGCCCTATGTTCCTACAGCTCTATGTTCCCACAGCCCTATGTTCCTACAGCTCTATGTTCCTACAGCTCTATGTTCCTACAGCCCTATGTTCCTACAGCCCTATGTTCCCACAGCCCTATGCTCCTAATCTGGAGATGTTAGCACAGGACTACAACCTGTCGACCCAGAGCAGCGTCTGGCAGGCTGTCTGAGCCCAGTTACTGTAAAGCCAAAGCTACTGTAAGCCGGTTTAATAGCGTTTCCTTTTGGTGAAATGCTCCGAGTGCCTTTGAGTTCCCTGTGGTAAACACTCTGTTTCACCGTCTGTTTCAAACCTTTTCATCAGCATTTCTTTGGCACATATTTGAACACTCGAAAGTGACTCAGACCCCTCTGTTATTTTATATAATGTACCCGGTTAATATTAAAGTTAAAGGTCCCATATCATGCTCATTTCCAGGTTAATATTTGTATTTTGGTTTCTACTAGAACATGTTTACATGCTTTACTGTTAAAAAAATAACTCTCATCCTGTGTGTCTGAATGTACCTGTATTCACCCTCAGTCTGAAACGTTTTAGCTCCTGTCTCTATTAGCCCCGCCTCCTGAAAAAGCCCAAGCTTCTCTGATTGGTCAGCGTTACCGGGTCTTTTGCATCTGCGCTCTCTGAGTCCTTGTGCTCCGTTACTAAAGCCGGTGTTAACATTGATGCATGTAGCTACATGCTAACGGCAGTGAAAGATGTCATCTTGGCGGCCAATGCTGGTCATTTCTCCCCCAATTTTGGGGTCACATTACTGCTGTGATTGTGTAGTATTTGGTTTAGGAGCCTTTATTGGTGATTTTTCACAGTACAAAGTCCTGCTATATACTCTGTTTCAGTAGCTTCAGCTTCAACCAGTGAAACAGAACTGGAGCAGAGATTCCTGGGAACACGCTGGCCAATCAGAGCAGACTGAGCTTTGTCGGGAGGGAGGGGTTAAAGAGACAGGCGTCTCATACAGAGGGTGAATACAGGTGCAGCAGCCATGTGCAGAATGAGAAAAATAAAGTGCATTTGTTTTTATGTTCTAGTACACAACACAAACTACAAGTATTATCCTGAAAATGCTATATAAAAGTTGCCCTTTAAAAACAACAGTAGTGTAACTAAAGAGTAGTGTAACTAAAAGTCAACTTAAAAAAACGCACAAGAATGCCGACACTTTCCAAATATTTTCGGAGAGGATGTGTGTGTGTGTGTGTGTGTGTGTGTGTGTGTGTGTGTGTGTGTGTGTGTGTGTGTGTGTGTGTGTGTGTGTGTGTGTGTTTGTGTGTGTGTGTGTGTGTGTGTGAGTGAGTGAGTGAGTGAGTGAGTGAGAGAATGATGCGGCTGGAGCATACGGACGCTAGGAGAAAAAGTAGTGCAATCGACAAATGACGAGCTGGGTATGTTAATTCACTCTTGTTAAGACTAGGAGTATTACCAAAGCTAGTACACGTGACAAAACATTGAAAAAGTTAATAAAACTACGTGGGCCAAAATGTGTTGTGAACCTAAATTAATATGCGGGCCGGATCTAAATCTGCGAGGGGCCAGATTTGGCCCCGCGGGCCTCGAGTTTGACACAAAAGCATGAATGATAGAAGACCATTACCCTCTGGTAGAAGATTCAGGGTTCCTAAATGCAGGCTAAACCGATATAACTCATTTGTGCCCATGTCCATTACGCTTATCAACACTAACATGGCAGGCTGGGTTATGCACTATGTCATCGTGCAATAAGTAGGTTTTTTGCGGTTATGCAATATGTAAGTGGTGCAATACATGGGCCGTTAGATTGTTCAATATGTCATTGTGTACTACATAAGTTATGTGGATATGTGTCATTTGTGCAATACGTAGGCTACTTGGGTTGTGCATTATGTCAATGCATTAATTAAAAACTGCCACTGAAAGGAGGAGTTAATGTTCTTACTATATACTGTAGGTACCCGTTTGCAAGTTTTGCATTGCATGAGAGTATGTGTTGAGAGAGGCTTATTTTCTGTATTTTGTGTTGTATGTATAATTTAACCACTGGGCCTTTTAATGACACATGAAGTAAATCAATGTTTTTTTAATGAGAGTTCAAACATGGCTCTTTAGATATTGAAACTCATTGAGTGAGCGTTGAGGAGGAGGAGACAGGACGGATCACTTAGCTGCAACAACAACAGATCAGAGCGTACGTGTTGTTGGTGGTCATGTCTGGACAGAAATACTCGCTGCTACACACCGTGACACAGCAGAGTTTATATTTAGTTGGAGGCTTTACTCAGCAAGACGCGTACGGACGTGTTACGCAAACACAAGTTCTCTTCTCACTGCAGCTTCGACCGGCTGATCCAACAACTAAAAGAACACACTGATCCCCGTGACTCACAGGAGACGTTTTTCACATCCAAACAGACGCATCGATACTCACCTAAACTAATCTGAGTCCGACAATATTATGAAGGATCCCTACAGAGATAGACCTTTATGTCAGAATGAAACACCACACTACTATAAAAATGTGTATATTCAGTCCCAACGTTATTGTCTCAAATACTGTCTTCAGTCTTTTTATTCTTTTAGATTTGATTCAGTCTGTTTTCGCTGTTTTACAGTAACTTTAAATTGTATTTGTTTCTTTCTCATTTGCAGAAACACAAACACAATCTGTAATAAAATGTTTCATTTAGGAAATAATGCAAAATATTCTTCAAAAGCAGTGAAATTAAAGAGTAACTTTGTTATTTTGTAACCTGGATTTTCCCATGTTTTTGTGTCTAAGTGGGTAACTGAGTAACTGAGTAATGTAACGTTAATGGACAAATGTTCAGCATCAGTCAGCGTCCACTAAAAGTTCTGTTGTTGCTGCTGACAGACTCAGATTATTATTCTAAGTGTCTGACAACATTATGAAAGGATCCCTACAGAGATAGAGCTTTTAGTTAAAGAGTAAGATCCTTTTAGTTTAACATCAAACAGACCAGAAATCACCATCACCAAACTACACCAGACTCCATGTAAATAATCACTACTTTTAGTGTGTATAGAGCCAGACTCCATGTAAATAATCAGGACTTTTAGCGTGTATAGAGCCAGACTTCATGTAAATAATCAGGACTTTTAGCGTGTATAGAGCCAGACTCCATGTAAATAATCACCACTTTTAGTGTATATAGAGCCAGACTCCATGTAAATAATCACTACTTTTAGCGTATATAGAGCCAGACTCCATGTAATTAATCACCACTTTTAGCGTATATAGAGCCAGCATATTTGGTAAATGGGTGAATTAAGGGTTTATTTTCAGTGGAGAATCGGAGTAAAACGCGAGGAAGAGAAGCAAGTGAAGCAAGCGTGGATGGAATTTAAGAACCTGGGACGTAGCTTCTGTCCCATTTAGAGTATCGACAAAGACAAAAAACACTTCAAGAGAGCGAGGTAACTTTTTTGCCCAATTGAAGTTTGAAGTTGTATTGAATTTTGTTGTTTCCACTCAGCTTTTCTAGTGTGATACTTGCAGAATGTGCAGCGAAACACGCTCAAAAAACAAAAAAGGCGACAAAAACACGCTTGTTGAAATTTGTTTTACAAAACAAACTCAAAAAGGCGACAAAAATAGAAACAAATGGCACAAAAAAAACTTGAAAAAGGAGGGGAAAAAAAATCAGAAAAACGTTTTATTTTCCTACTTTTTTGTTGCATTTTGTTGCGATCTATGAACGACCTGACAGAAATCAGGAACCGTGAAATATGAAGTCTACTTGTTGGGGGGGTTAAAGAACACAAGGACGTCACAGGACACAAACATCGCTTTTCTCAGGCATTTTTGTCGTGTTATTTGATGTTTTTTGTCGCTTTTGTCGATTCTTTCAATGTTTTTGTCGCTTTTATTGATGCTTTTTGTTTTTTGGATGTTTCTGTCGCTTGTTTTCAATGTTTGTGATGCCTTTCCCGACCTCTTTGTCACTTAATTTAAGAAATAAAAGCCATACACAATGAGAAGAATTCTGGTATTTATAACCTTTGTATTCTCACAATATTAGTACTTTTTACACTCAAACAAATGTCTACTTTATTTTGCGAGTCTCATATTTCTTTGTTGGAAGAACTGATGCTATAAAAACGACTCCTCTGGTGTTGGCAAAAGTCATTTTTTCACATGAAACCGGTGCTTTAGTTTTCAAACTCTTTATTTCAATTTTTCTTTAATGTTCTGCATTTGATGGATTTAATGGAAGTCATTTGTTGCCCGAGTGTCTACACGTACGTACATAACCTTTCCAGGGTTGAAGAGGCTTCTTATTCACAAATAAAACTAACTCTGAAAAAGCATAAAGAGGCTGTAAACTACAGATGATTATATATCTATATAAAAAAAGGAAGCAGGAGACAGGTCAAGACTTTAGCCGACACCAGAGGAACCTTTCAAAATAAATCCCCGGCATGAGACAGTCTCCACGGGTTAAAGTCAGTTTTTGCGGCGTGTTTACAGGTAAACCTGATGTGGAGTCGACAGCGGACAGGGGGAGAAATCAGAGAACTATGAAGACGTTTTCTTCCTGTAGACGAGGACCAGATGGAATGATGAAGTCCTCTTACTTCCCCAGCAACAAACTGAAAGAATGAAGAGAGATTAAACGTTACACCACCGGGATTATAATGCTGCAACACTCAGAGTCAGGTGTTTTCACAAACACGTCATGTTCTTTGGAGAAACGTCGTGGAGACTCACTGTAAGTTGTCGCTGGCCTGCACGTTGAGCACCAGGCTGTCGGCGTTCAGGTAGACCTTGTTCTGGGACTGGGACATCTGCAGGACACACACATTTTAACCATTTATTTATGTCCACATGAAGACAAAGGGTACAGGGACACAAATATTATACTATATATATATATATATATATATATATATATATATATATATATATATATATATATACTAACCCTAACACACACACACACACACACACACACACAGATACAGAGAGACGCACAGACAGACACACATAAAGACACACACACACACACACACACACACACACACACACACAGAGAGAAAGTGTAGCGTAGAGAGAAAACACAGGTGGAAAGTTCCTCTGCGAGGACAAAGGGAACATTGTGCTCAGAGCAACACTGAGCCGATTCACTGCGCAGCGAGCGCTGCTGAGGCCCGCTCGCCGGCTGTACAGGAAACGCACGCCACCGCCGCATGACGTGACTGTAACCTACAGACGCTCTGCTGTGAGGTCACAGCGTGAGGCAACGACCCCGTTAACTAACCATTCATCTGGGGATCAGTTTGGGCTTCCACAGCCAAGATGTTTGTTGTTTGATTTGTTCAAAGGATGATTAATGTCACCGTCCATTTAAACCAACTTTACTTCTTTCTCTTCTCTCACTTTCAGCCATTTGAAGACATCATGTAGGCTACAATATACAATATTTAACAAAGCTGCAATCAAACAAGTTCTACTTTTTGTTTCATAAATAATGACCTCTATATCTGACATAAATAAACTGTTGTCTTGTTGTATGAAGAGAGTTCTTCTGTTAGATGTCATGTTCACGTGGCGCCCCCTGGTGGACTCACTGGGATCTGAACCCTCGGATGGTTCAGGGCTTCATCACAGCAGACAGATTAAAACTCAACTGTCTTTAGGAAGATGGTGACACACTGGCTGCTTTACTTCCCTGCATGTCATTCTGTTACATTTGTACTTCAGTTCCTCTGTCAGCGTGCTGTGTCCATAACTAAATAATATAGTGTCTAGAGAAGGGGTCTAACTCACATAAGCTCACATATGCTACTGTTTGGAGACATATGAAATTGCAATACCTAAAGCTTATGAAAAATCTTCACTTGACGTTAAGGTTCATGACTATTTTACATTTTTATGGGCCACATACACTGAACAAAATTATAAACACAACACTTGCTTTTGCTCCCATTCTTCATGAGCTGAACTCAAAGATCTGAGACTTTTTCTATGTACACAAAAAGGCTTATTTCTCTCAAATATTGTTCACAAATCTGTCTAAATCGGTGTTAGTGGCCTTTTATTGTGGCCAGCCTAAGGCACACCTGTGCAATAATCATGCTGTCTAATCAGCATCTTGATACGCCACACCTGTGAGGTGGATGGATCATCTCAGCAAAGAAGTGCTCACTAACACAGATTTAGACAGATCTGTGAACAATATTTGAGAGAAATAAGCCTTTTGTGTACATAGAAAAAGGTTGAGATCTTTGAATTCAGCTCATGAAAAATGGGGGCAAAAACAAAAGTGCTGCGTTTATAATTTTGTTCAGTGTAGTTTGCTACATCACTGAAAATATTCCCATCAGGGTCCAAGAAAACATTCCCACTTTACACTTCTATGGCCCACAAAGTTAGCTACGTCACTTTAGATATCGTGGTCATTTTGGGTCCTCCGTCACGCTCCATCCTTTAGCTCGGTGTATTTTTACACATCAGTACTTTAAAAGTATGTCTCGTGTCACAGAAACCACAGCGAGTGAATCTTGTGTTTTAGATGTGATTATCATAAATCTGTCGGTGTTTTTGTTCCGGTGCGCTGCACAGATCAGACCCCGCCTGCCCGCTCTCAATTCTCCAAACACACAACTTGACTTGAGACGGAGAACGGAGCAGGAGTTTTAAAAAGGTTTCTCACCGTCTTGGCGATGGTCTGCGCCGCCCGGATCTTCCTCAGCTTCAGGTAGCCCGGGTTCTTCGTCACGGCCTCGCCCAACTGGAACACACACACAGATTCAAACGTTAGTGTCTTCACAGGAGGAAAGTGGTACAGGTTGGCAGAAAGTCGACCACCTACCAACAATGACACGGTTTAACATTAGGATAAAGGACTACTGGAGTACTAAATGCACATGTGCTGCTACTGGGCTCTGCTGGTGGTTATGTTGAGATGGTGTTAAATTGCCAACTGTCTTTTTCTGTTTTATGTTGTCTGTTTTTCACTGTAATATTTTATTATGGAACTATTATACTGCTGTCTCGGCCAGGACTCCCTTGAAAAAGAGATTTTGAATCTCAATGGGATCATTTCCTGGTAAAATAAAGGTTCATAAAATAAAATGTCGGGAAGTGCCATTCCATGTTTATTTAGTTAAGATATGATAGACTTTATTAATCCCACACTGGGGAAACTCCTGTGCTACATCAGAATAACACAAATACACATTAAGTAGACATAGGAGAAACAATATACATAAAGAATGTAATAGAAAAAAATAGAATTAGTTATAATAATAATGGTAATAAAACATATTTACACAATAAACACCCTTATATAACCAGACAGTATCACAGATACACAGATGAGTGATGAATAGAAATGAAATATTGCACAGTTGGAGGTGACACAGAGTAATAAATAGATAAATATGTATAGTGCAGTAGTTCCTTTTTCTGTGTGTATAAAATGTTTAGTTCTAGTTGAACGTAAGGGGTCACCAAATGGCGGACTCCGGTCCAAAACCGGACCACGAGAGGCTTCCATCCGGACCGTGAAACCTTTAGACACAATTGGGACATACCGTACATACAGTACGTCACTAGAGGAGGATCGAGTTCTACGAGGCCGGCGTGCCTCGTCAAAAGTGGAAATATTAAAACGCCACTATATGAAACTAGACACTTGGAGGAGACTTACCCAGAGTAGTCTGAGGTGAGGACGCGGAAAATCAATGTGCTCTGTTGGCATTGTGTATAGTAATTCCGTTTTGGGATGGGCCACTTAGTGGCATGACGCGTTTATAAAATATTCATTCATTCATTTATTTATTCGTTACACAATTAAAAAAAGTGAGCCGACAATCATCATCAGCAGGCTGAGTCGGTCCCAGAAACAAAACAAACATCTCGAGGATTAGAGCGGCGGGCGTGCCGCTGCTCGGATTAATTACTCTCACGCATGTTGACAGTAAGAGCATATTTGCGCTGAAGAGTTTGTTTAAGAGTTGCCTGCTTCTCGCCACAACGTGGAGGCGAGGCAGAGCGAGTTCACGTCAGAACAGGAATCTCTCGGAGGTGATCTGAGGTGAGTGTTACACAGAAAAACACAGCCGGGGACCTTTCTAATCATTTCACTGATGCAGGGCGTTCCCTCGCTTTGTAGAAGACATACAGTAGGTGTGCGTGTTTGGCGGGGGCTCCCTTCCTCAAGAAAATGTGACTTTTTTTAATAAAGAAAGTTATTTCCTCGTACATTGTTGTGTCTTTTTGTGGGTTTGTGTCTCTTGTACTTGTGTTGTGTCTATTTTTGTTATTTTTGTGGTCCTGTTGTGTCTCTTGGAGGTAGTTTTGCGTCTCTCTTTCACATTATTTTTGTAGCATTATCATTATCATATCATTATCAGCGGAAACGTTGGAAAAGCTAGCGCAGACACTCCCAAAACGTAACCCCCTGTTGTCCTCGGGTCACATTTGACCTGTTTTCTAAAAGTTTCTATATCAGAAATTTGGATTTCTTACAACCAAATTTTCAAAAGAAATAACGTGGATGGCTCCCTACAACGCTCTTCACAAGTTTTATTCAATTTCATAGCATTTTAATAATTTTTCTTTTAATAACAGAATGTTGAAAAAAGTGACAAAAATGTCAAAATTAGCAGAAAAAAAACATTGGGAAAAAGTGCCAAAAACGTTGAAAAAAAGTGACAGTGGAAAAGCAACAAAAGTGTCGAAAGACAAAAACATAATTAAAAAAAATGCCAAAACAGTGACAAAGAATTTGAGTAAAATCGACAAAAACGTCAAGAAAAGTGTAGAAAAATAACAAAATGTTGAAATTTTGACCCAGAAAATCAAAAAGTTGCAGGTCAACGGGACGACAACACAGGGGTTAAAGCCCCAGTGTGTAACATTTGTAGTTGTTTATTATCAAAATCTGTGTTGCCCTTCACAAACTTGTCCTTTTTTATGAATATTGACCACCACCATCAATTCCAATTCCAAGCGCTTACATGAACTGGGGTAGACGCTCCATAGCCATGCGCCATCTTGAAATACATTAGCCCGTAAAGGACATACAGGCTATACTGCTTCGCGCTTTTCACTCAGTGGCACTGACTGTGACGTATGCCAGGGAGGGAGGGGGAGAAGATTACTTGTGACTCACCGCCGGCAGATTTGAAAGCCTGTTGTGTCTATTATCGAGGACATGTAACGGAGTCGCCGAGGAAATTAAAACGACAACGTGACAGGCAAAGCAACGCGACCAAAGTTAATATTGTTGTGGCTTTTCCAAGATGGAAAGAGCTGATGAGGAGCAAGGATTTTAAAAGGGACGACCAAGTTGCTGCTTTCTTCTCAACAGGTAATTCTGTCTATTTGTGTAAAAGTTGCTACTTGCTTGGCTAACTATAGCATGGTTGTGTAAAACGCTAGAACGACGTCTATTTCCTCGCGTCAATGATGAAAAAGGATTGTCTACCTTGTAACATAAACGTAATCATATGTGCCGTGATTTCCCTGGCAGACAACTCACGTCATGGATCTGTAACACAGACTAGCTACTAGAACAGCTGCGTGGAAACCATGGAGACACTAAGAGATCATTTCAGTTTCATTGACATTGTTCATGCTGCTCAGAGAAATATATTAAAAACACAAACCTCCGTTGCTTCTCTCCTACGCTGTAAACATCGCCTTACACTATTAATCTTGTACAATATAGAGAATAACGATAGCACTGATACTTTACTAACATTAGCTTGCATATGTTTGGGAACCTGATAGCTGATGTTAGCAATGAAATGGTACCAAAATAACGTCAAACTATTATTACACTGGAAGGAACACTCACGGACAAAGTTGTCGCTAATTTCGGGTTCGGCCACCGTAGGAGTTAGAACGCACTCAGAATAGGGGGGCTAGAAAGTAATATTCAGTTGGTTGTCATATATAATTTCACCACTAGATGGGAGAAAGTCTTACACACTGGGGCTTTAAAGAAGTCGACTACAGTCATTAAATCTGAGAAAAGTCTTCTTGTTTCATTTTCACTGCTGCACCTGAACCTTATTTTAACGGCAGGACAACCCTGTACAGACCCAATATAATCCAGATCATTTGGTTTCCAGCCTGCAGAATCAGGGACATCTTTTAAATAACTTTACAAAAAGATTTTTGTTAACACGAGTTGCTCATTATTTTGGGTTTAGTTTTATTTTGGTATTGCTGCAACCATCTGCTTTTATTACATTACAGTCCTGATCTGGTACATCTATCTGTTAAAAGGTTAGAATATGAAACATTACCTCGAAAACCTGACTCGACCCATGTTCTATATGTGGGTAGGCGATCTGTACTGCCTGCACGAGCAGATATGTCCATAAATACTGAACCGTAACAGTACGGGCGTCTCGGTTCTGTACATGAATTTACACGGAGAATACAAGGTTAAAAATACATAAAACGTGCGTGCAAATTAATTAATGTAATGCGCAACTACTGTTAGATACGAGTTTCTTTAGGGACACAGACACCTAATCTGTAGCCCCCCTTAGCTCTGAGCCTCCCGAGCTCCGCCTACATGTCGAGTCAGTCCAATCAGAGCCGATAGTCTTTCTCTATCACTCTGGTCCAGTGAGTCCACACGAAGCAAACTAGTCCCTTCATATACAACCAAACACGGACGTAGCTGGATCCCTTCTTGTCTCGACCACAAATGGCCTCCAGGTCCGTTTGCTTCGCCGTTAGCTCCGCCGTTAGCTCCGCCGTTAGCTAGTTGTTAGCTCCGTTGTTAGCTCCGCCGTTAGCTGTAGCGTGTGAAGCTAACGCCAAAACTTGTCACTTGTTTTGTGTAACACTACCAGCTGATTGGCTTATTTTGTTTACAAGTTCCAGATGGAGTCTGGAGATGATGTGGGGTAGGGCTGGGCGATAAAACGATAACGATATGTATCGCGATAGACATGTAATCAATATCAATAAAGAATGCGCTCGATAAAAGTTTGATAATTTTTTTTCTTCGTCGGAAGAAACCAGAGGTTGCAAAGCAAGTTTGGTTGCATGAACAAAGGCACTCACTCTCTGGTAGCCTAGCAAAGTAGGGAGTGACACGCTAACAGCCAATCATGTAACAGTATTGTGTTTGGTTGCGCCATATTGTTGTCTCGTGTTGGATTCTTCAATAACAGAACCGCCGTGGAGTGATAAGTGGAAAATGCGTAAAGCAGCGAGCGCGGAAGTTCTTAATGAAACGGGAAACGTCAGCTCGCCAATATGGCAGTTTTTGGATTTTATAAGTCTGACCGTAGTCAGACCAATGTCGTCTGCAAATTATGCAAGACCACCGTCCCCACCGCAAACCTGTTTTACCACCTTAGCCGCGCTCACCGTTTGGAGCACAGCCGTATTCGCCAGCAACGTCCAACAACATCTGCAGCTGGAACCCCGCACAAGCAGCAGAGCACCAGGAGAGGTACTCTGCATCAGTGCCTTATGACTGTAAAAGCTAAACGGTACAAATAAATAACGGAGGCAGTGTCATATCATATAGGCAAAGACATGCTTCCGCTGAGCACTGTTGAGAAGCCAGGTTACCATGGTTACCACCCCCCCACCATGTACGGTTTAGGCTGTACCGTGACTGTTAGACAGAGAAAAATAATAACTGTTACTGTGCTGTATCACGTTAGTTTTTTATGTTACAGATGTAAAGTCTACCTCTTCATTCACCAGAAGTGTTCATTGTGATTTTAGACTTATGTTTACATTTGAATTATTGGAGTGTTTTCCATGGTTGTGTTGACATTTTTGCTTTTATAACTGAGGGGATTATAATCGGAGGAAGGTTAAGCTTAAAATAAAGACGTTTAAATTGAATACATTTTTTCTCCTGGTCCTTATTTTAAATAGGTCATAAAAAATATCAATAATTATCGATATCGACTGATATGAAACACTTATATCGTGATACAGTTTTCAGCCATATCGCCCAGCCCTAATGTGGGGTACTTATTGTTTACTGCTTACATCTTACTTTACACACTTCAGCCTGTTGCAGCTAGCTCAGGGGAGAGACTGTATGACAGTAGGTGGTACAGCCTGAAACATGCACAATAAAAAAAATGCCTTCTGCATTTTTGTTTTGCCTTTCCCTCCATTGTACCGAACCGTGATGTCTGAACCGAGGTATGAACCGAACCGTGACTTCTGTGTACAGTTCCACCCCTAATAAATACGTAGTAGAAAACGTGACGAGTTCCCTACACTATTTGTATCACGCATGACGGCCAGGCGGCACAACTGGCTGCATATTTTTGTAGGCTACATTTTATGTTATTTATGCAGTTCACGGCGGGTCTGTTTTATAAAAGATATTTAAATTAAGTACTTCTTGTCACTGATCCAAAAAACGCATATCGATGTCTGTGTATTACGAGGTGTTTACGTGGTTGCCAATCCAAAATAATAAAGGAGTTGTTACATGTTACATGAACATACACCACGTTGGCTACATGTGGCTGTGAAATGAATGAAATTCCCGCGGTGCAAAGGTGCACAAGCATGGAACACATGGTGCAGTGTCGGTAATCGGCACACGCATGTCGGATCGGATTCTTTTGACAGTATAGTATGTCGATCATTTGAGAAATAAAATAATGACATCACAGACTCACCATCTTGGCGGCCGTGGCTTCTCCTTCAGCCTGGATGATTTTGTGTCTCTGGTCCTGTTTGGCTTTTTCAACGTAGAAGAAAGCTCGCTGCGCCTCCTGCTGGGCTATACACACACACACACACACACACACACAGAGACACACACACAGATAGAGACACACAGATAGAGACAGACACACACACACACACACAGATAGAGAGACAAAGAGAGAGGGAGAGACAAACGCACACACATTACAGTCAGATTATTTCTTCTATAACTCTTATTTTTATTACTATAAACACGAGAAGTGTTACGCATGTCCTGCTAGGGAAGCTAACCTTTAAATAAATATATTATAATGTTTGAGTCTAAATCTAAAGAAGTTGTACTTCACGTCTCTTCTTTAGCTTTAACTTTTTTTAAACACTCAGGTTAAACTCTTTGTGAAACATGAACAAACACAAATAAACGCCATATCCAGTTTGAGCGTGAATCATAACGGAAAAAGAACATAAATAAACTTTAAAGTAGATTTTCTTCAGGGCTAAATTAGGTGGTATCTGATTGGTGCATAAACTCCAGTGCTCTCTGATACCAGTATTTTAGGTGGTATCGGAGGCTTTTGTGATACTGGTATCTCTACTTGTTTGTAGTCGCTGTGTGTATGTGGTAGCTGTGCCACGAGATCTCGCGAGATTGAAACGTTACAATATTTTTCGTTGAGCTTAAAAAGTGTCTCGCAATATCGGTACACAATTGCAGAATTACGTCTATAGTACACACACACACACACACACACACACACACACACACACACACACACACACACACACACACACACACACACACACACACACACACACACTTTTCAAAACTTCATGCAGACAGCAATTAATAGCGAGATCAACGAGCAGTTAATGTTACCCTTCCGAGACAGACAGGTGTTCTCTATTGCCCTGGTGACTGACTGACCGGCTGAGGTTGTACAGTCAAGGTTGCAAAATGTTTTTCAGTTCCAAGGCTGTTGTACCAGACCATTGTGCCTCTTTATAAAGCCTTTTTTTCTACCCAAAATGTGATGTTAATGTGTCTTCTTTGACATATTTTTGCCTTCCTTCCTTCTGTCTTTTTATATTAACAAGTTTGTTGCTTTTTGAAAAAATGTTGCCACCATCTTATACCTATTCTTGCCTTACTTCCTTCTTACTACCGTCTTTACTGAGGTTTTGTCATTTAAAAAAAAATAAGTTTGTGTCTCCTTTCTTCTTCAGCAGCATTTAAATGTTTTCAGGAACAAAGCTGCTGTTTAGTAAATCTATCGCTGACATCACTGTATTCTTCCTCTTTATAGAGACTCCCCCCCCCCCGAGAGAAAGCATTTGGTGCGACAGCAGCTTCCTTTAAACAGGCAGAAACATGAGACAGACCCTGGCTCTGGGTGGGCGGGACCCAGAGACACGGATACATCTGCAGTATCTACTCACCGACTTGTTTGGCCTCGACGGCGGCGGTGTACTCGCGGCTGAAGCTGAGCTCGGTGATGGCCACGTCGTCCAGGATGATGTTGAAGTCTTTCGCTCGCTCAAACAGCTCTCTGCGGATCAGCAGCGAAACCTGCAGGGGGAGCACACGTTTACACGACAAAACAAAAAGGCAATGACTAGTCTCCATCCACGACGGTTCATTTACAGGATTGCTCCGGTGCTGCCGGAAGTCACGCTGGATGTCCGTGACCTTCCTCTGTCTCTGTGTCGGCGTTCTAACCTCCAGCTGATTTGTGAGGACTCTGGTTAGCTGCTCCTCAGATCTCTGCAGGGTAAATCCAGA
This sequence comes from Gymnocephalus cernua, assembly GCA_023631565.1. Lineage (NCBI taxonomy): Eukaryota > Metazoa > Chordata > Actinopteri > Perciformes > Percidae > Gymnocephalus > Gymnocephalus cernua. The sequence goes on from CM042436.1 coordinate 4,148,082, forward strand.
CAGCTAGCTAGACTATCTGTCCAATCTGAGTTTTCTGTTGCACGACTAAAACTACTTTTGAACGTACACGTTCCACCAAAACAAGTTCCTTCCTGAGGCTATTTAGCAGAGGCACCATCCGGCGCTTAGCAGCCGCAGCCTACACGCACTACCACCATTCAAAATGAATGGAAAGACCTGCGTTGGTGCTGAACCGCCCAGCGGATGCATCCCTACGTTAGGTACCTGTTCATAACCATGTTCCCACTGAATGTAGACGTACGTAAACACGTTCTAAAGCTGGAAGGTACCTCTCTCTACGCGTTGTGTTCAGTGTTTGGTACCTGTGCTCTCTGGGTGATGAGCTGCGAGGCGTTGAACTTCGCCACAACGCTCTTCAGCACCTCGTTGACGATGGACGGCAGGACGCGCTCGTCGTAGTCCTGTCCCAGCTGCTGGTAGAGGATGGGCAGGTTGGACGCCAGCGGCCGCGACAGCACACGCAGAGAGATGTTCACCATCTGGAGGTCTGGGGGGGGGGGGGGGGGACACACGGGAACATCTGGTTACAACTTCTGGTGTTGTATATAACAACTGCTAATATGAGATATAGGGTTCATTCTGGAAACAGCTGGATATTCATTCAAGGAACAAAAACTTAAAGTGACAAAAACAAGAACACAACAAGAAAACAAAAGACTTTTTTTACAAAGTGACAAAAAGCTGAAACACTGGTGGAAAACAGCGACAAAAACATACACACACACACACACACACACACACACACACACATATATATATATACACACACACACTGAGGACGGACAAAAAAAACTTTCTAAAAAAGTGACAAAAACATTTAAAAAAAAAAACTGAAGAAACTTAAAAAAAAACAGAAACACACAGCTGAATATTCAATGTGATAAATATTAAAATGTTCTCAGTATTCTGCTAAAATACAACAAGCTGCTTGTTGAGTTTAAAACTAATGGCTAATTATATTGGCTAATTATAATGCTGGGTTTCTGAAGCAAGGGTGAATAATGTGAGTGTTTTAAAAAAGTCTCAAAACCCAAATGAATAACTAACAAAACACAGTTTAGATTTTTGTAAAAAACTAAGTGAATAAAGCGTCCAGTGTTGGGATATTTCACTGACTGGTGAACAAACTCTGCAATGAAGACTGTTTCCATGTTGCCTCCAATATATCTAGTATCTGTGTATATACCGTCTATCTTCTTAACCTTTATGTTGTCTCCCGTCAACCTGCAATTTGTGTTTTTCTGGGTCGAAATTTATACATTTTGTGGTTCTTTTTCTACACTTTTTTCAATGTTTTTGTCAATTTTATTCAAATGTTTGTCACTTTTTATTAAGTTTTTTGTCGCTTTTTTCGATGTTTTCTTCCACTTTTGTCACTTTTTTTTGACAATGTTTTTTTGTCACTTCTGTTTTTTTGTAGCTTTTTCCAATGTTCTATTGTCGTAGTTCTGATTTAGAAAGTTTTTGTTAAGGGGTCAAATTTAACCCGAGGACAACAGGAGGGTTAATGTGATCTGACAGAATCATCCAGTAATAATCCTCCCAGCCCGATTAATCTGCAACTATTTTGATAATTGATTAAGATAAAAACTTGTTTAATCCCCAGAGGCTGCTGCAGCAGCGCAGGGACAGAAATAAGTAGAGATAAATTATAGGGAAGTATAAAATAAATAAGGGAAGTACATAAAACTAAGACATGAATAAGAAACTAAAACAGAAACTGGAGCTGTGTCTATTTATTCTGTTCATTGTAGAATTACACAAAGTAATAAAGGCTGCAACTAACAATCTAGTACGTAGGAAAAGGGAAGAGAAGAAAAGAGGAGGGAAGGAAAGGATGAAAGAAAGGAGGCAAGGATGGAAAGAAGACAGAAGAAAGGGTGGATGTAGGGTGGGAGGAAGGGGAGAAATGCAGAGAAGGAAGGAAGGATGTAAGGAAGTAGGATTCATCTTTTCAGCTCTACACTTTATGTAAGTTTTTAAGTAAATATTTAAGGAGGGAAGGAAAGAGGAAAGGAAGTATGTACGGAAGAAAGAAGAGGAGGGAAGGAAAGAAGGATGAATGAAGGAAGTAAGGAAGGAAAGAAGAGGGAAGGATATAAAGGTTCTGCAGAACGTTAATTTAACCCTCTGAGGACAAAAGACGCAGCGGCACGTCCAAAAGGATGTTCGACAACTCCTACTCACTTTAGACATTTATTTACCATTTTATTAATATATGGAGCTATTTTTTGTGAACCCAAGACTTTTGTAATCTCATTTCAAGTGCCAAAACAACTGAGTGTAGCTTTGTTGTCTCAAGAGGTTTGAGACATTTCAAAAAGGCAAAAACGCCAACTTTTCAGCTTGAGGGCCAAATGATCTCTCTGGGCCTCACGTTTCCAGAACACTGAGTTCATTCTGAACATTTTGATACGGTAGTTATATGCAAATACCCATAAAAAGCAGCCACACAGACAGAGAGACAGAGACACACAGAGAGACAGACACACAGGCAGACACAGAGACAGACAGACAGACACAGAGACAGACAGACTCTGACCTTTGCTTCCAGTGAGCGAGGAGATCTTTCGGGGTCTGGCTCTGATGTCATAGATGACGGGATACTGGAACCAGGGCATCCTGAACAACAACAACAACAACAGAGAAGCTCATTTCTTTCTTTCATACAATTCATCCACTGTGGTTATTAATTGAGGAACACATGAGAGAATCACCACTAGCCACTATGTTATATATTAAGGGTGCTCCGATCAGGATTTTTGAGGCCGATCACCGATCACTTTTATGAACTGAAAATTACGCCATTACATAACAGTCACACATGTTTAGAGAATGTATCAGTAACTGTTTGGCTTTCTGTCCTAGCTTAAAATCTAAAACATGTCCTTTCAAGGTTCAAGGAGTCTTTATTATCCCCGAGGGGCAATTCGTTGTGCAGCAATAGAATGCAACATAAACAACACAAGACTATACAGAAAACAAATCCCATCAATAATAGACAAAATAAATACAAACTACACAGACATACACATCTCGCAATGACTTATTTACAAAGCCTATAGCAGCAGGAACAAAAGAGTTTTTATGTCTGTTTGTCCTGCATTTTGGCAGACAGAATCTGCGGCCAGACGGAAACATCTTGTCGCTGTTCAGAGGGGGGGTTATATCAGCCAGGACTGACTGGGCTTTCTTCAGAGTCCTTATCTCATATAGAGAGTTTAAGTCAATCAGGGAGTTTTGGGAAATTTTGCCACACACTTTAGTTATGTATTGGAGCCTATTTTTTATTATTATTGTTTTTTTTTTTTCTTCAATCACTGCACATTTCTTCAGCACACACAGACACACACAGTCAGTCACACACACACACACACACACACACACACCGACACCGACACACACACACACGGGGAAACAGCTGTTTGAGCGGCGCCGGAGCTGCTAGCTACACGACTCCGCTCTGCCTTAGCGTTAGCTAACTTTGAAAACTCCTCATCCTCCTTTCTGTGACTAACCTTCAAATGTCTGATGAGGTTGGTGGTGTTGAAATGTCTTTGGAGCTTTCCGCCTCGTGGTATTTCCTCGGTACACACGTTGCTAATCGCTAGTGTATTGTCTTTTTCCCAGATAGCAACGAGTCGGCGGACCACCAGCGGTGCTCCAGAGGCAGTAGAAGCGTCAGAATGGTGTAATCACAAACACGTTTGCCGGAGCACCACCGGTGGCAGACGCTTTTAAAAGCAGTAGCCGTCTTCCTAGTGTCTTCGTTTCCGCGGCCTGCCGCGGGCCAACTGCTGTTCTGCTGCCGTTCAGACACCTTGTAGAACTGCCAGACCGCTGAATGTAGGGACGCCGCCATTTTGAAAATGTTCTCAGGAGTAGTGCGCTCTTAATACATCCGTGGTAGTGCGTCATCTGATCGGCCTATCTGATCGGCCTTTATGGAGACCACCGATAAAACTATTTAAAGCCATTATCGGCCGATACCGATCGGTGGCCGATCGATCGGAGCACCCTTATTATATATTCTAGTCTATATCAACACAAGTACATTTACGAAGCCTAAAATCAGCATTCCTGAAATGTGCGGATGTCAGGCTTCACCTTCCTCTCTCCAAAACTTGACGGGGTCTCAACTTTCCACCACAGGCACGCTGCGTTTTTTTGAGTGTGGCCCCTAAACGCACCACCCCCAGCCAAGATGCTGGACCGTTGGCTGTGTGAACGCGGCCTCAGTGCGCTAACTTCAGGTGGAACCCTGGGTTTCTGCCTCCCGACGCTGGTTCACGTTTTATCGGGGTAAATCACAGATAAATAGTCTTATTTACTGTGACATCTGAAACACAATAAATAAGTACACCAAGTGCTCAAAAACAAAATGGGTTTGAGCTAAAAAAGGGTGTTTGTTTTGTCACATTCAGTGAGACTATTTAAAGACAGCGAGTGCACGAGTTTCTCCTTTTTATAAGTGCATCATCGGACACAGGAGCGTGCTGCTACTTTCCATTACACAGGGATATTATGAGCCTCTCACAGTCTCAGACAAGAGGAAAACCTATAAAATCCATTTAGTTAAAAGCTTTAAGCTGAGAAGTTGTTGATGTTCAAATTCTTTGGCTAAATCCTGCATCTTCACAATCCTACCTACAGCACCTTTAAAGGATGTTTGCAGTCAGCTGTTTGGGTAAAGACACACAGGAGCTACGTGCTAAATGCTAACGCTACAGGCTGTCCAGCATCGGATCACTGGATTATCGCACGGAGCCCAACGTAAGAGGTATGACTCACACCACTTAACAGCCAATTAACTCTTCCGGGTCGCCGATCACGCCGCCGTCATCATGTCACATGACCAGTTTAAGACGTTGAAGCATAAAAACAAAGTCACGTTGAGCGCTGCAGACAACTTCTGTCGAAAGTGCTGGCTTGAAGCTCCATTCTAGTTTTTGTTTTATGTTGATAGACAAAGATGATAGATAAAAATGGAGATATGATCATTTAAACTTTATATAAAAAAATATTGACGCGTTCATAAAAGAACGCAAGATGGGATGCGGTAGGCGTTGCATTTATTCTAATAACTTTCGGTTTTTGTCATAAACGAAAACGGCGAAAAATGTCTGAATCTGCTGACTCTGCTCTTCAGGCTGCACATTTTAGGGAGGGAAGGGGGGGGGAGGAGGAGCTAACTGAGCAAAGAAGCGAAATTGAAAGGCGGGAGATTGACGGAGTAGACAAAGAGACATATTAGAGAGAGAGATATTATTGCTAGTTTTTGGAAGAGTAGATTTTGAGTAGTTTATGAGTAGTGTAGATAGTTTAGGTAGTTTATGAGTAGCTAGATTTAGAGTTTTTTGTGAAAATGAAGCGAATGTTTTCGGTTGAAGAAGCCCTCGACTTGTTCTATCGACTGGACGACCAGGACGCTGTTTACAGTTCCTCGTCGGAATCAGAAAGTGACGATGATGAGATTGACGACTCGGCTTTTGTGGTTCACAACAAGAGGTGAGACAAACTTTTTGTGAACATGTATTGCTTTCTTTTAGCTTTTTGTATATTATAGTGTCTGTGTATGTGTATATATATATATATATATATATATATATATATATATATATATATATATATATATATATATATATATATATATATATATATATATATATATATATATATATGTCTGTGTGTCTCTCTGTGTGTGTGTGTGGTTGTGTGAACAACAATTTCATTGCCAACGACTGCTTCACTGTAATTGTTGTGCATATGTGCCAATGAGCATCTTTAACTTTTGATGTACAATGTGTCTTGACATGTACAGAGATGATGAGCAGCCTGGGCCATCTACAACAAGCAGACAGAGGCCTACACAGAGAGGGGGAAGGAAGAGTCAAACTAGGTCAAGATCTCGAGCCAAGTCAGGACAGCCACACCACAGCTCTGAGCCCTGGAAAACAGAGAGTGATCCTGATACTGCCCCACAAACCAGTAGGTTCATGCCCCGCAGAACACCAGGAGCCCAGGTGAATATGCATTCAGTACACTCACCAATGGACCTGTTCCAGCTGTACTTTGTCACGGATACCATGAGGACACTGCAAAAACACCAACAAGCAGGCAGCAAAAAAAACAGGAAATGGGGAATACGTACAAATGGACTGATGTTGAAGTTGAGGAACTGTACAAATACCTAGGTCTCCTCATGTACACATCACTGGTGTCACTGCCAAGTCTCCAGGACTACTGGAAAAAAACACCACCTCTTGTCTGTGCCCTTTCCAGCTACTGTAATGACAAGAGACAGATTCAGGGCATTATCATGGAACATCCACTTCAGTGATCCTGAGGAGGATGTCAGAAATGACCAGAAGAAGGGAACACCACAGTATGACAAGCTGTTCAGAATCCAACCTCTGATGGATGACATTCGGAAGGCCTGCAAGGCTCATTACCACCCAAGGAAGGAACTGGCAGTCAATGAGAGAATGGTGGCAACCAAAGCCAAAACTGGCATGACACAATACATGAAGGACAAACCAACAAAATGGGGGATCAAGCTGTTTGTGTTGGCAGAGTCAAGTAACGGCTACACCCTCAACTTCAACCTGTATGTGGGCAAATCACACACACCCAGTGTACATGGACTGTCATATGATGCTGTCATGGATCTCATTCAGCCATCACATCTTGGGACAGGATACCATATTTATATGGACAACTTTTACACAAGCCCCAAACTGTTCCTTGGTTTGGCTAACATTAACTTTGGAGCCTGTGGTACCTACAGGGACAACAGGAAAGGGTGTCCTAGTAGCAGAGCAAATGCCCTCAACAGAAAATCTGAGAGAGGCACCGTAAGATGGATCAGAGAGGGCCCCCTGGTCTTTGTGCAGTGGATGGACACGCGGGAGGTGTCCATGTGCTCCACAATCCATCTAGCGTTTTCTGGTGAGGCTGTCCAGAGGAGAGTGAAGGGTGGAGATGGACACTGGGCAGTAAAAGACATCCCTAACCCTACCCCCATCACTGCCTACAACAAGAACATGGGAGGGGTTGACCCGTCAGACCAGCTTCTCCAGTATTATTGGGCCCATCGCAGAACTGCTCGCTGGTACCGTACCATGTTCCTGCACTTTGTGGACATTGCTACAACAAATGCCTACATCCTACACAAAGAGATAAGCCACACACAACAGGTTCATGACGCACAAGGACTTCCTGGTAGAGCTGGTGTCCCAGCTGTGTGGAGTGGACAAGACAGGAGTTTCCAACCAGAGGAGCACCGACCATGTTCCTGTTGCCATTGCCGTGGCTACAGATGTCAAAGAAAGCCACACAAGGCCGTAGGACCTGCCATCGCTGCCAGCAAGTGGAGAAGAAAAGGAACCTCACGCCGTGGAAATGCAAGGCCTGTGATGTGGCCCTCTGTCTCACTGTTGACAGAAACTGTTTTGAGGAGTGGCACAGATTAAAAAAAAAAAAAAAAAAAAAAAAAAAAAAAAACAACAACAAAAACACACCTGATATTTGTTGTAAATAATTGTATATATAGTTTGATTTTGTGTTCATTTTACCTTTTGTATGGTATATTTGCACTATTTAGGAACCCCTCTTACTCAATGAATGAAAGCCCTGTAATGTAGCTCACTGTGTAATTGTACATGAAGTGTTTTGTAGAGTTTCTAAGCAAGAAAGAAAAGAAAAAACGTCCATTGCCACACCTGCTTTTTGCTGTATATAGATTGATTTTATTTCAATTTTACCTTTTTATATGTTGTATTTGCACTATTTGGGAACCCTCATACTCTGGGAATGCAAGGCCTTTAATGTAGGTCTCTGTATAATTGTGTGCATAAACTATTTTAAAGAGTGGCAAAGCTAAAAAGAAAAAAAAAGCCTATGGCTACACCCGCTTTTTTTTGTAAATCATATTTTTTTTGTATATATATCTTGATTATATCTGAATTTTACCTGTATATGTTGGTATTTACAACTTGTGTTTACATTACAAACTTTAAAAATGCTTGGTTGAGCAAGTTCGTGTTTTTTATATTAAAAAAGCTATCATTTTTCAAATCGGATTTTGTGTTTTTTGGGTCCAGTATGTTGATATAGTACATTAAAGTGAAAAACTAATGGTCATCATGTCATATAGATGATGTTGTGCTGAAAAGAAAGATACCAAACATTGGTATGGTAAACATTTGTTTATGTCGCAAAATAAAAAAAATAAAAAGTACTCAAAAACGGTCAAAATAGCCCAAGACTCCGAAGGGTTAAAATGTGTGTACACATAACTAGGCTTAATCCCAATGCCAATGAGGACGGACAGTCACTGAATGTTTGTTTACAGCAAACTTTTGATTGACTATCACGGAGATGCACAACGCAGCGTCAGACATAATTACCGGGACTGGTGTGAGTAAAGTTACCGCTGGTAAACCCAGTAGTGTGAGCATACGAGGGTGATGAGATGATACAGAAAGACTTTACTTAAGTAACATTTTTACTGCAGGACTTCTACTGAGTATTTTATTTAGTATGGTATCAGTACTTTTACTGCAGTAATCTGAATACTTCTTCCATTGCAGGGAAACAACACACCTGTCAGGTACTGCAGCTGTCTCTTAAAGGAACAGTACAACACTGTCTCCTTCAAACTCTGCAGTCTACTCCAAAATAAGACTTTCATGTGAAGGATTTAAAAGGGAAACTTTTTTTTTTTTTTTTTTTTTTTAACCTGGACTCTATGTCTCCATGTTTAACCGTCTGATGTGAACAACAATATCTGAAACTGGTCCAGTATTAAACAAGAACCAAGCTGTAATGTAACCCCACAGGACAGATGTTCAGCATTAGTTAGTGTCCACTAAAAGTTCTGTTGTTGCTGCTGACAGACTCAGATTATTATTCTAAGTGTCTGACTACATATTGAAACGATCCCTACAGAGATAGAGCTTTTAGTTAAAACCCCTAAATCACCATCACCAAACTACACCTGACTCCATGTAAATAATCACTACTTTTAGCATCGTAAAAACACACTTCATTCAAAGTGGACAGAAACACAAAACTATCACAGTATAGCGTGTTGAAGCACAAACTGAAAAGCGCTTCCTGATAAAGTGGACAGGTTGCAAAATGCTACAAAAGGCTAAGCTACACAAAGCCTGTTAAGAAAAGCAATACAAGTGTTGATAATAAAATACAGACACTCCTGTGATTTTATTAGGCCAATGACTGAAATAAATGTCAATGACGTCATCATCGACTAGTCCACGTCGACTTGACGTTCATCACATCAGAGTCAACTTTAAAAGTCTGAAGTCATGCAACCCCTATCAAAGACCCCACACATCCTGCACCCACTCTCTTTAACCTCCTGCCCTCTGGCAGGCGCTACAGATCCTGCACACAACAACCACCAGACACAACAACAGCTTCTTCCCCACTGCCATCACTACTACTGAACTGAGGATAAGTGGAGTCATCCCCACTCTGGCCACTCACCCACTTCTCTACACATTACATACTTATCATTCCAATATGCATCTTGCACTCTACTTTGCACTATTACTTTTTGCACTCTACATCCCACTCCATGTGTACTTGTCTTGATATTATGTCTTATTTGTATTTCTGTATATTATGTTGATATGTGCCTATGTGTATATTGTTGTCTCTATTGTACAGTATGTGTCTATATTACTATTTTTCTACTGAATGTTTACTACTACATGTCTATTTGTTGAATGTATAGAGAGTTTACACTAGGGCTGGGCGATAAAACGATAACGATATGTATCGCGATAGACATGTAATCAATATCAATAAAAAATGCGCTCGATAAAAGTTCGATAATTCTTTTTTTTTTTTTTTTTTTCTTCGTCGGAAGAAACCAGAGGTTTCAAAGCAAGTTTGGTTGCATGAACAAAGGCACTCGCTCTCTGGTAGCCTAGCAACGTAGGGAGTGACACGCTAACAGCCAATCATGTAACAGTATTGTGTTTGGTTGCGCCATATCGTTGTCTCGTGTTGGATTCTTCAATAACAGAACTGGCGTGGAGTGATAAGTGGAAAATGCGTGAAGCAGCGAGCGCGGAAGTTCTTGATGAAACGGGAAACGTCAGCTCGCCAGTATGGCAGTTTTTTGGATTTTATAAGTCTGACCGTAGTCAGACCAATGTCGTCTGCAAATTATGCAAGACCACCGTCCCCACCGCAAACCTGTTTTACCACCTTAGACTTATGTTTACATTTGAATTATTTGAGTGTTTTCCATGGTTGTGTTGACATTTCTGCTTTTATAACTGAGGGGATTATAATCGGAGGAAGGTTAAGCTTAAAATAAAAACGGCCACATGCTGCAAGCCCCGCCCCTTTTAGGTGAATATGACATATGAAACCCTGGGTTGATTTACCGAGTGACTGCGGTGTAAGGAAGGATTAGTGAAGACAGAAAACTAACAGCTATCCTGGGTATGTTGAACTGGCTTCGTAGTACAGGCCCCTGATCGTTTGAGCGCGGTGGCTAATAGTCACTGGTTGTAGAACTACAACATTTAACTAGAACTGAAAGCAGTTATGACGGGGTCCAAGCCACCGATGCAAGTCGCCCCCGACGCCCCGGGGAGTGCGCGAAAGCGGAACATAAAGCCTGACGGTGGGGAGGCAAACGTCGGTAAATGTCGAGAGACATGAGCCGCAAGGTCTGTGGCACGTTGCCGTTGTAAACATCCCATCAACATCGATGGAGCAAAAGGGCCAAAACTGGTCCACGTTGACTGTAGCGCCCCCTAAAGGCCGATCTTTGCCAAATCTGGTACAGAGCCTCGGCGCGGCATGTCGAACAAGCACCCCAAGTTTCACCTCCATAGCATGTACGGTGGCAGAGATATTGCAATTTTCCCATTCAAATGCATTGTTATTTGCCAAAAAATAAACGTTTATTATAGCGCCCCCTAATTGTCGATCTTCGCCAAATTTGGTAAAGAGCATCGGAGTGGGATGTTGAACAAGGTTCTCAAGTTTTTTGCTTATAGCATTTAATTTGGCCGAGATATGATTAAGTTTGTGTTTGGTAGCTAGCTAGGATAATTTGTTTGGTTGTCAAATGCGCATACTTTAACGTAGCAACATTCTTTGTACAACTTTTGGTCAGGTGTATCTGAAGGTGGTACCTACCATGTCTTGTGCAGATCGGTTGCACAGCCTAGGACGAGTTCGAAAAAGTTGGTTTGCGCATTGCGCAATATTGCGAAAACACTTCTCAACAGAAATGGGCGCGGCCTACATCATGTGATTCAGTTTGATTCAACGAACAAGTGAATGTATGGTTTTCTAATTTGCGATGTGTAATGTGGGAGTTAAAGGCAAAACAAAAACATTATAGCGCCACCTAGTGGTCCACATGTGTAATGTTTGGTAGGTGAGGTCCGTGACCCATTCTACATCTACCATGTACATTTAAAGTGGCTCACATCAGTGTAAGGGGTGAATCTAGACGTGTCTCATAGGCCACGCCCACTTTGACCAATCAGTGTCCAATTTTTATAAAATTTGTCGGGCGACTCCAGAGGCTCATGGGAAAAGACAACAATTGTGTTGATAGCATTTATTTTGGCTGAGATATGGCAAAGTGTAAGTTTTCATAGCTACACAAATTAGTTTGTGCATAATATCCGCAATTCGTATCCAATAAAATTTCTTTTCATAACTTTTTGTCAGGTCGGTCTGAAGGTGCTACTCACCAAGTTTGGTGCAGATCGGTCACACGGTCTAGGAAGAGTTCTAAAAAGTAGGTTTTTGATAAATTGCGATTTTTCACGCATAAAAGTCTAAGGTCCAGGGAACGAGTGGATATGTGTATTTTTCATGTGCAATGTACGGTTTGGAAGTTATAGGGTTTTTTTCTGCTATAGCGCCACCTAGTGGTGGAAGTAGGTCAATTATTGCGCCTGAGATCCTTGCGGGGTTCTGGACCAGTCCTGAAAAGGGCACCCGCCCACCATGTAAGGTTTAGGCTGTAGCGGGACTTTAACGCGGAGAAGAAACATGAGGAGGAAAATCCTTAGAAAAACAACAGGGTTCCACAGCCCTGCCGCCGTTTCTTCCAGACTTGGGCTTGGACCCCTAAAAACTGTTTTGCCCGAGCAGCAATCACTCTGTTTAACAAACTGTAGAATTACTGCACACAACGCACAAGCACCGTGGTCGTGTACTAGCTGTAGAATTTCTGCATATAACCGCACAAGTCAATGTGGTCATGTAGTGTTTGTTGTCCACGTTCTACTGTCCGTTTTATGTGTTTTAATGTTTTGTGTGTTGCATGTTATATGTGGTGGTCTACAAAGTCTTAAGGATGTCCTGCCTCTTCGACTGTAAACCTAGTTTACCAACGGGTACCAATAAAGTAACCTGAACCTGAACATGCGTTTACTAGGGGTTTGCAAAAAAGAAATCGATTCACATTCATATCGCAATTCAAGCTCAACCGATTTTTCGTTTTGTAATGCCGTGTATACAATTGTCCTGAAATGAGTTTAGCTCGCCATTCCCATAGTGGGGCTGCATCGAATTCACACTGACGCCTGGGCATTTGTTATAATCAAAAGAAGAACGAGTGCAGAAGAAGTAGTTGAGTTGGCTCAAACAATGGCAAACCTCACAGAAAAAAAATTATTCAACCTGCTCCGTCCTCATTGAAGTGCGAGAGTTTGGGCACATTTGTTCTTTTATAACCTCGAGGGGAAGATGGAAATTTGATAGGAATCATGCTATATGCAGGCTTTGCAAAGCGAAAGTTAAAGCCCCAGTGTGTAAGAATTTCTCCCATCTAGCGGTGAAATTATATATGACAACCAACTGAATATTACTCTCTAGCCCCCCCCCCCATTCTGAGTGCGTTATAACTCCTACGGTGGCCGAACCCGAAATTAGCGACAACCGTCCGTGAGTGTCCCTTCCAGTGTAATAATAGTTTGACGTTATTTTTGAACCATTTCATTGCTAACATCAGCTATCAGGTTCTAATAATGTAAGGCGATGTTTACAGCGTAGGAGAGAAGCAACGGAGGTTTGTGTTTTTAATATATTTCTCTGAGCAGCATGAACAATGTCAATGAAACTGAAATGATCTCTTAGTGTCTCCATGGTTTCCACGCAGCTGTTCTAGTAGCTAGTCTGTGTTACAGATCCATGACGTGAGTTGTCTGCCAGGGAAATCACGGCACATATGATTACATTTATGTTACAAGGTAGACGATCCTTTTTCATCATTGACGCGAGGAAATAGACGTTGTTCTAGTGTTATACACAACCATGCTATAGTTAGCCAAGCAAGTAGCAACTATAAAACTTTTACACAAATAGGCAGAATTACCTGTTGAGAAGAAAGCAGCAACTTCGGCGTCCCTTTTAAAATCCTTGCTGCTCATCAGCTCTTTCCATCTTGGAAAATCCACAACAATATTAACTTTGGTCGCGTTGCTTTGCCTGTCACGTTGTCGTTTTAATTTCCTCGGCGACTCAGTTACATGTCCTCGATAATAGACGCAACAGGCTTTCAAATCTGCCGGCAGTGAGCTACAAGTAATCTTCTCCCCCCTCCCTCCCTGGCATACTTCACAGTCAGTGCCACTGAGTGAAAAGCGTGAAATGCGGAGCAGTATAGCCTGTATGTCCCTTACGGGCTACTGTATTTCAAGATGGCGCATGGCTATGGAGCGTCTACCCCAGTTCATGTAAGAGCAAATGTAAAATTTCAAGCCAATAGAAATACTTGAAATTGATGGTGGTGGTCAATATTCATAAAAAAGGACAAGTTTGTGAAGGGCAATACAGATTTTCATAGTAAACAACTACAAATGTTACACACTGGGGCTTTAAGTATTCTGGAAACACTCCCATGATACGCCATCACCCAGAGATTAACATTAAAGACGTTGACCAACAACAACCTAAAGTACCTAACATGTCATTCAACCAACGCACTCTTTCAATGCTCTAAACTCCCACCGAACTCTGAACGAAAAGCTCTTTTTATTTAACAGTTTGATTTTATACTTGAATTAAATGTATTTGAAAGCTGGCCAAAGCTTGGCACTTTGCAGTTTTTAGCTGCAAAAGTTTGTATTTTTGTATGAAAACATATACAATAATATCAAACTAATATTTAATTTGTTGTGTTTTTTTTTTTTTTTTTTTAATTGTATGTCTACTGCAATCACATGGGAAAAGTAACTACATACTGTGAATCGTTTTTGAATCAAATCGATTTTGAGTCGAATCTTGAGCCTAAAAATTGATATTGACATTTTCTGAATCGTGCACCCCTAGTGTTCATATCCCGGAGACGTCTCAAACCTGAAGTGGAGTCCCTCGGAGAGAACCGTGTCCATCTGCATCCCTCCAATCCTGTTGAAGATGATCGCTCGCTGTCCTCCTTCAACTACAAGACACACAAACATGACAGAAACCCTTTAAAATACTAAAAACTATTTAATATTCTGCTCACTGTCTGACACATTCTGAGTCATCAACACATCGGGCCAAGACGAGCCCCAAAAAGTTTGTTTTCATTCAGATCAGTAAAAGTGTCTGTTTCCAGGTTTCAATTTACTAATGTATTGACACCCCCGACCCTTAATATTTAGTGAAAAGAATCAACTGCGATGAATGTTTCCTCTTGACATGAATCAGCTCTCTGCAGGACAAACTCCTCCGAGATGTTGGAGGTTAGATTTGGACTGACTGCAGGAGACGGTAGAGTTTTTCTATCAGACTTTTTATTTTGTTCCACTGCAAACGGAGGGCGTTTTCACACCTACCTCATTTGGTCCGGACTTTCGGACAGTTTGGTCTGAACCACAATTGCAGGTGAGAAAGGTGCCTCGGACCACAGTCCGGATCAAAAGACCAAATTTTGGTGCAACCCAAAAGAGGTGGTCCGGACCAAACTGAACCATGGTTCGGTTTGTTTGCAGCATGAAAACACTTTTTGGGTGGTTCGGACTTTCGGACCAATTACAAGGAACCTCTGGCAGACTACCATTGTTTTATAAGACCGGAACAGCTCGGTTGCTTACGTGTATGTGAGAGAGACGGTGGATGTGCTCAGAGCTATGAGAGCTGAGAATAAATCAGCTGTTTACTTGTTAACTGGTAGTAAATGTACAGCGTAGTTTCAGTTTGTCACTGACTAAATGCTGCAGCGCCTCAAAGCCCAAGTAAAGTTCCAGTGTCTTGCTTCTCAACAACGCAACAAAACAAAAAGAGGCACCAAAAACTCAGACACAGAGAGAGGATAGGAGAGGACGGGGAAGCCTGTCTACCAACCAGTCAGTTACAGCTGTCAGGAGACGCAGCTCACGTATGTGATGACGACAGGACGTAGTTTTGTCATGTATAGATCTTTAGTGTGCTTGCATAACTGCAGTGTGAAACCAAAACTTACCGGATCAAATGTAGACAATGTAACAAAAACATGAACCTTGGTCCGCACCTTGGTTCAGACTTTCAGGTGTGAAAAATCCCTAAATAAATACACTGTAAATATAAAAAGGGCTTTTCATGTCTGTTTTATGGAACATTAATAATAATAATAATAATAATAATCACATCGCAACATCCTCTGCACATCGCGATGTAGATGACGAAACAACATATCGCACAGCCGTATTTGGAACAAGTTCCTTCCCGAGGCTATTTTGCAGCGGCACCGTTGCTCCGTCTGGCGCCTAGCGCCGCCCAAGAGATGGTTTGTGATTGGTTTAAAGAAATGCCAGTAAACCAGAGCACGTTTTTCTCCCATCCCGGAACGTTGTATGGACTAGCCAGACCTTCCTTTGCAGCGCTGTGGAGGAAGGTCTGGCAATGGGAGACTAATGGAAGATAAAAGGTATATTAAAGCAGAAGTAGACTACCTGTGTATGTTGCTTCCTTGACTCCGTAAGCCAGCGCTCCGGCACCGATCAGCAGTTTGAGTCCGATCCCTGCACCCCGAGATCCTGCCGACATCCTGGCTGCTATCTGCCGCAGCTGCTGCAGGAAACCCTGAAACAGAAAGACGGCGCTTTCAGACCGGTAAAGCGGCTCATATACGTTAGCACCAAAATGTTGACCCAACATACAAACAGAATCAGAAAAAAATGTATTGGTGGTACTTGGTTTGGTGCATACATAAAAACAGATTTAAACATTATGAAATAGACAAACACACAAACAAACGTGGCTGATTTCGGAAGGAGAGCCCTTAATGGTTAAAACGGATTACACAGACATGAGTGACCTTTGTACAGGATGGGTAACCATGAAGGTTGACACCTCCCAACGACTATTCAAGGACTGTCTCCAGCCACAAAAACATGTAATATGTGCGCAGCACCGCGGCCAAAACTCCATACAAAAGTCCGTTGTTTTAACATTTGCTAGCAGTTAAGCAAATAACTCACATATTAAGCAAATAACTCACATATTTAGACGTCACGAATGACCTAAACCTATACTCTTTAATTCGGCTTGCAGATAACCCCTCAAAGCGTAATTACTTTGATAGAATATCAGCATTTTGCTTGTAGTACTTCTGGGTGTCAACCGCCGTTTAACATATGTCGCAGCATCACGACCAAACTCCATTCACACGTTCGTTGTTTTAACATTTGCAGGCACAAAGCAAATTACTCACACATTCAGACATCACTGATGATCTGTTATTAATTCATGAGGTCTAATATTTAATTCGGCTTACATATAAACAACATAGTGTAATTAGTTTGATAGGATATCAGTATTTCCAATTTGTTGCTCGTAGTATTTCTGGATGCCAACAGCCGTGTAACATAAGCGGATTCAGGTGCAACACTTGGCACAAATTATGTTTGTGAAGACGGCTGAGCAGCTTAGTGTACTACAGTCTATGCCGAATTAAAGAGTATATCCTACAAAAGTCTGAACATGCGGAAAGCATTCATTTATAATGCGTGTACATATATCAATAAGCGAGTGAATATTAATGTGTTAGCTTCTTAGACGGAAATTGGCATCTTCGATTACTGTAGTGAACAAGGCTTACTACTGACATTGGTTTGTGAAATGTAAGCTAACTGACATTACGATGTTTTTAAAAGCATCCTCCTTTAGTATCAGCCTTCATCTTTGACCTGAGGCTTTAAGAATACAATGTAGCTTGCATTGACTGTAACTGTAAGCTAACGTTAGCTTACATCACATTCCGCCTGATTCACGTGGATGACTTGTCGTTTTAAAATAATTATGTCACGAACCGGCGAGCAAAGAGCTGCAAACGACAGAACGGCTTAACCGAACTGAAGGCAGACATGTGAGTTGTATTTCATTCAAAGCTGAAAAAGAAACACTTACACCGGGATCTTTATTCGCCATGCTCGTCCTCTTCGTCTGTCAGAAAACCAGTGAAGAAGTACGCCAAGGTCACGCTTGATGACGTACTTCCGTGTGCGCTGGGCAGCATGGGAAATGTAGGATTCCACCGATGTGGTGTTTGATATGGAAATAGCTTATTTTTTACGTCTATGATAAAGAATAAGTTAATTGTTGTCTGTTACAAAGTGATGTACTTTAACATATACTTCTATACTAAAATATAAAGTAAATTATGCTTTTTACGCTTTTGACGCTGATTTGAACATTTTTTTAGCCTTTTTTTACACTTTTGATGCTTTTTTTTGCTTTTCACAATTGTTTTGAAGCTTTTGTTGCTCCCTTCCGCCGCTCGCTTTCGCCTTTGCCGCTCACTTTGAGCCTGTCTCAACCTTTTAACGCAGGCCACTGTGTTTTTTATACTACAACCCCAAATCAGAAAAAGTTGGGACAGTATGGAAAACACAAATAAAAATAGAAAGTAGTGATTTCTAAATGTACTTTGACTTGTATTTCATTGCAGACAATGTGAACACAAAATATTTCATGTTTTGTCTGGTCAACTTAATTTAATTTGTAAATATACATCCTTTCCTGTCATTCAGCCCTGCAACACATTCCAAAAAAGGTTGGGACAGGAGAAATGAAGGGCTAGTAATCAGGTAAATTGGTTAAATAATGATGTGATTTGAAACAGGTGATGTCAACAGGTGATTGTAATTATGATTTGGTACAAAAGCAGCATCCAAGAAAGGTCTAGTCCTTTAGGAGCAAAGATGGGCCGAGGATCGCCAGTTTGCCAACAAATACGTGAGAAAATTATTGAAATGTTTAAAAACAATGTTCCTCAAAGAAAGATAGGAAGACATTTGCTTATTTCACCTTCAACAGTGCATAACATAATTAAAAGATTCAAGGAATGAGGAGGAATTTCAGTGCGTAAAGGACAAGGGCGCAAGCCTAAGCTGAACAACCGTGATCTCCAATCCCTCAGGCATTCGTCTCGTCATTCATCTATAAGCAATATCACCACATGGGCTCAGGACTACTTTGGCAAACCTTTGTCAAGTACCGCAATACGTAGTTACAGCCACAAATGCCACTTAAAACTGTACTGTGCCAAAAGGAAGCCCTATGTTAACAGTGTCGAGAAGCGCAGTCGACTTCTCTGGGCTCGGAGGCATCTGGGATGGACCATCACACAGTGGAAACGTGTACTGTGGTCAGATGAATCAGTATTTCAGGTATTTTTTGGGAGAAATGGACGCCGTGTGCTCCGGACCAAAGAAGAAAAGGATCATCCAGACTGTTACCAGCAACAAGTCCAAAAGCCAGGGTCTGTCATGGTATGGGGTTGTGTCAGTGCCCTTGGCAAAGGTAACTTGCACTTCTGTGATGGCACCATTAATACTGAAAAGTACATAGAGATTTTGGAGCACAATATGCTGCCTTCAAGAAGACATCTTTTCCAGGGACGACCATGCATATTTCAACAAGATAATGCAAAACCACATTCTGCACACATTACAAAGTCCTGGCTGCAGAGGAAGAGGATACGGGTACTTGACTGGCCTGCCTGCTGTCCCGACCTGTCTCCAATAGAGAATGTGTGGCGCATTTTGAAGCGCAAAATGCGACAACAAAGACCCCGTACTGTTGCCCACCTTAAGACTTGTTTGCAGCAAGAATGGGACAAAATTACACCTGAAACACTTCATCACTTGGTGTCTTCAGTCCCTAAACGTCTTTTAAGTGTTGTGAAAAGGAATGGCAACATTACAAAGTGGTAAATGCTTTACTGTTCCAACTTTTTTTTAAATGTGTTGCAAAAACCTAAATAGGATTTTTTTTTTTTTAAACAATAAAAATCATGAGGAACACATTAAATTATGTGCTTTTGTATTGTCTGCAATGAAATACAAGTCAAAGTACATTTAGAAATCACTACTTTCTTTTTTTATTTGTGTTTTCCATACTGTCCCATACTTTTTCTGATTTGGGGTTGTACTAATGGATGTTTAAATTGGTTACTGTAGTTGTAGTTGCTCCGAACTGCAGCAACTACAACTATGTATGTATGTATGTATTTTCGCCGATGTCCGTCCCCTTCCTCTCTCTTTGTGTTGGCGTTCTAACCTCCGGCTGATTTGTGAGGACTCTGGTTAACTGCTCCTCAGATCTCTGCAGGGTAAATCCAGACAGCTAGCTATCTGTCCAATCTGAGTTTTCTGTTGCATGACTAAAACTACTTTTCAACGTACACATGTTCCACCAAAACAAGTTCCTTCATGAGACTATTTAGCAGAGGCACCGTGGCTCCGTCCGGCGCTTAGCACCACCCAAGACGATTGTGATTGGTTAAAAGGAATGCCGATAAACCAGAGCACGTTTTTCTCCCATCCAGGAATGCTGTGTGGACTAGCCAGACCTTCCTTAGCGGCGCTGTGGAGGAAGGTCTGGCTATAAGAGACTAGTTGTTGTGTAGTTGTAGTTGCAGAACTGTGGAGCTCCGGTTGCCTCCGTCGGCCGACTGTGAAGTTGCAGCTGCAGTTGCTGCCGTCATGGCTCGCTGATTGGCTCCGCCCTCAGATTTTGTCGGCTGTGAATTTTAATCGTGCATTATGTTTTTGTGTATGTTTGTGTATGTTTATGGCATTGTAAAGCCCTTTGGGATTTTATGTGTGATAAAAAATGTTTTTACTTAATTAAGCTACTTTCTCATAATCCTGACAAAATATATGCCGAAAATGTAGGAAAAAAAAGAAAGCGCCGAAAGTGTCAAAAAAGATTTTAAAAAAAAGCCTGTTATCCTGACAAAATGATTCAACTTTTATAGGCCCATCTGATAATTTGGATTTCAAAAAAGTAAATGTGTTTCGACCAGTGGTCTCCGTGATACGCAGGTACAAAATATACTCACTAAAGAAAGCTCCAGGATTTCCATATACTTACAAATGCCCAATGACCCACAACAACATACTTTCCATTATATTTTTGATATATTTTGAATTGTCATCTGTGTTTTTCTTCACATAGGCTAAATAAAGGTATTTCCAGTGTAAATTGGTGCATAAAAGTGTATCAAAATGCAGAAAATTAAGTCATTGACACTCAAAATTTCCTTGGGTGAGGACACCCAGACGCCCCACTTTGAGTGGTCCATTCTGGTCCATATATATAGAACAGTATATTATAGTATATATCTTTTGTATATATAAAATACATTAGATTACACCACTGGTTTCAACTGTTATTATTTTTCTCTTGACAGAAATTATCTTCCATACTTTGGCGTTAAAGCTCGCTATTGTAGGCTAATTTTCGTTTGCAGTGATTGTTGTGTAGTTGTAGTTGCAGAACTGTTGTGTAGTTGTAGTTGCAGACAGTGGAGCTCCGGTTGCCTCCGTCGGCCGACTGGGAGGTTGCAGCTGCAGTTGCTGCCGTCACGGCTCGCTGATTGGCTCCGCGCTCAGTTCCCCCCTGAGGAAATCACTCCTTTTATAGTTAACGGAGCGCCGAGCGGCTGTTTTCCGGGTTCACACTCACTCAGCATGTAGAGGAGGCGGCCCGCCGGGAGACACCTGGACCACCGCGGACACACCGGAGCCCCGACACGCACGGGACCGACCCATCCGCACATATCGACCCGCTAACAGTGAAGGTGAGCAGCGCGAGGGAGGGGTTGTGTTTGGGGTCGGGGTCGGTGCATCAGGGGGACGGTTAGGAGGGGTTCAGTCATCTGGGTGTCTCTCTGTCTGGGTGGATCCTCTCAGATCGGACATGTCAGGTCCTGCACACTCTCTGCAACACACTGCAGTCGGACTTGAGCTTGTTATCCCTCTTTATTGTAGTGTTATATCATTATGAAGTCACTTCCTGAGAGTCTAAAGTCTTCATTTCTGGGTTTAGGATCAGATTCTTGAGTCATCACGGCGGTTTACTAACCCTCCTGTTGTCCTCGGGTCAAATTTGCCCTTTTTTCTAAGTTTCTATAGCAGGAATTTGGGTTTTCCTTCAACCAAATTGCCCAAAAGTAACACGGGCGGTTCTATGAAACGCTCTTCACAAGTGAACTTAAGGATCAGTTCACTATCATTGACTTGGGGCGTTTTATTTAATTTTATAGAATTATTCTGACTAAACTTGGAGGCTGTGATTATCAACATCCTCTGATCTCAACTATGAGTCGAAATAATTCAAACTTTCTGCTTTTTTAACTCAAAAATTAGATGTAATTTTAATATAGGCTAGCCTACATGAGGTTTATTGAACATACAATCCCCAAAAATGAGTGTAAAACTAGTGGTAATAAGTTGGTGGTAGTGTATAGGCCTACTGGTGGTAGTGCGAAAAATAGCGCAGAAAAATGCTACAAAACATTGAAAAAAACGTTGAAAAGAGACAAAAACTTTTTTTTTTTAAATGTCAAAATGAAAGTGTGAATTTTCAATTTTGACCCGGAAGGACAACAAGGGTTAAATAAAAGTAGGCTACTATAATACCACACTGTTAAAATACTCTGTTACAGTACAAGTCCTGCATTGAAAATGTTACTTAAAGCGTAACTCTCGCCAACATGCATCCTAGGGTCTTTTTGTGAATGTACGTGAGTCAAACTAGTTTAAAAGCATATTTAGGACGGAAGCGCCACTTTTAAGATTGACCGTATTCTCGTTTTTCAGTCAAATGGCCTTTTGAGTGGGAGAGCTAGGGGCATTACTAAGGGTCTATTAAGTAAAGTGAAACCATCTTCAAGTCCGCTTGATGTACTGCCGACTTCCTTGTTATTAAATGTATTTGATTTAGTTGGACCGTATGTTGTTAAATGATTAACCTTTCCCTTTCAACCTTTTCGGTGCCCAGCCATTTTAAACAAGCAGTTGTTAGCCCCATACTGAAGAAACCTAATTTGGATTCTTTTGAACCAACTAACTACAGGCCTATATCTAAACTGCCTTTTTATCTAAAATACTTGAGAAAGTGGTGGCGGGCCAGCTGACTTCATTTCTTGATGGAAAAAACTTGCTTGATAAATTTCAGTCAGGTTTTTGTAAATGCCATTCAACTGAGACTGCGCTTCTTAAAGTATCAAATGACATTCTGATGGCTGCTGACTCTGGACAGTACACTGTGTTGATTTTACTTGACCTATCGTCTGCATTTGATAAACTGGACCATACAGTATTGTTGAATCGGTTACACAATGAAATGGGTTTTCTGGGTCTGTTCTTAAATGGTTCACCTCTTATGTGACTGATAGATCATTTTGTGTGTCTGTTAACAACATTTTGTCAGAAATGACCCCTCTGTCATACGGAGTTCCTCAGGGTTCGGTTTTAGGTCCTCTTTTGTTTATCAGTCCCTCCAGAAAAACGCAGTTTTTTTGTGATAGTTGTGGGCAAAAATCCATCATTATGCGGCACGTTTTCTTAAAATATGCGATGGAATATGCAGGATATTTATGCAATTTTATGCAATGAAATTGCGGGAACTTGCAAAAATTGCGGGGAACTTGCGGGAACTTGCAAAAACTGCGGTTTGATGAAAAAGAGAAAAAAAAGTGATTCCCCGAACACCGTGTTCTCACTAGGCGAAGTTATGTCACTTCATAACGTTCCCATAGCAACAGAGGGAAATGGCTGCTCTTGTGTGAAGTAAACGCAACATTTTTCAACTTTCTGCTGAGATATATGTGACTTTCTTGCAACAAAAATGCGGGGATTATGAAATCATGCAAACCCCGCATATTTTGCGTGGAAATTGGCAATTTATGTGGCGAAAGTGCGGCGTATTTGAAAAAATGCGGCCCCCGCATAAATATGCGGACTTTGGCTGATTATGCATTGAATTCTGCGATCGCATAATCACGTTTTTCTGGAGGGACTGATTTATATTGTATATTAGCCCTCTTGGTGAAATAATCTGTAATTTTAATAATGTGTCTTATCACTTTTATGCTGATGAAATTCAGTTGTACTGCTCATTCAAAGAATCAGAGTTTGGTAAATTAACTGATTTGCCAAACGACTTGGTTATACAACAATTATTTACAACTGAATACAAAAAGACTGAAACTTTGATCATTGCTCCAGAACAAAAACTACCCCAAATTAAACAACACCTGTGTTCCTTGGACTCCTCCGTCCAGTTAAGCCTAAGAAACATTGGTGTTTTGTTCGACCAATCGATGTCTCTGGATGATCATTCTAGACAGTTGGTCAGAAACTGTTTTTATCATTTGAGAAATATCTCTAAATTGAGAACAATACTGCCCAAAGCTACCTTAGAGATGATCATTCATGCTTTTATTTCCTCACGGTTAGATTACTGTAATTCTCTTTTTACTTGTTTTAATACATTTTCTCTGAGTTGTCTTCAATTGGCTGCCAGGCTTTTAACAGGAACAAACAGAAGGGCACACATTACCCCGATTTTGTTTACTCTCCACTGGCTTCCAGTAAAATACAGAATTGATTATAAAATTTTAGTTTTAACTTTTAGAGCACTACATGGACAGATGCCTAAATATATCGTAGACATGTTGATCCCTTACTCTTCTTTCCGCACGCTTCGTTCCTCAGGTCAAAAGCTCCTGATGGTCCCTAAAACCCGCCTTAAAACTTGGGGAGACCGTGCCTTTCAGGCAGTTGCTCCCAGATTGTGGAATGCCTTACCCTTGTCACTGCGTGTGGCCGATTCTATTGTTTCTTTTAAAAAACAGCTCCTCTTCAGACAAGCTTTCACTTGACTAAGCTATCATTGTTTCATGTTTGTATGTTGTTTTCTTTCCGTTGTTTTAAATTGTAAAACTTGCTGCATGTAAAGCACTTTGTGACTCTGTCTGTGATAGGTGCTATATAAATAAAGTTTACTTACTTACTTACTAGTATGATCAAAATCACGATTTCAAACACAACAAAGGCTGTCACTGGAATGGCGTTTTGAGCTAACGTTAGCAATCAAACAATCATAGGTAGCTACAACTTTTTTGAAATGATTTCCATCTTCTGTTATTGCATGTAAAGAGAAAAGTTTATTATTTTATGGATTTCACAGATTTCAGAATGACATGTAATGCCGGTATGCAACCAGTAACCAGTAACATAGCTCATGCACGGTGTTCGCGTGGTATGGAAATAGTGATTTTTTTTTTACTTTACCCAAGCCCTGACTACTAGCGTTAACCTTTGCACTAGCTTATTTCAAGCTATAGAGACATTCCATTAGCATGAAAACATGTCCCAGAGAATGGTGGACTCGGTAATCATGTGTTATTAACCCCTAGGTTCATTTTGCACCAGCATTGGTTTGGGATCAGACTATTGAGTCATCACGACAGTTTACTGAAGGTATGCAGTGCTGGAAGAAGTATTCAGATCCTTTAGGCTAGTTAAATAAAAGTACTAGGCTAACACCACACTGTAAAACTTCTCTGTTACAAGTACTACATTGAAAATAGTATCAGGAAAGATCCTGTAGACTCCAAGCTGCAGTCTGACTTTAAGTTATCCTTTTTTATTGTTGTATTATATAATTGAGTCACTTCTGGACAACAATCTGTGACGTTGGTCCAGTATTGAGAGAGATCGTTGCAGTCGGCAGCAGAGAAACAAGCTACGATGTAAGTTAATAGAGTGATTGTCCAGCTTGTATTTACCTTCATAAAGTGCTCGTTTTGCCGCTGACAGACTCAGATTAATATTCTAAGTGTCTGACAACATTATGGAAAGGATTTCTAAGGAGGTCGACCTTTCTGTTAGAGAGTAAGGTCCTTTTTTTAAACATAAAAACATCCACGAAATTGCATTCGCTAAACCCACCAAACTCCATATAAATAAACAGTGATTTTAGCATCGTAAAATACACTTCATTCAAACTATGAAAAGCCGTTTTGGGTCATCTCTTCACTTTTCCAACCATCACACCTCTAGTTTTGGTTGAAATAAACATAGTTTACTGATTTACATGTGACAATATTTTGGCTCTATACCGTTATATTGTCGGCTAGTTTACTTTAGAATCAAACATCAGATTTATAAACTACATGTGTTTAGTGTGCAGGAATCTTAATGTGTAAAGTAACTAGTAACTAAAGCTGTAACAGATGAATGTAGTGAAGTAACTAAAGTAACTAGTAACTAAAGCTGTAACAGATGAATTTAGTGGAGTAACTAAACTAACTAGTAACTAAAGCTGTAACAGATGAATATAGTGGAATAACTAAAGTAACTAGTAACTAAAGCTATAACAGATGAATGTAGTGGAGTTAAAAGTACAATATTTCTATCTGAAATGTAGCGGGGTAGAAGTAGAAAGAGAGGCATGAAAAGAAAAGACTAGAAGTAAAGTACAAGTACCTCAACATCTGGGCTCAAGTACACCACTGGAGTACATGTACTTAGTTACATTCCAGCGCATTTTAGTTTAGTCTGAGCTTTTCTTGAAGGTTTTAATTTAGTTTCAGTTTCCTCAAGAGTGTCCATCTCTCTCTCTCTCTCTCTCTCTCTCTCTCTCTCTGTCTGTCTGTCTCTCTCTCTCTCTCTCTGTCTGTCTGTCTGTCTGTCTGTGTCTCTCTCTCTCTCTCTCTCTCTGTCTCTCTCTCTCTGTCTGTCTGTCTGTCTGTCTGTGTCTCTCTCTCTCTCTCTCTCTCTCTCTCTGTCTCTCTCTCTCTGTCTGTCTGTCTGTCTGTCTCTCCCTCCCTGACTGAAGTACAGTACTGGAGTAAATGTTAAAAAGACGTTTAAGACATTTTTTATTCTGGTCTTTTGTGTGTTTAACAAAGATGTTAAATTTACGTCACTTAAATTTCCATCTTTCCTTATCCTTTACTTTCTTTCCATTCTTCCTTCCTTCCCTCCTCTTCTTTCTTTCCTATACATAGACATTTAAGGACGTCATCTCAGGCTTTTGGGAAACACTGAACCATGTTTTTTACCATTTGCCGTTAGAATACTTTATTGAGTATTTCCAGACGAGTACTAGAAGTTCTGCTGAATCTCACATTAAACTCTCCAACAACAGAAGTAGTTTCACTTTAGCTCCACTTGAAGCAGCAGCTCTACATTACTTTAACAACATGTACAGATATGTGCAATGTAGTAGCAGTGACATACTAGTAGTAAGAATAATATAGATATATGCAGTGTATTAACAGAATATATAAGAA
Source organism: Gymnocephalus cernua (assembly GCA_023631565.1). Taxonomy (NCBI): domain Eukaryota; kingdom Metazoa; phylum Chordata; class Actinopteri; order Perciformes; family Percidae; genus Gymnocephalus; species Gymnocephalus cernua. The sequence goes on from CM042436.1 coordinate 4,174,666, forward strand.
AAACAGAATAAATATGAATATTCAATATGAACCATATAGACAGATATGTACAGCTATGTGCAGTGTGGTAACATTACCATTGTAGTGCAGAAACAGTACCATTATACTGCGTGCTCTTCCATATCACTTGTCTATCCTGATCTATGAAAACGCTGCTTCTCTTTTGTGCTTTAAACTTAAATGCCAGAGAAAACGCTGCCAAGGAGAAATAGACGAGACGAGATAGAGGAGATCAAGATAGTTGATGTAAGCGGCAGCCTCTTGTTTATATTTTTTTTACTTTTTTTTATACTTTTTAGCCAGGCGTTTGATTAGCCATACTGTTGACTGTATTATAGGTTGATGGAGGTCTAAGGTCCGTTATTTGTCATGTGCACAATAGCAATAACAATAGCAGAAGTAGTTGTTGCCAATGAAAATCGTAGGACTTAGGCACTTCCAACTATTCTCATTAAAGTGGTTATATGTAACTTTCAGTTTGTGTTGATTCTAGCGGCCGCTTTGAACAAAAGCGCTAGCGTTTTTAGTAGGGATGCACCGAATCCAGATTTTTGGGGTTCGGCCGAATACTGAGTCCGCTGGTTAAGATTCTGCTGAGTCATCCTCCCGTCCTCAGTCCATTACCACAGTCACATTAATGAAGTAACCAGTGACTGTCCTTCCTTTGCCGTAGCTGAAGTTGCTGCATTCTGGCTGCTGTCTGGAGATTCCTTCACGAACAACTCGTATTCTTTCAGATGTTTCATACCAGATGTTGTAACAGCGGCCATGTTGTGTATTGTTTAGGCTCCTCGCCACCACGAGACAAATTGGCGTTGCAGATTGAACATGTAGCGTGACTTAAATGGCCTTCTTTTGACTGAAAGTTCTACCAAACAACACTTTTTCTGCTCACCAGTTCCATTTTCACTTTCTCACAGCCGACTGCGTTGAACGCTCCACCTACGTAAACACCTTCCCGTAATCAATGGTGCCGTCATTACGTCGACCAGCGTAGCGCCTGTAGTGCAAGCGTATGGTTCGGTTCGGTGGGAAAAAATTCTAAGGTTCTGCAGAAACCAGAACCCGTCAAAAAGCCCAAAATTCAGCCGGATCAGAAGCCCAATCCTGGATTCAGGGCGTCCCTGATTTATACCACACCTGCTGTCGTAAAGATCCTTCCTTTACGGGGCTGTGTTACCGAGTTAGCGTTACCGGGAGGTCATATAGTTGCGATGAATGTTTTGCTTGGACAAAAAATCCTTCATTTACAATAAGAGAATAAGTTACAGATGCATTGTTGCATTTCAAGTGTTGCATACGGTAACTTAGCCCACTTTGGATGAGCTAAAGCAGCTAAAGACACATGTTTTTAGTCAGGCGTTCGATTAGCCATACTGCTGACTGTATTATAAGCTGTGTTGCACTATGTGCATTGTGTAGTGTGTTCGACATGGTGCTCCAATTCTCCGCTGTACATTTCATTCACTATATAGTTCACTACAAAATACCCAAAATGCACAGCTCATTTGAGTGTACATACGATGTAGCCTACATTTGTTCCCGTGTACCACAATGCAACGCGGCTGTGTTTTCCCAAGGAGGAGAAGAAGAAGCAGAAGTACCCGCAGAAACTGAAGAGGAGAAATGGAGCGAGCTTTAGTTTCTAATCAGTAGAAATGTAACATGCAACATATATAATATACAACCTTTAATATAAAAATTTGACCCATTTTCTATGAAATTTGTGTTTCAACCAAATATTCAAAGAAAAGTAACATGGATGTTCCCTACAACGCTCTTCACAAGTTATATAAATGATCAGTTCACTACTTTCATTGAATTTGGGTGTTTTATTCAATTGAATAGCATTTAGAGAGAAATAAATTGATTAAAGGACGTTGGAAAAAGTGACAAATGTTGGAAAAAGCTTCAAAAACGTTAAAAGGTGGTGAAAAAATTGACAAAGACATCGGAAAAAGTGACAAAAATGGGGTGCCTGGGTGGCCTAGTGGTAGAGCGAGTGCCCATATAAACAGACTCAGTCGCGGATTCGATTCCGACCTGCGGCACTTGCTGTCCGGTCACTAAAGGCCTAAATGCCAGAAAAAAAGGGGACATAAACATCGGGGGAGGAAAGCCACAAAAGTGTCAAAAAAAGACGATCACAATGTTGAAAAAAAGTTTTAATTTTTAGAAAAACAAAAACGTTGTTTGATGTTTGACGGGAAGACAACACAAGCGTTAACTGTCCGATCTTGTATCTTGTTCTGTCGTTCCCTATAAACTGTAGTTCACTATTTAATAAACACTATAGAGGGAATAGTGAGTTCCAACACAGCTGTAGTCTCTCATAGCCAGACCTTCCTCCACAGAGCTGCGGAGGAAGGTCTGGCTAGTCCACACAGCATTCCTGGATGGGAGAAAAACGTGCTCTGGTTTATTGGCATTTCTTTAAACCAATCACAATCGTCTTGGGCGGTGCTAAGCTCCGGAAGGCGCCACGGTGCCTCTGCTAAATAGTCTCTGAAAGGAACTTGTTTTAGTGGAACATGTGTACGTTCAAAAGTAGTTTTAGTCGTGCAACAGAAACCTCCGATTGGACAGATAGTCTAGCTAGCTGTCTGGATTTACCCTGCAGAGATCTGAGGAGCAGGTAACCAGAGTAGTAATAGACCGATTTTCGGCCGATACGCGGCTGCTGCGTTTGCCGATAGTTTTTTCCCGGCATTATTTCCAGACAAGCGTCCACAGGCAGCTCTGTGTTGTTGGAGACGCTGCAGTTCACGTGCAGACCATGCACTGCCCCCCCACCACTAGCACCATGGCAGTCTTAAATTACTAATCAAGCACTTTATTTCAACGGCTACTTTTCAGGTTTATTGTTTTCTTAAATTATTTAAATGTGTTGACAAAGGACATTTTGAGATGACCTGATTATATCTGTCTTATAATATGTCAGCCAGCAATGCATCATCAAGGCTGTGTTGTAGATGTTGACCCTTGCACAGTTAACCACATGCACTCTACCCATCCATCCATATGATGCACATTGCACACATAATTTGCAGAAGTGAAACTGATCTGTGTTTTTTTATTATTTTTAAAGAGATGGCAGAGCAGATACCGAAAACAAATCCAGTGTGGCAGGGTTTCCATTTTTATGATGTAAATTGAGGGAGCAAAAGCAGTATCGGCTCCAAATATCGGCTCAAGAAAATCGGCAGCCCGTATCGGTCATTGGCTAAGGCTGATGAAAAAAGAAAAATCAGTATTGGCATCGGCACTAAAAAATTCATATCGGTCCATCCCTAAACCATCATAAATCAACCGGAGGTTAGAACGCCAACATAAAGAAAGAGGAAGGAGACGGACATCTGGCTGAAAAGACATCCAACAACCATCTGTGACGTTGGTCCAGTATTAAGAGAGATCTCTGCAGTCGGCAGCAGAGAAACAAGCTACGATGTGAGTTAATAGTAACTGTCCAGCTTGTATTTACCTTCATAAAGTGCTCGTTTTGCTGCTGACAGACTCAGATTAATATTCTAAGTGTGTGACAACATTATGGAAAGGATTTTTAATTTAAATGGAGTCTGGTGGGTTTAGCTCTAGTGACTTCAGAGCTGTTTCTGGTTAAACAGAAAGGTCTCAGAGAGGTTTTAAAGCTCTATCTCTGTAGGGATCCTTTCATAATGTTGTCAGACTCCTAGAATAATAATCTGAGTCTGTCAGCAGCAACAACAGAACTTTTAGTGGACGCTGACTGATGCTGAACATTAGTCCTGTAGGGTTACATTGCAGCCCGGTCTGTGGCCTGTTACAGTGTTCACTCTTAAGACCAATGACAACCACCGCTAAACTTTGCTGCAGCGGCATCCATCTTGTCACACACTAACACTAACTAACACTAACTAACTAACCGATGGGAGGCAGCGGTTGAGCTGCAACTAGCGCGTTCTGCAGTATTTATGTGCAGAAATCATGAAACTAAATATTTACAAGCTTGAACTGTTCTACAATAAAACTTTGAGTGATTAGCACTGAAGACTTGTACATTTTTATAGACGTCTATACATCTGGTTCCCTGTATTTTGGTTTCCTGGCGGCTTTATGCTCGAAATGTTAAAATGAGAAGTCACACTGACTGCTGAGTTTGTGCAGAAATAAAAAGACACATTGCATGTGTGGTGAGGACAGTTTTAAAAGGTTATACTGTAAATGAATAAAGATACCCTATAAAAGCTGCAGAGAATACATCAAACATATCCGTAATCACACAAATAAACTTGTGTATGTATCCTTTAAATGCTTCATGAAGAGGGCTGAAATGATGTGTTTTGTTTCACAGTTAGACTGCAAACGTGTAACAAAGTACAACACTGAGCATGTCCTCCCTCCAACAGAGGAAATATTCTCTCTTTTTGGTCGATGAAGCTCCAAATGTTTGGATGTTTTTCGTGTGAACACGAAGAGACAAACTTATTAAAAGTGCCAAAAAACGTCAGAACAAAGGTCTTTGCATTCAGCGTGCTGTTGGTCTTTCTCACACTGTCTTTTTACCGTCTGCTTTACTTCCTCTGTTTTAAATTTAGGCCAAACTTTCAGAGACTTCATCACTTCCTCTTTTTGAACTGTTTTTGTAAAGAGAAGACGGCGTTTCCAGCTCAGTTTGCAGCTCACACAATCACACAGAGCTGCATCGCTCTGCAGAGCCGCGCGCTTTTATTTTAGGGAGTTTATTTTCAGATCTTTCAGTTTCCTTTTTACACTAGTGCAGTTTATTGTTCAACTTCAAAGTGCTGGAATGTAACTAAGTACGTACAGTATACTTGAGTACTGTACTTAAGTGCATTGTAGAGATACTTGTACTTTACGTGAGTATTTCAGATGGGGAACTGAAGCCAGTTATCTCTGATCTCTTCAAAGCCACCAGACTCCTTTGACAAAAACTCCCTCATAGAACACGATGGGAGTAGCTGCTCTACTGCTGCCTCCATCGGTTAGTTAGTGCGTTAGTTTTGTTGGTTCCTAAGGCCGGCGACAGACTGGATGCGTGGCGTGAGCGTGGCGTTTCTGTTGTGGCGTGTCTGACGCGGTGCTGCTGCTGCTAGCCTTGTCTGTATACATGTATGTTTCCCATGATTTACTGCACTCAAGCATGTTAAACATAAATATATACTGATCTGAATACAGCAAAGACAACGTCGGCAGTATAAATGTAAATGGACTGTATTTATATGGCGCTTTTCCAGTCTTAACGACTACTCAACGCGCTTTACATAGTACAGGAACCATCCACCATCCACACACATTCACACACTGTGGCCGAGGCTGCCGTACAAGATGCCACCTGCTCATCAGATAAACATTCACACACATTTACACCAACAAGCAACTCGGGGTTCAGTGTCTTGCCCAAACAAAGACACTTCGACATGGGACTGCAGGGCCGGGGATCGAACCACCAACCTTCCGATTAGCCACAGCCGCCCCAAAATAGGCTCCAGTATTGACAGATGTGACATTTGAAAATCGATACATTTTCTTTTTTTATAATTTATTTAATAATTTATGTCAAAACCTCGAGACTTTCAAACATCAAAATGTCATTTATTAAATGTTTTTGTGTCAAAATGACATATAAACATCTTTTCATATTCTATGTTGCCTGGAAACGATTCCAACACTTGCGTGTCGTGTCGCGTGAAAAGTAGGCATCGGTCCTATTTCTAGCATGCACGCGTTTTCGGTGCATCTCGAGCTGCGCATGAGACGTGCGTGTCACGCAGGCAGTGTGCACGCTCTAACCTGTTAACATGGGAGCCGGCCTAACTCTTTAAAACACCAGTCACACAATAACACTCACTAACTAACCGATGGAGGCAAGAAGTTATTTTGTGGAGCCCTAGAAATATTGTGTTTTTATCTCTGTAACAAAAACTAATTCAACATCCAAGTACAGTAACGCTATGGGGACATCTACTGAATGGAAGTATAAGTATATATCTATTACTGACTAAAGCTGAATCAAACAGCTTTTCTCTCTGCTGATTCCTGACTAAACGTCCTCTCTGTCTGACACTGGTATATTTTAATATGTGTGTTGGCAGCATGGGGAACCTGATCAAGGTGTTAACCAGAGACATCGACAACAATGGTGGAAACTTCTTCCTGGACTTTGAGAGTGAGTAAGACACACACACACACACACACACACCCACACACCCTCCCAGACAGAGAGACAGCGGGGAGTGTGTGTTTGACCTTTGACCTCCCTGCAGACGCTCAGCCCTCACAGTCGGAGACGGCGGTATGGGAGGAGGTGAACCAGGTGCTGACGGAGGCTCGGGTCATCCTGGAAGACCTGCAGACGTACAGAGGAGCAGGAGAGGAGATACGACAGGTGAGTTCTTTACTCATTCATTTTATTGGTTTATTCATTTGTTTCACACACATGAATATAGACTTTAAATCTATGTTTTCTACGTGTGTGTGTGTGTGTGTGTGTGTGTGTGTGTGTGTGTGTGTGTGTGTGTGTGTGTGTGTGTGTGTGTGTGTGTGTGTGTGTGTTCAGGCGATCCAGAGTCCTGGAGTGGAGGGGGTTCAGGAGAAGGCCTGGTCAGCTGTTGTTCCTCTGGTCGGAAAACTGAAAACCTTCTACGAGTTCTCCCAGAAGCTCGGTAAGAACCTGGAAACATGTTCCACGTTCAGTCCTTCTTCTACTTCAGAGAAAAACATGTTGACGGTGCAGAGAAAGAGTTTCACGGTGCTGGAAGACAGAATGTGGAGCCAGTCCAACATCAACCATGCTGTCATTCTTCACTTCCTCTTAATGATTTATCTTCCCGACATAGGCGTAGATTTCAGGGAATATGTCCCCCTCAGAAATTATGAAACAACCCTCTGCCCAAAAGTTACTGAACTGTGTCTACTTGTGCTTCATCCAGGGGTTAAAGAACACAGAAACCTGTGAAGGTTTGAACAATACAGGAGAATAATAATTGTCTGTCTGTCTGTCGGTTTAATAATAATTTCCTTTACATAATTAACGACATTTGCACCATAGATTGTTGCAGAAACATTCACCAGAATGCAGGAAATGAAGTGTTTGATGCTCTAAATCTGTTGGGGGATGACCCCCAGACCCCCAAACCTCCGCCCTCGGTTGCTGATATGCAGAGGTGGAAAATAACAAATTACGATTATTCGAGTTACTGTAATTGAGTAGTTTTTTTTTTTGTGTACTATCACCTTTCAGAGTTTTTAAAATCAGTAATTTTACTTTGACTTAAGTATGTTTTTTTTTTTAAGAATTGTACTTTGCTACATTTAAAAAAAAAAAAAAGAGAGGAAATAATAAAGATCTCTAACGTTGTTTTGGCAAAATATCTGTCAACAAACTCAAATCAAAATGGTTTTTGTCGCTTTTTTTGTTTAGTTTTTTTACTTTTTTGGCTCTGGGCCCTTAACAAATCGCAAAAGATTGATTTAATTAAATAACATATTTAAATAGATATAAATATAACAAAGTATGTCTCCACTCCAAAAGTAACTAAGTAACTTTTACTCTAAGTAAATTTTAAATACTACTTATAACTTTTACTTTAGTAGATTTTTATACCAGTAACTTTACTTGTACTTAAGTAGAAGTTCATCAAAGTAATCGTACTTTGAATATTTGTGTATTCGTTCCACCTCTGCTGATGTGAATGAAGACATCACCTTCCCTCTAGCACCCCCCTCAGGACACACTCTACACCTACAGCTCTACTGATGAACAACAAATCACACCTTTATTTAAACTAAAACCACCGTACTTCTTATTATCATATACTCAAACATACACGTCTCTGTGACACGCCCACTAAACTACAGAGAAAACACACCTCACGCCCACTAAACTACAGAGAAAACACACCTCACGCCCACTAAACTACAGAGAAAACACACCTCACACCCACTAAACTACAGAGAAAACACACCTCACGCCCACTAAACTACAGAGAAAACACACCTCACACCCACTAAACTACAGAGAAAACACACCTCACACCCACTAAACTACAGAGAAAACACACCTCACACCCACTAAACTACAGAGAAAACACACCTCACGCCCACTAAACTACAGAGAAAACACACCTCACGCCCACTAAACTACAGAGAAAACACACCTCACGCCCACTAAACTACAGAGAAAACACACCTCACGCCCACTAAACTACAGAGAAAACACACCTCACGCCCACTAAACTACAGAGAAAACACACCTCACGCCCACTAAACTACAGAGAAAACACACCTCACGCCCACTAAACTACAGAGAAAACACACCTCACGCCCACTAAACTACAGAGAAAACAGGAAACATGTTGTTCAACCGCTGATGAAATGGGCACAAAAAGTGACTAGATGTGGTTATTCAATGAGAAAAACTTACCTGTCTCCCTCTCTGTCTCCCTCCCTCTCTCCTCCCCCTGTCTCCCCTCCTGTCTCCCTCTCTGTCTCCCTCCCTCTCTCCTCCCCCTGTCTTCCCTCCTGTCTCCCCTCCTGTCTTCCTCTCTGTCTCCCTCCCTCTCTCCCCCCCTGTCTTCCCTCCTGTCTCCCTCCCTGTCTCCCTCTCTGTCCCTCCCCCCCTCGTCAGAGTCCAGTCTGCGGTGTCTCCTGGACGTCCTGACCAGCTCCAGCTCGACTCCCACCCAGCAGCTGGAGCAGAAACAGTCTCTGGCTCGCCAGTTCGCCCACATCCTGCACTTCACGCTGCGCTTCGATGAACTCAAGGTCTGCTCACACTCCTCCTCCTTTTCCTCCCGCTCTATTCCTCCCATCCTTTACCTCTGTCTCATCCACCTTTCTTCCTCTCTTCTCTTTGTTCCAGATGACCAACCCGGCCATCCAGAACGACTTCAGCTACTACCGCCGAACCATCAGCCGCATGCGGATCAACAACCTGTCTGTAAGATGAACACGTCTGCTGTAAAACTCTCACATATTACGCCTGATATATCTGAGGTTTTTGGAAACTTTGGAAACTCCAACTTCCAAAAACATGCATTTTAGATGAAGGAGATGAGAGCGTATCCAGTTGTTCCTCATCCCCGTTTGCTCAGCATTGTTAAATTGTATGCACGCAGGGTTTCCGCAGGGTCATGAAAAGACTTAAAGTGCTCATATTATGCTCATTTTCAGACAGTACCTAGGTAAGGACTACTAGCCAGTCAGAAGCAGAGTATGAGGGCGTGTCCTGACAGTAGCTAGGTAAGGACTACTAGCCAGTCAGAAGCAGAGTATGAGGGCGTGTCCTGACAGTAGCTAGGTAAGGACTACTAGCCAGTCAGAAGCAGAGTATGAGGGCGTGTCCTGACAGTACCTAGGTAAGGACTACTAGCCAGTCAGAAGCAGAGTATGAGGGCGTGTCCTGACAGTACCTAGGTAAGGACTACTAGCCAGTCAGAAGCAGAGTATGAGGGCGTGCCCTGACAGTACCTAGGTAAGGACTACTAGCCAGTCAGAAGCAGAGTATGAGGGCGTGTCCTGACAGTAGCTAGGTAAGGACTACTAGCCAGTCAGAAGCAGAGTATGAGGGCGTGTCCTGACAGTACCTAGGTAAGGACTACTAGCCAGTCAGAAGCAGAGTATGAGGGCGTGTCCTGACAGTAGCTAGGTAAGGACTACTAGCCAGTCAGAAGCAGAGTATGAGGGCGTGTCCTGACAGTACCTAGGTAAGGACTACTAGCCAGTCAGAAGCAGAGTATGAGGGCGTGTCCTGACAGTACCTAGGTAAGGACTACTAGCCAGTCAGAAGCAGAGTATGAGGGCGTGTCCTGACAGTACCTAGGTAAGAAAAACCTAAAAAGCATGATATGAGCACTTTAAAAAGTCTAACATTTCAAAATCATTAGGCCTGAAAAAGTCTTACATTCTCTGTGTCGTGTTCTAGTTCTTAAATAACTTTGAACGGGTCTTAATTTCCCTCTAATGCTCACTGAGATGTTAGCTGTTTAGATTCCGTGGTGTTGCAGTCCAAATATAACGACTGATTTTGCAGCCAAAGGTTTTGTCTTATTGGCGCCCGTCTCTCTGTGGATCGTACCACAAACTAAAGATGTGTTTATGTGTTTCTTTTCTGTAGTTCAACAATGTGTTCAGTATGTTCAATTTGAAAAAGCAATGACTTACTTTGCAAGTAAGTTTGTTTGCAAGTTTTCTTTCTTAGCATTGTGATATATATGTCTTAAATTTCATTCATAAAGATCTTAAAAAGTCTTAAATTTGACTTGGTAGAAACCCTGGTTATGGGACGCAGGGGGTTCTACCCAGAAGTTACTGTAAAGCACACGTGTCAAACTCGAGGCCCGCGGGCCGAACACGGCCACTCGCAGATTTGGATCCGGTTCGCGTATCAACTTAGGTTTTGGCAAGCTTAGTTGTGCGCCAGACCATAAAGATTTGCTAAATTCTATGATGGCTAAGGAACTTGTTTTGCTGACTTTTGTTGGGCTTTATGTCGACAAAAATACGACAAAAGTTGGACAATAAAAAACGTAAAAAAGCAACAAAAATATTGCAAAAAGCCACAAAAAATGTCGTAAAGAAAAGCAACACTTGTTTGCGTGCATGCATCGGCCTGCTGCAGAAACAATGCAATATGGTTTTTGTCTGTTGCGTGTACGTGTGTGCACATCCGTGCGTACGTGTGTGTGTGTGTGTGTGTGTGTGTGTGTGTGTGTGTGTGTGTGTGTGTGTGTGTGTGTGTGTGTGTGAGAGAATTGGCTGGCTGCAGAAACGATGCGATATGTTGCCAGATTTGTCTGTTTTGGGTGGTTTTATGTGTGTGTTTGGCTGGAAACATAACCTTTATCATGACTTTATGTTGTGACGTGTCATCCAACCAATTTCCACGTGCGCGTGATTGATTACGTGCTACGCTGAACCGGAGAAGATAAACGGAACCGCGTGAATTAAACCAGAGGATATGGAAAGTTGATGGTGGCACGCCTCGTTTTGCTAACGTTTCCGGGTTGGACGCCATGTTTCCTGGGAACGACGTGCACAGAGCTATGTTACCCAATCAGCAGCAACATGTCTGTAAACCCGGGGTAATTAAAAAGGCAGCAGGGTGTCCAACCCACCCCTCTTTTACAGTTTTCATAAACGTTTTGTCGAGGCTGAATGTTCCTGTCGCTTCTGTTTTTTTCAGGCCGATGCAGGAAATGAGGTCAACAACGAGATGGCCAATAGGATGTCTCTGTTCTACGCCAGCGCCACGCCGATGCTGAAGACGTTAAGTGACGCCACGTCAAAGTTTGTCTCAGATGTGAGTCCATCCACACATCAATATGTATATCTGTATTCATGTAAATGGATTAAATAACGGAACAACTCACTTACTCATTCATTCATTTGGAGATAATGTTTGAGTGCAGGCAAGTCTCTCCATTAAAGGATGTTTTAAGAAGGGATCGCTGACTCAGCTCAGCTGATATTCTCAGGCAGACTGGCGTAGAAAAAAAGCTCTCTTAAGTTTCCAGACAAAAGATTTCAAAATACGTACCGTGTGTGTGTGTGTGTCTGGCTGTCTGTCTGTCTGTCTGTGTGTGTGTGTGTGTGGGTGTGTGTGTGTGTGTGTGTCTCTGTCTGTCTGTCTGTCTGTGCGTGTGTGTGTGTCTCTGTCTGTGCGTGTGTGTGTGTCTCTGTCTGTCTGTCTGTCTGTGCGTGTGTGTGTGTGTGTGTTGTGTTTGAAACCCCTTATTCTGTAATTAAATAAGCACACAGCACAAAGGAGACCAAAAACAGGGTTTTTAGTTTTACTTGCAAGGGGAGAGGTGCGCTCAACACCTGCATCTCCGACAATTCTTCCGTCTTGCAGAGTTTTTATTCACAAAAGTCATGTTTCGACAGCTCATTGTACGTCAGCAAAAGTATAATCAATAGTGACATTTAATGTCACAGTGTATGAGTCTCACAATCACAGTTTAAACAAGCATAGCTAAATCAATGTTGGCCTTGGAACTGGAACAGTTCATATCAGTCAGCAGTCACTTTCATGAAGTCTCCCCATGAAGAGAGAAATAAGAATGATTAGTCAAACATATTTCTCTCAGTCTCCCTCTGACACAGCACTCCTTCATTTCCTCATTCATTCATTCATTCATTCATTCATTCATTCATTCATTCAGTCTGTATCAGGCGCATTTTAGACCAGTTTGTTATATCGGCATGAATAAAAAAACATTGTTGGTTTATGAACTGTTAGGCAGACTATAAAACATTGTTTTTTCTCAAAACATGGCATTTCCTCTCGTCAATGATCTCGTTGGTGAAGACGCTGTATTACATCACAGGGAGTTAAACATGCATCTGGAGATGATATTGATATTGGTTTTTCTTCCCAGTCTATCAGTTATGTATCCCACATAACCTTATCCGTCCTCATATCACTAACCTCACACATCAGACATGCTCTACATCCCAGCACGTTATTTGTGTTGCATTACAGTTTTCTTTACAACCTTGGTGATGCGGAGCATTTTAATAAAGCGCCGTCAGAAGAGATCGCTCTGAAACGTGTTTTAAACATGTTTAGTGTTCCCTGGACACAGACCAGTCAGAGCCATTAAAATGTTCCACAGTATTGCAGGTGAATGATGTAAACCCTATGAAATAAAAGATTATGAATTATAATTCTGTTAATGATGGTGCTGCAGCCTCAGAATGGGATTAGCAGCCTAGGACGTTTTTGCCTGCAGTATACCTAAATGAAATAGATTTTCAGTAATATTATACTATAGACCTTTTCACAGATGTAAACATAAACATTCTAAATGGACCCAAGTTGATTTCCTGTTGCAGTGTATGTGAATGGCATCATCTAACAGGAAGTTAACAAGGGGCCAGGCTGTTGCCTAGCAATGTAATTCAATTGAAAAGGTCTATGGAATTACATTGCTAGGCAACAGCCTGGCCCCTTGTTAACTTCCTGTCAGTTGATGCCATTCACATACGCTGCAACAGGAAATCAACTTGGGTCCATTTAGAATGTTTATGTTTACATCTGTGAAAAGGTCTATACTTATGATCAAATATGATATACATTATATTGGAATATACGCATTTACTCTAGCAGCAATTTTCTCCCAAATTCTCTCTCTTTTGCAGCAGCCGCTGTGTTGATTTTTTAACAAACTCGCTGTATGTGTGCATGAGTATTTCCTCCTTGGCTCCATTCATGCTGCCGTTTTATTGTGGTGGTGCACGCGCGTGAACCTACTCCGAGTTGATTGAACCAACTCATATCAGCTGTTCTGGAACCGAAAACTCAGAGTTTCTATCTCAGGGTAAATCAACTCAGAGGTCAGGCTTAGACTCAGAGTTTGTTAAACCTCCTTCCTGAAACAGACCCAGAGATATACGAGAGCCTTCAAAGTGATCAAAACATCTTAAAATCTGTTCTGAAATACTAGAAACATCCACATGTTGTTTTCCAGACCTCCAGCAGAGGGCGACCTCACCACATCTTTCATTAAATCATTCAGAGATGAGCTATAAACCCTCATGGACCTGTGTGTTACTCCCAGCTAAATAATATTCATATTTCATAATAATAGGATTCTTCTTGTTGTTTCAGAATCCAGACGTCCCGATCGAAAACACCACCGACTGTCTGAGTACGATGGCCAGTGTGTGTAAAGTGATGCTGGATACACCGTGAGTCCAGACCCGTTCCTGAACGCATCATTACAGCACACACAAACCAACACTGTGTGTGCGCGTGCGCGTGTGTGTTTGTGTGTGTGTGTTTTTGTTTGTGTGTGTGTGTGTGTGTTTGTGTGTGTGTCTGCGTGTGTCTGCGTGTGTGCGTTTGCATTGTTTTGAAAATCATTTTAAAATGTTTTTTTATAATAATGTTATTATTATAACATATTGTTTTAATAAAAAGTAAAAGTGAAAAACATTTACTCCAGTTTCAGGAAAATGTGTTTCTGGTTCCGATAGCCGTAACATTTACACCACCACTTCTCGTGTGTGTGTGTGTGTGTGTGTGTGTGTGTGTGTGTGTGTGTGTGTGTGTGTGTGTGTGTGTGTGTGTGTGTGTGTGTGTGTGTGTGTGTGTGTGTGTGTGTAGGGAGTATCGTACTCGCTTCACCAGTGAGGAGACGGTGTTGTTCTGCCTCCGTGTGATGGTCGGCGTCATCATCCTGTACGACCACGTTCACCCGGCCGGAGCCTTCGTCAAGACCTCGAATATAGACGTAGGAGAGACACACACACACACACACACACACACACACACACACACACACACACACACACACACACACACACACACACACACACACACACACACACACACACACACACACACATTAAGTTTGAAATAACGATATAAATAATAATTTTCAGATGAAAGGCTGCATCAGAGTGCTGAAGGAGCAGCCGCCCAGCGGTGTGGAGGGATTACTCAACGCTCTCAGGTCTGACGCTCCACAAACACATCACACAATACTAACAACCTGAAAGAGAGAAAGAGAGAAGGAAAGAAAGACAGAAAACCTTCTGTCTTTCTTTCTTTCTATCTTTTTCTCTTTCAGCTGGACTTGTAGCCGTTATATTGTCGGCTAGTTTACTTTAGAATCAAACATCAGATTTTATAAACTACATGTGTTTAGTGTGCAGGAATCTTAATGTGTAAAGTAACTAGTAACTAAAGTAACTAGTAACTAAAGCTGTAACAGATGAATGTAGTGGAGTAACTAAAGTAACTAGTAACTAAAGCTGTAACAGATGAATGTAGTGGAGTAACTAAAGTAGCTAGTAACTTAAACTGTAACAGATGAATGTAGTGGAGTAACTAAAGTAGCTAGTAACTTAAACTGTAACAGATGAATGTAGTGGAGTAACTAAAGTAACTAGTAACTAAAGCTGTAACAGATGAATGTAGTGGAGTAAATAAAGTAACTAGTAACTAAAGCTGTAACAGATGAATGTAGTGGAGTAACTAAAGTAACTAGTTACTAAAGCTGTAACAGATGAATGTAGTGGAGTAAAAAGTACAATATTTCTCTCTGAAATGTAGCGGAGTAGAAGTAGAAAGTGGCATGAAAAGAAAAGACTCAAGTAAAGTACAAGTACCTCAACATCTGGACTGAAGTACAGTACTGGAGTAGATGTAACTTAGTTACATTTCAGCGCTGCAGTCTCTGATATTCGGAATATTATTTGTGAGTTTGAGTACTAACTGTGGCGCTCCGTCCCTGCAGGTATACGACCAAACATCTGAACGACGAGGCGACCTCCAAGCACATCAAACACATGCTGCAGCCAAATTAAACTGGAACCAAACAGGGAGACTAATGTGTTGTGGTCCACATTTCAAAAGAACTACTGAACAAACATTTAGCTAATATTTCTGTGTTTTAACCTCAGTTGTTTTATTCTCTCATTTGGAAGAAGAAAAAGCTGTTTTTGTTGTAGAGAAGAGATGAGAAAAAGAAAGAAGCTTTTCTATCTGGTTGATCCAAGAAAAGATGTTAAAAAAATCAATCAGCTGTCGTGCTAAAGCTGCATTCACGTCATGCAAATCTACAAATGTGTGTGTGTGTGTGTGTGTGTGTGTGTTTGTTCAAAAAGTCATAGTATAGTATAGTCGAAAAAGGAATAAAAAGTCATAGTATAGCGCGTCGTAAAAGTCGTATGTATCGTGTGGTTTTTGTGCCGATTTTTAAAATTGATTCTTTTCCTCATATGTTCCGTTTACACAGTACCGCCAACGGCGACTACATCATGTCTGTTTCCAGGGAAACGGAGCGAAAGTATAAAATACGTGTTATGTCCTCTTTAGAAATGAAACAAATGTCAGACTGACTGACGTGATGTGCATTATTGTTAGAAAGCAACCCGTTTTTAGAAATGTCTCACGCCAGGAACACACCACACGCTGAAGCACCACGAATAGCCGTTAAAGACTAGATATCTGTCTGTGTGTGTGTGTGTGTGTGTGTGTGTGTGTGTGTGTGTGTGTGTGTGTGTGTGTGTGTGTGTGTGTGTGTGTGTGTGTGTGTCTAATTGTGTGTCTCGCTGTAGACACAGCTGAGAAGTCAAGACAGCCAAAATCACCACAAAACCTGGGTGTTTTATTTTGAAATTTGGTTTATTTTGTAAAGTATCCGACTGCATTGTGGCCTTCCTGTATGTGATTACCTGCCTGGCTCGACACATTCGCTTGCGGCTCACAGAAGAAATAGAGGAGACGGCGAAGTGATCGCTGCAGCTCGCGGGCCGACAAGGCCGCTCTGTACCTGATCGAAGCCGGAGTGGCCGGAAAGATTGAATAACATGGACGTCAAAGTGAAAATAGCTCCGCTTCACGACGCTTTCTCAGCGCTTCTGCGTGCGGTGTGTTTCCAGCCTCATGATAAATTGTCTCTAGAAGGGTATTAATCAACTTTTGTTGGAAAAGAAAAATTGCACCACTCAATACTTTCGAATCACAATACTTTTAGTAATCGCAATAAATTAAATTCACAATAAAAATCCAATCGGCGCCCATGTATCGGAAGAGAATCGAATCAGGGGGGAGGGGGGGTCAGCCCTATTTTCTTACATTTCACTGAAAATTAGGCTCTATGTTCCCACATTTCTAAGATTTTTCTTAAAATTAGGTACTAGGTTATGGTTAGGGTTACATTCCATCTGTAGTCCATTTCAACTGGATAATAGGTTGGGTGTAATTGGCTACCAAATTGGGAGAAAGGGGGATAAAATCTGATACAAATTCATGAAAAAAGAAATGTGGTAACATAGGGCCTAATTTTGGAAAAGAATCTTAGAAATGTGGGAACATAGGACTGTGGGACCATAGGCACGCTCCTGAATCGGGACAAAAGCACATTGTCCCTAATGTTTACCATTCGTCTGTACTTGTGATGTGACGTGAATGCAGCTTTGACGGTTTAAAAGCAGCTCTGATCTGTTAGCTGCAGTTGTTAAATGTGTTGGTTTCACTTCAGATCCTTTTTCCACCACAAGAACTTTTACCCAGAACTATTTTATCAATAACCCAGAAACTTTTCACACCAGAGGAACGTTGTTCGGGTTTAAATCCTCGCGCCGCAGTTCCTACCTCAGAAAACAAAGTCTCTGTGGCCGAGGTCCAACTTTTCAGTTGACTGAACTGCTGGTATTCGTAGTTTTCCAAGTAAGTTTTCAGGTGCAACATCTTCTTGGCCTCTTTATGTCTTGAATCACATACATTTTTTAAAGACTTATGAGAAATAAATGAAGGGAAACACATTTACAGCGGCGCCTAGAAAACATTGGCACCTTTAAATAACCCTTATGTTTTCATCTGGTCGAATTTGACCCATTTTCAAAGTTTCTTTATCAAAAATTATCAAAAAAAGTTTCTTTCAAACAAATTGCCCAAAAATAACAGACGTTCCAAACACGAAACAGGCTGTAATTATGCATCAACATACGTTCCTCTATTCTTAACTATTTGCTAAAATATTTCAATAAGTTGGAATGAAGTTGGCTAAGAAGATGTAACACAGAATTGGGTGAAAATGTATACTTTATGCTTTATAAACCAACAAACAGGAAGACAACACAAGGGATAAACTATGAAAAAAAACGGCCCACAAGTTAAGCTTAATTGCGGCTGCATTATCAGAACATCAGTTTTTAAACCATATGTTTTGATTTTACAAGAGAAAAGACTTCAAGCATGAAGACTTACTGGTTGTTTTTTAGCAAAATGCACATCTGCTTTAACTTCCGTTGTGATAAAGAGCGGCACACAGCCACTGCCATACGTGTTTTCATAGGAAGCATCTTTGATAATCACAAACTGACTCTTTTGTGACTATAAACCAAATTGTATCCTCATTTCTGCATCTTGTTAATAATCATTGTAAACAAAGTCCTATTCCAATTTTTGCAGTTACAATCAATAGTCGTTCTAAAAAAAGCTTGATGTCGGTACGAATTGAAAATCAGTAAGAACTAGAAGAGCACTCGGAGGGTCCGCCAAGGCCATGCTCTCATCGCACAGTGTTAACGACAGTTTAAACCCACTATGTGATTCAAATTCCCTCCAAATTTGTATGGGTCCTTCCTCGGCCCATGCTTCATCCTTCCACCAAGTTTCATGGAAATCGGGCAAGAGGTCCTCCTTGGCTTTATATATATATATATATATATATATATATATATATATATATATATATATATATATATATATAAAGCTGTGACATGTAGACGACTAACCAGTTAGCACTGTTAGCACTGACTAGTGAGAGCCATTAGGAATCAGCTACGAGACGGAGAGCCACTTTGCGGTACAAAGACGAGGGCAACCTCAGACTGATGTTTGACCTGATCTGATCAGACTGGAAATCTTTTTATTTTTTGTGCTTTGTATGTTAACGCTGCAGCGTCAGGGATTGTATGGCATTAATTGTTTTTAAATGAAATGTTTCTGTTGGCCAAATAAAGTTTTTAAGTTTGTAAGAAATATCTGATTCTCTCTTGTGTGTTTTTCCCTATCAGCCTTTTTGAAAAGCAAATATAAGATGCAGATGTCTGTCCATATTCAACGTATAGTCATCAACGGGTCGTATGATATCTCACGCCATAACAAAAACTTTGGCACAACAGATCATATGAATCGTATGAAATATGTGGCTCTATTTAACGCTGGGAAACGGCAACCGGTCACTGTTACGTGACGGTTAAACTTAAGGCACCTAAACTAACCAGTCCAAACTGTACGAGGATATCGGTCGTTTGTTCTTCCCCTCAAATACGACCCACAGGAGCGTTTTCTGTCCTCCTATCTAGACCAGAGAAGGTAACGGTTGCGGTTTTAAACTTGTTAACGTTGTGAAACGGGGGGATTTGTAAAAATCTACCACAATGGAGAATATTATGTAGAGAGACAACAGTTGAGAGTAGTATGTAGAGAGACAACAGTAGAGAGTAGTATGTAGAGAGACAACAGTAGAGAGTAGTATGTAGAGAGACAACAGTAGAGAGTAGTATGTAGAGAGAAAACAGTAGAGAGTAGTATGTAGAGAGAAAACAGTAGAGAGTAGTATGTAGAGACAACAGTAGAGAGTAGTATGTAGAGACAGCAGTAAAGAGTAGTATGTAGAGAGACAACAGTAGAGAGTAGTATGTAGAGAGACAACAGTAGAGAGTAGTATGTAGAGAGACAACAGTAGAGAGTAGTATGTAGAGAGACAGCAGTAGAGAGTAGTATGTAGAGAGACAACAGTAGAGAGTAGTATGTAGAGAGACAACAGTAGAGAGTAGTATATAGAGAGACAACAGTAGAGAGTAGTATGTAGAGAGACAGCAGTAAAGAGTAGTATGTAGAGAGACATCAGTAGAGAGTAGTATGTAGAGAGACATCAGTAGAGAGTAGTATGTAGAGAGTCAACAGTAGAGAGTAGTATGAAGAGACGACAGTAGAGAGTAGTATATAGAGAGACAACAGTAGAGAGTAGTATGTAGAGAGACAACAGTAGAGAGTAGTATGTAGAGACAACAGTAGAGAGTAGTATGTAGAGAGACAGCAGTAGAGAGTAGTATGTAGAGAGACAACAGTAGAGAGTAGTATGTAGAGAGACAACAGTAGAGAGTAGTATGTAGAGAGACAACAGTAGAGAGTAGTATGTATAGACAACAGTAGAGAGTAGTATGTAGAGAGACAGCAGTAGAGAGTAGTATGTAGAGAGACAGCAGTAGAGAGTAGTATGTAGAGAGACAACAGTAGAGAATAGTATATAGAGAGACAACAGTAGAGAGTAGTATGTAGAGAGACAACAGTAGAGAGTAGTATGTAGAGAGACAACAGTAGAGAGTAGTATGTAGAGAGACAACAGTAGAGAGTAGTATGTAGAGAGACAACAGTAGAGAGTAGTATGTAGAGAGACAGCAGTAGAGAGTAGTATGTAGAGAGACAGCAGTAGAGAGTAGTATGTAGAGAGACAACAGTAGAGAGTAGTATGTAGAGAGACAACAGTAGAGAGTAGTATGTAGAGAGACAACAGTAGAGAGTAGTATGTAGAGAGACAACAGTAGAGAGTAGTATGTAGAGAGACAACAGTAGAGAGTAGTATGTAGAGAGACAGCAGTAAAGAGTAGTATGTAGAGAGACAACAGTAGAGAGTAGTATGTAGAGAGACAGCAGTAAAGAGTAGTATGTAGAGAGACAACAGCAGAGAGTAGTATGTAGAGAGACAGCAGTAAAGAGTAGTATGTAGAGAGACAACAGTAGAGAGTAGTATGTAGAGACAACAGTAGAGAGTAGTATGTAGAGAGACAGCAGTAGAGAGTAGTATGTAGAGAGACAACAGTAGAGAGTAGTATGTAGAGAGACAGCAGTAGAGAGTAGTATGTAGAGAGACAACAGTAGAGAGTAGTATGTAGAGAGACAGCAGTAGAGAGTAGTATGTAGAGAGACAACAGTAGAGAGTAGTATGTAGAGAGACAACAGTAGAGAGTAGTATGTAGAGAGACATCAGTAGAGAGTAGTATGTAGAGAAACAACAGTAGAGAGTAGTATGTAGAGAGACAACAGTAGAGAGTAGTATGTAGAGAGACAGCAGTAGAGAGTAGTATGTAGAGAGACAACAGTAGAGAGTAGTATGTAGAGAGACAACAGTAGAGAGTAGTATGTAGAGAGACATCAGTAGAGAGTAGTATGTAGAGAAACAACAGTAGAGAGTAGTATGTAGAGAGACAACAGTAGAGAGTAGTATGTAGAGAGACAGCAGTAGAGAGTAGTATGTAGAGAGACAGCAGTAGAGAGTAGTATGTAGAGAGACAACAGTAGAGAGTAGTATGTAGAGAGACAACAGTAGAGAGTAGTATGTAGAGAGACAACAGTAGAGAGTAGTATGTAGAGAGACATCAGTAGAGAGTAGTATGTAGAGAAACAACAGTAGAGAGTAGTATGTAGAGAGACAACAGTAGAGAGTAGTATGTAGAGAGACAGCAGTAGAGAGTAGTATATAGAGAGACAACAGTAGAGAGTAGTATGTAGAGAGACAACAGTAGAGAGTAGTATGTAGAGAGACAACAGTAGAGAGTAGTATGTAGAGAGACAACAGTAGAGAGTAGTATGTAGAGAGACAACCGTAGAGAGTAGTATGTAGAGAGACAACAGTAGAGAGTAGTATGTAGAGAGACAACAGTAGAGAGTAGTATGTAGAGAGACAGCAGTAGAGAGTAGTATATAGAGAGACAACAGTAGAGAGTAGTATGTAGAGAGATAACAGTAGGGTAGTATGTAGAGAGACAACAGTAGAGAGTAGTATGTAGAGAGACAGCAGTAGAGAGTAGTATGTAGAGAGATAACAGTAGGGTAGTATGTAGAGAGACAACAGTAGAGAGTAGTATGTAGAGAGACAACAGTAGAGAGTACTAAGTAGAGAGACAGCAGTAGAGAGTAGTATGTAGAGAGACAACAGTAGAGAGTAGTATGTAGAGAGACAACAGTAGAGTAGTATGTAGAGAGACATCAGTAGAGTAGTATGTAGAGAGACATCAGTAGAGAGTAGTATGTAGAGAGACAACAGTAGAGAGTAGTATGTAGAGAGACAACAGCAGAGAGTAGTATATAGAGAGACAACAGTAGAGAGTAGTATGTAGAGAGACAACAGTAGAGAGTAGTATGTACAGAGACAACAGCAGAGAGAAGTATATAGAGAGACAACAGTAGAGAGTAGTATGTAGAGAGACAACAGTAGAGAGTAGTATGTAGAGAGACAACAGTAGAGAGTAGTATGTAGAGAGACAACAGTAGAGTAGTATGTAGAGAGACAACAGTAGAGTAGTATGTAGAGAGACAACAGTAGAGAGTAGTATGTAGAGAGACAACAGTAGAGTAGTATGTAGAGAGACAACAGTAGAGTAGTATGTAGAGAGACATCAGTAGAGAGTAGTATGTAGAGAGACAACAGTAGAGAGTAGTATGTAGAGAGACAACAGTAGAGAGTAGTATGTAGAGAGACAACAGCAGAGAGTAGTATGTAGAGAGACAACAGTAGAGAGTAGTATGTAGAGAGACAACAGTAGAGAGTAGTATGTAGAGAGACAACAGTAGAGAGTAGTATGTAGAGAGACAACAGTAGAGAGTAGTATGTAGAGAGACAACAGTAGAGAGTAGTATGTAGAGAGACAACAGCAGAGAGTAGTATATAGAGAGACAACAGTAGAGAGTAGTATGTAGAGAGACAACAGTAGAGAGTAGTATGTAGAGAGACAACAGTAGAGAGTAGTATGTAGAGAGACAACAGTAGAGTAGTATGTAGAGAGACAACAGTAGAGAGTAGTATGTAGAGAGACAACAGTAGAGAGTAGTATGTAGAGAGACAACAGTAGAGAGTAGTATGTAGAGAGACAACAGCAGAGAGTAGTATATAGAGACAACAGTAGAGAGTAGTATGTAGAGAGACAGCAGTAGAGAGTAGTATATAGAGAGACAACAGTAGAGAGTAGTATGTAGAGAGACAACAGCAAAGAGTAGTATATAGAGAGACAACAGTAGAGAGTAGTATGTAGAGAGACAACAGTAGAGAGTAGTATGTAGAGAGACAACAGTAGAGAGTAGTATGTAGAGAGACAACAGTAGAGTAGTATGTAGAGAGACAACAGTAGAGTAGTATGTAGAGAGACATCAGTAGAGAGTAGTATGTAGAGAGACAACAGTAGAGAGTAGTATGTAGAGAGACAACAGTAGAGAGTAGTATGTAGAGAGACAACAGTAGAGAGTAGTATGTAGAGAGACAACAGTAGAGAGTAGTATGTAGATGTCATGTAAAAGTACCTTTTATAAGCCCACCCAC
>CM042436.1:4205000-4455000 GCA_023631565.1 Gymnocephalus cernua
AGATGTTTTTTACAGTGTGTTCAGGGGACAGGCAGCTAGCGGATAGTGAGGAGATGTTTTTTACAGTGTGTTCAGGGGACAGGCAGCTAGCGGATAGTGAGGAGATGTCTTTTACAGTGTGTTCAGGGGACAGGCAGCTAGCAGATAGTGAGGAGATGTTTTTTACAGTGTGTTCAGGGGACAGGCAGCTAGCAGATAGTGAGGAGATGTTTTTTACAGTGTGTTCAGGGGACAGGCAGCTAGCGGATAGTGAGGAGATGTTTTTTACAGTGTGTTCAGGGGACAGGCAGCTAGCAGATAGTGAGGAGATGTTTTTTACAGTGTGTTCAGGGGACAGGCAGCTAGCGGATAGTGAGGAGATGTTTTTTACAGTGTGTTCAGGGGACAGGCAGCTAGCGGATAGTGAGGAGATGTCTTTTACAGTGTGTTCAGGGGACAGGCAGCTAGCGGATAGTGAGATGTTTGCTGTATGTGACAACACATTTTGTACAACAACCCTGAGCATTTTCTCCTATCCCAGAATGCATCTGTGATGTAGCCAGACCTTTACTCCACAGCACTGTGGAGATATGTGAGACTAAGTTCCTCTACACGACACAATGAACTAACGTTATCATTATAGTGTGATAACACACACACCTGCCGCCCATATAAGGTGTTTCCTTCCTCCTGGTCAGAGGGTTTGATGCCAGCAGGAAGCAGGAAGCCGCTCCTCTGTTTGACTGATAACGCCGCTCGGCATTGTGGGTAAACAGGGCGCACATCTGAAGCCTTATCGGTGGGCAGTTTACAGCGTTATATCAGCTGTCAGGTGGAGTTTTACTTTTAGTTGTTGTTGGTTAACCCGACAGCAGCTGTCTGATTAGATTACACAGAAACTAATGCGACTGTTTTCTTTTCTGTTCAGAGACAATGCAACAGCTACATCCACACGGATAGGTTTCTGTTTAAAAGCTCATATATTCTGCTATGTTTAGGCCTCGCATCCACACTACTGCGGTGTGTCCCAGCTCCCAAAACAGGGTCAGCCCTATGTTCCCACATTTCTGAGATTTTAGTTTTTCACTGAAAATTAGGCCCTATGTGGCTTACTGCCACGGTTTATGAAGTTATTGAAAGCAAAACTAATGACAAAAGGCACACTCCGGGAGGACTTGGTGTCGCCATCGTCAATGCATTTTTGTGTATGTGAGTGCGCACATAGGCATAGAGCATGCGTTACGTTGCACATTGTAACAAAGAGCAGGGGACATACAGCTTGTCATACGTTTCCCCAACGTATATGCACCAATAAAAGAAATAGAAATACATGAATGAATTTAGATTTAAAAAGCAATACTTGTATGAAAACAGGTTGTTGACGAGTCTCGAAGCTCGAGTCGAGTCGAGTCAAGTCTGAAGTCTTTTGGGTCGAGTCGCAAGTCATGTCGGAAGTCACTGTTTGTGCTTAAGTGCTTAAGTGCGACTCGAGTCTGAGTCTCAGACTCGGGACCCCATCTCTGCGGACGGCCGACGCAGACCGTCTGAACGCGGCCTCACATACTTTTTAGTAACAGTTCCATCTCGTCGTCACTCCAAGCAAATAAGCTACTATTACTGCGATTTTTGACAATACCCGTGTCCAGTGTCAGCCCTATATGAAGTGCCGATTTTGGGTGTAGCCGTCATGTGATATGCGTTTTTGGGCAGGTTCTGTATAAATGTAGATTAGTTCTGCTACTGAGCTAAAACTCTTGTGTGCACAGAGATCTTTTTGGTTCAAAACGCCACATAACTACACATACATAACAGTAATAGTAACAGTGTAGATGTGGCCACAGATGTAGATGTCCTATAATATACTAAATATATTCTACTATTGCTCATACGCCACAGAAGTTGTGACTGAAATGCATGGGTGTTTGATGTAAAACTGCAGTGCTGGAATGTGACTGAATACAAACACACAAATCCATTCAAATACAGCTTAGGTTCACAGTGTATTAGTACTTTTAAAGCAGTAGAGGATCTGAATACTTCTTCCACTTCTGCTCATATGCAAAGATAAAGTGTTTGTATGAAACATCTTCCTCTATACAGAGGGAAAGTGTCCGAGTCTCTCTGAACAAACTGCGAGGATGTCAGAAACCGCAGCTCTTCTAAAAAGGTCGGCTGTAGTTCTTAGAAAAACACGAGGTGGTGTGTTTGAAGCTCAGGAAATGCTGCAGTATTTTTAGCTTGTTAAGTACTTTTGATGCACACAAGATGAAATCTTCATACCCCACTTTCATTTTCTCTCTCGGCACCTGCTGTCATGACTGGAAAACCCATCTCCAATGATGCAGAACAGTGAGTTTCTTTCTGCTGAGAGTCTGTCGTCATGGCAGACATGTACCTGGAGACACCGACTGCAGCTGGAACTACCATAGAAAACTTTGGTACTTTGTTAGGTGTTCATGTTTAAATTAAGAATTACATCCCCCTTCCAATACCACCATGGACTTAGTGCCACTCGGCCAGCCGTGCCTAAAAACTTAAAGCGCAACTCTCCAAAATGCAACCTAGGGTCTTTTTGTGAATGTACCCAAGTCAAACTTTAGTTTAAAAGCATATTTAGGACAGAAACGTCAAAAATAGTCGATCTCTGAATGCGAATGAACGGACTCCATAGGAGGAAATGTCATTCTTATATGAGGCTCCTTTTTCAACTACAAGGTCAATATTGTTTTTCACTAACGACAAAACAACAAATTATCCGTGGATTTCTATGGAACTAAGCTTTAGGAGCTTTCCATCTTTACTCTCCTCCCTGTTACGTTGCATTCAGAGATCAACTATTTTTGACTGGCAAGATGGCGGATAGCGTAAACAACAACAGCTACAGTCAGTTGTTAAAACCTTTCTTTTTAGTAAACTTTGTTCTCAATGCTGAGTGTGTAGAGCTGCTGGAGATACTTGGAGCAAAGTCTCATGTTGTGTCGAGTCTTCTTAGTGTTTAAAAATAGATGTTTTGATGCTATCATAGTAGTGCCCCTCGCTCTCTCATTTAAAAGACCATTTGACTGAAAAATGAGAATACGGTCAATCTTAAAAGTGGCGTTCCATCCTAATTATGCTTTTAAATTAAAGTTTGACTCGGGTACATTCACAAAAAGACACTAGGTTGCATTTTGGCGAGAGGTATGCTTTAAATATGCATTTCAATATCCAATGGAAAACACAGCGCTTTCAAGCCGGAGAGTGGAGTTCACTTTGTGGCGAAAACAAACTACTTTCACCCAGGAAACGCTTGTTCGTTCCTCGTAGTTTTAATCCAAACCACCATCATTTTCCTTAACTTAACGGGTCGTTTTGGTGCCTAAACTTAACTATCATCGCCACATGACAGTCAGTTTTTTCTGGCTAAACTCCACTACCTCTGAAAGGACCGTCATCTGGTGGTGTCTCTAGCCGGCTCACAGTTACCTATTGGCGGCTAAACAACTGCCGCTGGTAGCCGGCTTTACTTAGTTTCAAATTAGTGCTGTCATCATCATGACGAGGAAAAAAACATATAAGTCGCACTGGACTATAAATCGCATTTGTTGAGAACCAAGAGAAAACATTACGTCTACAGCCGCGAGGGCGCTCTATGCTGCTCAGCGCTCCTGTAGCCTAGCAACCCCTCAAAACATTAACTGAAAACAACTGAAAAACTGTTAACTGAAATATTAACGGAGAACAGCGGACATACTAGTTTTTTGTTGTGTAATGAGCGGACACTTGCAAGCAGGATCACGTCACGTCGCAAGACGGTCTCTAGTTTTGTAGTCAAAGCTGTGTACATGTTTATATTAATACATTTAGGTTATATTTCTGTCCTGCAGATTTAGTTATCGTGATAGCGTCACACGGTGCAAGAAGCAGTCACGAAATGTCTTCTCTGATCCACATTTTAGAGAGCAAACAACTAATCAATTAGTCAAGAAAACTACTGAGCAACAAAAGATATAAAAACCTTAAAAACTAGAGTCATGGACGCCCTTTAGAGTCAGTTGTGTTTCTGCAGAAGTGTTGTTGAAAGTGAGCACTCGGCGAGGCTCGGCGGCGTCTCGAGGGAACTGAAGGGGAGACACCGATGACTCACACTTTACTCCTGACACATTTACATTTTCCAAATTTAACAGCACGTTTCTTTTTGGTCACAGATTTTTTTTTACTTTGATTGGGAAATTCCCTCTTAGTTTTCTTTGAGACTAACTGCCATATAGCCTCTTGTCACCCTCCCCCCCCCCCCAAAAAAAATCCCATGAACTTTCTTGTAAACAAACACAACGTGTGCCGTTCTATCTCCCACTGATCATAAGTGCCCAAAACGTTGGGCACATTGGGCAACAAAAATGTTGAAAAAAGTGCCAAAAACTCTTGAAAAGTAAGTGAAGTAAGATTATGTTGAAAGCTCCAAGAAAAGCAAGTAAGTGGATCTTTGAGTTGACATTATTTTGCCACATGTTTTTTGTTGTTGTTCTCTGTTAACCCGTGTGATGTCTTTGGGTCAAATCTGACCCGTTTTCTAAATGTCTATATCAGAAATATGGGTTTCTTTTTAACTTCCTAATTTTGTTTACCCACAAATAACACGGAGGATTCCATTCAACGCGCTTCTCAAGTACAACATGAGATCCAATCTCTACTTTCATTGAATTTTGGATTTGAAAAAAGACATTTGAAATGTGTCAGAACAGTATACTGACTGAACGTTGACCTTCCTTTAATATTAGTCTAAATATTAAATATTATATATTTCCGGTTTTTTTTATTCAAGAATTGGGTATAATTTCCTATAAATGAGGTTTATTGACCATACATTCCCAAAATAAGTGTAAAACTAGTAATAAGTTGGTGTTAGTGGTGTTTATACATGGTAGTGAGTTTTGACTTGGGAGGACGAGAGGACAATACATGGTCGAATGGAAGCTAGGGTTAAAACCAATTTAAATCAACTTTTTCTTTTCCTTCACATTTTAACAGTCACCTCACGCACTTACTCTTCAAACAGAAAACCTCCCGTGTCATTGAACGTTACGTTACGTCTCTGGAAAGTGAGCGCTGTTCTTCTGTTAGTGATCTGCAGAGAGAATTAGAAAAAATCTCAAACAAATTCTCTATGAAAGTATCAAAAATGTTGGGAAAAAAGCGACAAAAAGCATTGAGAAAAGCGCCAAAACATCTTCAAAAGAGTCAAAAACCTTTTTTTTTTAAAAGCGACAAAAACGTGGAAAAAAAGTATTGAAAAAAGACCCCAAATTGTTTTTTAAAAAGTGACAAAAATGTGGAAAGAAAGTGCCAAAAACATCTTCCAGAGCATAAAAAAACCTTCATCTGAGACATTTCATTATGTTGAAAGCTCTAAGAAAAGCAAGTAAGTGGATCTTTGAGGTGACATTATTTTGCCACAGAACCTACATTATTTTGTATTTTTAAATGTTCTCTTTAAATGTACTTTCATGAAACTCTTGACATGTCGCCTCACGCACTTTCTCTTCAAACCACAACAACAGAAAACCCAAGTGTTACGTCTCTGGAAAGTCAGCGCTGTTCTCGTGATGGTGAGAGTTTCACTTTCCGCTCAGCATGGGACGGGGGGGAGTCGGTGGTCGGGAAACCCTGCAGCAGAAGCACTGAAGGGTGGAGGGTTATGGGGGTGTTGTCGTGGGGTCTCATGGGGGCTCAGCAGGGGAGTACAGGGCTGTAACTTACAGGTAAAGTTTGGTGTTGTTATTATGGATGCTTAGTTACCTTCGCCAAGAAGATAAGGTTAGGTCTGTCTGTCTGACTGTCTGTCTGTCTGTCTGTCTGTCTCTGTCTGACTTCATGTCTCTCTGTCTGTCTGTCTGTCTGTCTGTCTGTCTGTCTGTCTGTCTGTCTGTCTGTCTGTCTGTCTGTCTGTCTGTCTGTCTGTCTGACTTCATGTCTGTCTGTCTGTCTGCAGGATGACAGAAAAACATGAGACTTTGTGGAGAGGTGTAGCATTGGGCCGACCCGTTACATCATATTGGAAGGATACATACCGAGCCTGATACGTCATTATTTTACATTTGCCAATTGCCAGATAGGGCGTTTGTGCTGCATTCATGTGTTGTTGGAAAATGAGTGCTGTTGAAAACAGTGAAAATAAAGACAAAATCTGCGGGGGAAAAAAATCAAACATTGAAAAAATAAATGTAGAAAAAGTGTCAAAAACATTAAAAAAAAAACAAATAAATCCTCAAAAACGTGTCAAAAGTCTGGAAAAAGCAACATAAAGGTCATGAAAAAATATTGAAAAAGACAGAAACCAAAACGTTTGAAAAAGCGACATATAGGCGTCCGTTCGTGTGTCTGCCTGTCAGAACGATGCCAGAAACATTACTGGAAAATTACTGGCCTGATTTGCATGAAACTTGGAAGAAGCCATTACATTTCAGAGCAGATCCGAATCACGGGGTGAACACGAGTTCTTGTTTCCCTCTCGTTGACATTGTGAGAGAGGTTTGGGTCCCGTTTGGACCTGAAGATGTTGAAAGAGTTCAACGTGCTGTCTCTCTGCAACAGCTGGATGTTTCCAGTCTCTCTGTGTGTGTGAATGTTAATAAAGAGCTGCCGCTTCATTCGGCATGCAGGCCGTTAAACCGGCTCTGACCCGACACAAAGCTGCCAATGACATCCGGAGCCATTTGCATGTTAATGTCTCTAACAGTTAAAACAGCTTCGGGGGAGGCTGCTGTTTGCTCTACCTGGAAAAAAGCATCTGAGAAACAGTGTGAGCAGAGACTCCCACACACTCCACACTCCACTGCACACTTAATTAAAGCACAGGCGGCCATTGTCGGAAATATCATTATCTTCTGTCTCGCATCAGGATCACAAACGAAGAGACTAATCTCAATTGGTGCGTCCGGTAAAGAGACCGGAGAGACTGGACGAAGATCTTTTCTCTCACAATATGCACATTTTGAATCCTGTGAACATGAACCTGTCTCAACTTGCGCATTTGTTGCAAAGTTTTAGCAGGTATGTTGTTGGGGATTTCCTCCTCTGTGTCCCCCCTTTTGGGACAATGTGTCTGACTCCAAATAAAAGACCTTTGTATATAGCCCCGCATATTCGTTAAATTGGAATTACATTGATCCTAAGCAAGAGCCAAATAAGACGATAAAATAAAGTCAAATACATTGGTTTAATCAGTCAAGCATCGGAGTTAAAATCACAAAACACGCAGAGACTCAGTTTCCCTAGCAACAGACAAAAAGCCAGAGCCGGTCCATGTATCTCTAGACTGTCTGACCTTGTGAGCCCCGATCTATTCTTCCCCTCATCTCTTATACTTTCTTTCTTGGGCCCTCTCTTTTCTCCAGCACAGGGACTGCTATCTTCACACAACACCCGCCAGAGTGGGGGCCACTGTATTATGTCTCGTCCTCATTTGCTCTCACGCGAAGCGGTACATTCTGCTCCTGTTTCACTTGTTATTATTGTAAGAACCATTTTTCATGTGTTATGGGTGTAGGACACACATTTTCCACTGGTGTCACTAATGTGCTGGTGAGTGACGTCTATTTCAGTAGGAACCTTTCAACAGGTAACAGGGGTGCTGTTACAGTTTTTTACAATCACTTTGCTACTAATTTCAGAACCTTGACGTCATTTTTCAAAACTCTAGACACAAAACTCAAAACTATCATCACTTGTAACACAGGCTGTCCAATGTTCAAAACATTGCATTGTGCATTCATATCTTTAAATAAATCTTGCACTTGCACAATCATTGGTTCAAAAGACAAATTTATCGTGAAATACCATTGAAACGTTTCTTTAGATCACAGATACACAAGCTACCCATAGTTTCACTGGTTCATCGTTCGTACAATCATTAAATATTGTAGTACAAAATAGGTGATACATGTTTCATTATGGTACTAGATGTAAATACATCCCTGTAAAAGTACTGCAGTAGTAGAGAGAATACTACAGACACAGTGGAATCAAAACCTGAAATGTATTGATGAAAAACAATACAGTATGATCACAACATAGGTTTATTAGAATCAAAGCAAAATAATTAGCTAGGAAATAGAAAAGAAAAGACAGTACTGCGAAACATCAAATGCAGTGTTCCTCTACTTGCTTGTACTGTAATAAGCAAAACAAAGAAGTGATTACTGTACTTCTACATATTCATCAACTCTGTCTTGTAGTTTTGGTCGCAGGTTCTCATCTACATCGCAATTAGCCAAACATCTTGGAAAAAAACCTTCAGGCATGGCGAACAATGTGGTAAGAGTATATATGTATATGTATATATATATATATATATATATATATATACACAGTACTTTATACTATACTTTATTATATAAAGTATACATCTCAATCATCAGTAGCAAGTTGGCAGAATTGGACAAATAATTCCAAGGGCCTGCATGCATACAGTGCAGTACTGTCAATACTGTAGATACTCTCAAAGGTAGTACATGGGACCATAGAAACAGTGTCTGATAAACAGTAGTACATTACAGTAAAGGTAGTACATGGGACCATAGAAACAGTGTCTGATAAACAGTAGTACATTACAGTAAAGAATGATGATGAAATATTACATCCATAGATACTGTAGTCTGATTGGTTCATGCTCCACACTAATTGGTGACAATGAATCTCGTTATCTTGAAACTTTCATGATCTAAACATGGAATATTGTTTCTCTGTTTCCATACAACTATGCATTAAGAGTAATGCAACAGTTACTTATCATTTTGAGTAGTTGTATCGATTGATAGTTAGATCATTGTAATGAAATGAATAAACAATCATCTGAAATGTAATGTGTGAATTGTTTTTTGAAGTAGTAGTACTTTGATGTTAAGTTGTGTCATATTGAACAGCTGATCTTTGTTAAATGAACAAATGATCTTTGGTTTATGTGGATTGTATCCAAGCAATTGAAAAAAGTGTTAGAGTTTTGAAAAATGTGTATTTTGATCATTGGTTGTGAGTTTTGTGTCGAGAGTTTTGAAAAATGACGCCAAGGTTCTGAAATTAGAAGCAAAGTGATTGTAAAAAACTGTATTTAGCTTTGATTCTAATAAACCTATGTTGTGATTGTACTGTATTGTTTTTCATCAATACATTTCAGGTTTTGTTCAATGATTCCACTGTGTCTGTAGTATTCTCTCTACTGCAGTACTTTTACAGGGATGTATTTACATCTAGTACCATAATGAATCATGTATCACCTATTTTGTACTACAATATTTAATGATTGTACTAACGATGACCCAGTGAATCTATGGGTAGCTTGTGTGTCTGTGATCCAAAGTAACGTTTCAATGGTATTTCACAATAAATTCATTTTTTGAACCAATGATTGTGCAAGTGCAACATTTATTTAAAGATATGAATGCACAATGCAATGTTTTGAACATTGGACAGTCTGTGTTACAAGTGATGATCGTTTTGAGTTTTGTGTCTAGAGTTTTGAAAAATGACGTCAAGGTTCTGAAATTAGTAGCAAAGTGATTGTAAAAAACTGTAATCGAGGAGCACAAATAGTTTTTGACCGCATCAAATCTACACACTGCGCCATGCTCATGTGGATGATGAAATGTTTGTTGATGGAGCTTGATGGACACATGGATTCTTGCACGTTGACATGAAGAACTTTGTGATCAATAAATGACCATCAAAACACAATGATGACTATTGGAGTCGGTGATTTCAACAGGAGGCTACTGAGCGGTGTCAGGTAGAAGAGAGCGCGTCAGCTAGTTTACTAGCCATAGACTGTTTGTTTGTTTAAGTCTGTATAGCAGCCCCTCCGTGGCTTTAAGTTTTAGGCTTAGCCATTATAATTATTACTCAATGTACTTTGCTTGAGGCCACTGTGGCCCTAACTATCTTCTGGCTTAAGCTAAATAAGCATACTCCCAAACACACTTGACCTCTTATGGAAACCTTTTACATTCTTATTATATTTATCTGCAATTAGTAAGACCATTATTCTACAATATCTAAGGCTGCTTTCACATCTACAGTTCGGTGGACATTGCAGCATTTTTCATTTAGTTGGGTTTGCATTCACACTGCACTTTGTCAAACACAAAACATTGTAAACAAACCTCACATGGTCGCTGGTCTGTTGGACAGAAGGAGTGAAACTGGCCGACACTTCTGCTCTCAGAAATAATAAAGCAACACTGAATGTATAATGTCTTGATTCTGGTTCTGTGTTTCTAATATTTGAGAAGAAGTTGAACAACGTGAGCAGTGAAGGAGAGAGAGATGATGTGTTGCTCTTAATAGGTTATGGATCGGAAAGTTATTACAATTGTAGGCAGGCTACTTAGTAGGCCAAACCTCCGGGACGTCTTAACCTGCGACCCTCGCTGTCATCCACTGCCTTAAGTGATATATAAGTCCGTACACTGTGTGCAAGGTTGAGATTTCAGGCCTAGTATATGCACTGTTTTTTAGTGCATCCAACGCAGCACCAAGAAGTATTCAGATCCTAACTTCAATAAAAGTACTAATACCACATAGTAAATACAGTATATACTCTGTTACAGTAAAAGTCCTGCTTTGAAAATGTTACTTAACTAAAAGTTTGTAAGTATCACCAGGAAAATGTAGTTAAAGTATTAAAAGTATATATACATATATACACACACACACACACACACACACACACACACACACACACACACACACACACACACACACACACACACACACACACACACACACACACACACACACACACATATATATATACTACAATGAGCACGAACTACATCAATTGAAGGAAACATGCACAAAGCAAAACTCACCTCGTTGTCCGTACAAGTTCTTCGGCTGTTTACCAGTACGAAATCAGTCAAGAAATGTGACTTTCTTCTGTCCCAGCCAGACTATCTGTATGTCCGCTGCATGTGTTTTCTCCTGATTAACTTTAACGTGTCGCTCATCAACTTAGAAATAACATCTCGGCCATGTTGTTTTCTCCCCAGGTGTTAATCACAGTTAGGCTGTGCACGCACCCAAAAATAGAAGTACCGTTGTGTACCTAAAAGGGTACAAATGCTTGTCGCAGGAGTGGTAAATAAGTCAAAAGCTACAGTTCTGGCCTCTTCAAAAAAACTATTCTATACTCTTAACCCTCCTGTTGTCCTCGGGTCAAATTTTGACCTGTTTACAAAAACTTTGTATATCAGAACTATGACAAAAGAACGTTGAAAAAAGTGACAAATGTTGGAAAAAGCTACAAAAACGCTGAAAAAAGAGACCAAAAAAACAAAAAAAGTTAAAGAAAACATTGGAAAAAGCAACAAAAATGTGAATGAAAGCCACAAAAAAGTGTAGCAAAATATTATCATAAAACAAAATGTTGACATTTCGACCCAGAAAAACACAAAGTTGCACGGTCGACGGGAAGACAACACAAGGCTTAAGAGATCATATTAAAAAGTGTACCTGTAAGTACAGAAATGTTTTGTCTCGTACCTCCCATTTTGAGTGTGTATTTGAACCTTTAAACTTTTAAGATCAGATGTTACATTCCATTCTGCAAAAAAAAAAAATCATCTGTTTTAATTGGTACCATAAATTGTTACACTGTTTTCCCTCCTAAATATGTATCTGCGTGAACCTACTATGAACCCATCCTCCTTTCTTTTGGAGCCTCTTTCCTAGCCTGGCACCGCCCTCCTACGTACTTCCGCTCAATTTTCATTTTCCTTCAGTACTCCGTCTGGGTTTGTGGTATATTCGTGGGTTTTCTCCAGTCAAATCTTTACCGGTCCAATCAGTGAACAGAGGGAGTAGCTGAGAACGACGACTTTGAGGTTGCACGCTAGTGTGAGTTGTAGTTCCATAATGGTGGCGGAGAAAGATGCGAGCGAAGCTATTCAGTCCATTAAAGTTAAAGCTGTTGGTGGCCATGATGTTGTGGCCCTCCTCCCCACGGGGTTCAGGAAAAGTTAGATTTTCCAGCTCGCTCCGTTAGCGGTGAAGGAGTTGGCTAAGGCGAACGCTAGCGACGCTAAGCCGATGTCACGACCAAACGTTAGCGATTGGTTATGGCAGATCCAGAGTGGCTCTGGGCAGATCCAATAGTTTTAAACTTCAACAGAGTCCCCGCCTTCAAGGAAATTAACACTTGGCACGTGGCCAGACTCTGTACTAATGAAATGGACCAGAGTCTGGTAGGACCAGGGTACCTCTTTCCTAGACCAACGGCATGAGTAAAACGGCATCACAACAAACAGAAGTTATAGATAAAGTTCCCATAATAAGCTCCAAATTGTAATAAACTTCCTTGTTTATGTTCCTTGCTACTGATTTGTGTCAAGCAACATTTGCAATCCTTGAAAGTATCACCACGATACCCTGTAGGTGCATTATTTTAAAAACAACATGATCAGCATTTTATTTCAATCTGTACCGTTTCCTGAGAGTCAGGCTCAGATCACAGTTATGCAAATCACAAAACTTATTAACAATGGAAATCCCCCTGAACTGTGCGGAGCGCCGTGCAGATCTCACCTCCAGCAAACTTAACGGCTCAAACTATGTGATTAAACTGTCCGGGACAAGGAAACTGCCTCTGAGGTACAACACTAGGTAATTATTTAACCTTAATTCATGCAAAACGGTTCACTGAACTGTGTTTGTCTTTCGTACAGTATACAGTAAAGTTTAACACTTTCACAGCTGGTAGCAGCCGGGTGAAACTCCTGCCAACTCAAATAAAATATAGCAGGTGACACACCTACAAATCACCAGAACCTCCTTGGGAAGCCCTTGAAGAATGAGGCAGGTGTTTATGTATTATATTATTTATATTATGTTCGTTGTAGTCAAGGCCACCTAAACCGAGACCAGGTCATGACCCAGACCTGGGTGTATCGAGACAAGACAAGTATCGAGCAAAGACAAGACCAGAACAAGACCAAGACAAGACCAGAACAAGACCAAAACAAGACCAGACAAGACCAAGACAATACCAGAACAAGACCAAAACAAGACCGAGACTTTGGGGGATTGAGACTGAGACAAGTCCAAGACTTTGAGAGAATAGGAGAGAGACAAGACCGAGACTTTGAGGGGTTGAGACCAAGTTAAGACAGACTTTGAGGGGTCACGACCAAGTTAAGGCCGAGACTTTGATGGGTTACGACAAAGTCCAGACCGAGATTTTGAGGGGTCACGACCAAGTCAAGACAAAGACTTTGAGGGGTCACGACCAAGTCAAGACAAAACTTTGAGGGGTCACGACCAAGTCAAGACAAAACTTTGAGGGGTCACGACCAAGTCAAGACAAAGACTTTGAGGGGTCACGACCAAGTCAAGACAAAGACTTTGATGGGTTACGACCAAGTCAAGACCGAGACTTTTAGGGGTTGAGACCGAGTTAAGGCCGAGACTTTGAGGGGTCTCAACCAAGTCCAGACCGAGACTTTGAGGGGTCTCAACCAAGTCCAGACCGAGACTTTGAGGGGTTGAGACCGAGTCAAGACAAAGACTTTGAGGGGTTGAGACCAAGTCCAGACCGAGACTTTGAGGGGTTGAGACCGAGTCAAGACAAAGACTTTGAAGGGTTGAGACCAAGACCAAGTGTACCATGAGAAATGTTTTGATAAAATAATCAAAAAGCATTGCAGACATACATTTTATGAGAGAAATGTGTTTTTTATTTGCAAACAAATACAAACCCTGACTGTACGTACACCCCGCCGCCGACTTCAGCTTCAAAGTTACAGGAAGTAATTAATTTTCAATGGAAGCCGGCTTCTCTCAGCTGCAAGAAGCGGCAAATCCGTCAGCGTCGAGCAACCAGAGCGTCAAGCAGAAAGTTGAAGTTTGGTCAACTTTATGGTAATGAGCTATGACGCGGTTCAGTGGCAAACGACCAGCAACCAATCGGAATATAGACGTCCTTCGCGCTGGCTGATCCCACAGAAACATACGATGTAAACCTTTGTTCCTACCAGAACATTAGTTCAGAGAAAATGGAGGAAAAGCTCATCATCGCTGTTGCTGGGTTCCCTATCATTTATGATATGACTTTGTTTGCGTATAGGGAGCGGGGTGCAGCTGACAACACTGTGAGGGGTGCTTGTTACCCTCGCAGTGCTGTCAGCTGCCCCCTGTTCTCTCTCCCTCACATGCATGTGCACACACACAGTATCATTCACACAGGAAGTGCTGTGAGGCTGCCTTTGGGCTGAGAGGAGCGGGGTGCAGCTGACAACACTGTGAGGGGTGTTAGTAAAGTAAAGTAAAGATTAAACATGATCGAACATAGAATGCTGCCACGTCAGAGCGTCAAAAGCTTCCCCGTACTTTTTTGACAAGCGTCCTTGACAGGGCGGCCAGAGCTTCTTTTGCAGCTCAAGTCGGCGGCGGTGTGTACGTACGGTAAGGAGTTTGGTTTATTCTATTCATTTTTTTGGATCAGAAGACATGGTGACAGCAGAAACAGGAAATCCTTCACTCCTCACTCATCACTGACCGTCCTGACTCAGTGGTCTGGACTGTCAGCATGACTCAGCACAGCCACTGCGACTCATCAGAGCTTCTCTTTATTTATTCATTTGGCAAAGAAAGAGAGAAAACAGTGACATGGTTTAGCCTCAGAGAAAAAATAGGGATGTTGTGGTTGTGTATTTGATCTTGAATGATTGTTTTTATGGTCTATATATTGAAAAGAACTTGATAAACTTTTATTATTAGAGTTAGGATGTGGGCAATATAATACATTCTTTAAATCAATAGAAATGTATGATGTTTGCAACACTAACCTGGAATAAATAATGTGTACAGAGTTCTTGCATCAGTGTGATGAATGGACATCTTACACCTCCCTGTAAGACCACCACGCCCATGGGCGCACAGATGGGCGCAGGGGCATTTGCTGTTTAAACAACGTGGGTGCTGGACGGGAAATTGACAACTGCGTTGCCAGGGGCGT
Source organism: Gymnocephalus cernua (assembly GCA_023631565.1). Taxonomy (NCBI): domain Eukaryota; kingdom Metazoa; phylum Chordata; class Actinopteri; order Perciformes; family Percidae; genus Gymnocephalus; species Gymnocephalus cernua. The sequence goes on from CM042436.1 coordinate 4,219,966, forward strand.
AGCACAACATTCTGGGCCCTGTAGAAAGACATTTTCTATGGGCCCCTCCCCGCATCCACAGCTATTTATTGTAGCATCTTTTTGGGCCCTCCTCACAGGAGGAAGAGACTGATACTGCTGTCTATATCATCTATATCAGTTTAAGTGCATGCTATATTTACATTATTTTCAGCCTTTTACGACGGGGAACTGGAGCCGTTATCTCTGCTCTCTTCAAAGCCACCAGACTCCTTTGACAAAAACAGTTGTTTTAGATCGCAGAACACGATGGGAGTTGCTTGTCTAATGTGCCAATATATCCAAACTTGGCACAGCTAAAGTTGACTCAACTGGTGCTAGCCATTATTCATAACCTTATTAATTAGCTTACTATAGTAACCTATGTCACTGCTTTTTACTGAGGCTGAGTGGGCGTTTTCATTTAAAACAACCTGGAGAAGATGCAGACGGACTCTGCCTTTTAAGAGCCCAAACTGTGCTTTTGGCCATAACGATCTATAAACTTACATATAAACAGGAGAAGCTTTTAAGCATATTGCCCAGAGTTTGTTATCTTTTCACGTTACTGTTTTAACCCTCGTATTGTCTTCCCGTCGACCACGCAGCGTTTTGTCATTCTGGGTCAAAATGAAGTTTTTTGTCACTTTTTCTGATGTCTTTGTCGAATTTTTGTTTTTTTGTACTTTTTTTAATCAAGTTTTTTAAGCTGTTTCTGATGTTTTTTGTCACTTTTTTTCCAAGTTTATCACTTTTTCTGATGTCTGTCGATTTGTTTTTGGAAGATTTTCTTGTTTTTTTTCCCACGTTTTTGAAGCATTTTTGTCACTACCAATTTCTTTTTCAAATGCTATAAAATCTAATAAAATACCCAAATTAATTGAAAGTGTTGAACTGATCATTTATTTTACACTAAAGAACGTTGCATGGAACCATCCGCGTTATTGTTTTTGGACAATTTGTTAAAAGAAACCCACATTTTTGATATAGAGACTTTTTGAAAATGGGTCAAATTTGACCCGAGGACAACAGGAGGGTTAATGAACAAAAAAGATTAGTATGCTAATCTTACTCTGCAGTTAATCTTGGCTCTGGGCTCTGCATTCTGGGATGTGAACTCCCAGAGCGTGGCGTGTAGAGGAGGGGTTTGACCTTATATTTACAGACTCTACTGGAGCTCAACTTTCACCTGGTTTCTCCGAGTTCAATGTGGAAAACTCGACATGACGACAAAGATCAGAAACAGGGCACAGAACAGTAAGAGGACTCAAACTGTGTTTGCACGTTTAAATAAAAAGACGGCTCTGTATATTTCTCATAATCTGTACCTGAAATACCAGAAATACCTGGACGACTAAACCGTCCCTCAAGACTTACATTATACGGCTTCCACTGAAAGCAGCCGGCTGCTTTTTTCTACACTTTACATGGCGCCAAAGCGTATCTTATCACATCGCCTGCGCTCAGATTTCACAACAACCTCCTGAGACTAAAACTCTTCTCCCCCTTCTGTGACCTTTGACCCTCTTTGAACATAAAGAGTAATAAAGGTGTGTGGTGCAACAACTTCACAACCCTTCTTTGGGGTCTGAAAGCTTGTAAGAAGACTTTAAATAAACCAACAGAATATGAACTAAAGATGGTCCGATAGCTGTGTTTCTCTTCCAGATACCGATTCAGATACCTGAACTTGCGTATCGGCCGATACCGAGCACCGATCTGATACCAGTGTGTCATATATTTGATTGTTTTAAAGTGCCCTTATTATGAAAAAAAATCACTTTTTCTGTGATTTGGGGTGTTATTTTGTGTCTCTGGTGCTTCCACATGCATACAAACTTGGGGGAAAAAACATCCATGCTGTTCTGAGTGAGATACGGTTTCTGAATGATTCCTGCCTTCAGTCTCTGGGTGAGCTGGTCAACATCTGCACGGCTATCTACGTCAGGAGCCGAGACGAGGTGCTAGCGAGGCCAGCATGCTAGTGGTTATCCCCCTCGTTCTCAATGGCAAAACACTGCTACTAGTTCACCATAATCTACAAAAGAACTACTTCCTGTCCCTGTTCTGCAGGTATTCCACGCAAAGTTGGAAGTGTTCCCTGTTTAGAAGAAGTCTCCCTGCTGATCCTGCCTTGAAGTTAGAGAAACAAACAGCTAGCTGATGTGATCTTACCGAGCTACTGAGCATGTGTGAATCCCTACAAAGATGGTATGGAGGTGTGATGTCTCACTCTGTAGCTAAAACAGAGAGCTCAACACAAAGGGTGAAAAGAGGAGCTGCAGCAATGTGCAGTACAACAAAAATATGGTGTTTTCTGAAAATTAAACCATGTAAACCTATTCTGGTACAACCTCAAAATACAATTATGAACCTGAAAATAAGCAGAATATGAACACTAACAGCTGTATACTACTATCTCTGTATGATATATTTAACAGCTGTGTACTACTATCCCTGTATGGATATATGATTTCTGTCTTTGTTGTTAAACTCGTTGTGAAACATGAACACAAACAATGAACACCACAGAACTTTCTTTTGTTATCCAGTTTGACAGCGAATCAGAATGGAAGAAGTCCATGAATAAAACTACTTTAAAAGTAGATTATCAGGGCTAAATAATGTGGCATTGGATCGGTGCATAAACTGCAGTACTACTGCAACATTTTAGGAGGTATCGGAGGCTTTGGTATCAGAACGTCGCTGATATGATCATCTTACATTCATCTGGTTTCTACTTCAATGTGGAAATGTAAAAACAAAGATCTGCACACCATATTTAACATTTAAAGGGCTTTTATTTTTTAACAGTCTGCAATGCTTCTGATGTACGTACTTCCTCCCGTTGCAGAAGAACACAAATATAAACTGGAAACAATTTAAACAACATGCTTTAGGGAAGTACTTCTTGATTAAATAAACTAAATATTAGTGATCATCATGATCAGCTGCGTTATTATGCAACCAACGCAACTTTGAGACAAGACCCGCCCTTCAATAGCATTCACACGCTACTATTGGCCAGGCGCCCATGCTTACGCTAAGTAACGTAACCCGGTGTGGTGTGTGTGCGCCTGACCAATCGGATATCCTAAACCTTAACCACTTGAGGTCAATGCCTAACACCAACCAAAACAGGCTGCTTCGTAGGGCGGGACTTGCCTAGAAGTTGTGTGGGATCCATAATAACGCTGATCAGCTGGGAGTTGCAACACACCCAAACGCACACACACGCACACATCAACGTTTGTTTTCCTGATTCTGAACAAAACTTCCAAGAAAAAAACAACTCTTTTTAAATTAAAATGTGCAGCTCAAACAGAAAATAAATAAATACAAAACAGACACAGTCTGACTTATTACTAAGGCTGTCGATTCACATAATTTTGTCAACTAAAACCGATTAGTTAATGTAATTAGGGCTGGGTTAAAGTAATGGATTCTCCAATTAAAATAAATCAGAAATCTGGATCTCTTGATATCTGCCTTCTCACCCTGGGTGTAGGGAGTAAAAACTCCTTTAAACAAACTTTTTGGGGGCTTAGTTTACTTAATGTAAACATGAACCTTGTGCATTATAAAATATATATCTGAGGGTTGCTTCTTTCTTGCACAATCCACAGCAGACGTTCTCTGAAGAATCTCTTTCATATCCAAGCTAAACTTAGCCTGGAAACCCAGACCCATCTGGCCCGCCTATATCAGATACACCGATGTGATTGGTGCAGCTCGGCTACCAGGGCATAGTTAATGAGCAGCAATACTCAATGCCAGAGGGACTCGCGGAGCAAATTACAATTGTACTCTCGTGGGAACTCCAAGGTAAGCTAAACTGGTGTTGTAGCTGAAACTTCTCTAACCTGATTGATTGAATTGGAAACGTAATCAGATGTTGTGAAACGGAATCAAATGGTTTCTTAAGCAACATATCTGTAATAATGATGCAAAGGCACCACTTCAACTCTTGTTCTGTACCACAGATGTGCCAATAAGTCCTTCAGCACGAAGAAGAATACAAATCGAAAAAAGAGCGATCAGTCGACTCCGGGCGGATCTGCTCATTACAGACGCCAGCAAACGTGAATGGAAATCAAATCTGAAAATCCCTGGCGATACCCAGCCCTAATTCTAATCGACAATGCAACACAAAATTATGCAAAAGCTCCACTTTAAAGCACAGATGTGCTGATAAAAAACAACACAAAAAAAAAAGGATAAAAAAAAATAAACAACTTAACGACTAAAGAAATCTTAGTCGACTGAAACTAGGGATGCACATTCGGCTGAATTTTGGGCTTTTTGACGGGTTGGTTTCTGCTGAACCGTAGAATTTTTTCCCACCGAACTGAATCCTACGCTTGCACTACGCTGGTCGACGTAATGACGCCGCTGTTGATTACGGGAAGGTGTTTACGTAGGTGGAGCGTTCAATGCAGTCGGCTGTGAGAAAGTGAAAATGGAACTGGTGAGCAGAATAAGTGTTGTTTGGTAGAACTTTCAGTCAGAAGAAGGCCGTTCAAGTCACGCTACATGTTCAATCTGCAACGCTGATTTGTCTCGTGGTGGTGAGGAGCCTAAACAACACACAACATGGCCGCTGTTACATCATTTGGTATGAAAGATCTGAAAGAATACAAGTTGTGTATGAAGGAATCTCCAGACAGCAGCCAGAATGCAGCAACTTCAGGTACGGCAAAGGAAGGACAGTCACTGGTTACTTCATTAATGTGTTTACTGTGGTAACGGACTGAGGACGGGAGGATGACTCAGCAGAATCTTAACCAGTGGATTCAGTATTCAGCCGAACCCAAAACATCTGGATTCGGTGCATCACTAACTGAAACAAAAACGACCGATTAGTCGACCAATCGACTCAGGGGGCAGTCAGTGAATTATGGTTCTTGTAGTTCGGCTTACATGAGTCAGTACTTTGGTGAAATGATGAATACGTATTGTTGAGTTGCAGCCCGGATGTTGTGAAGTCAGTCCCCGACATGAAAACGTGACACAACGTAAAATAAACTGCCAGTGTTAATGTAAATTCCTCAGTTGCTTCAGTCTGTGTTTGAGCTCTCTGCTCCTCTTCCTCAGCGCGTCCTTCGCAGTCAGCAGCCTCCTCTCGTCCTCTCGGATCTCAAAGATGAACTCGGTCGCCGTTTTCAGGATCGCCACTTTGGCCGCTTTGTCGTTGGCGGCCACCGCCGGGACTTCGTCCCTCAGAGCCACGAAGCTCATCTTCAGCTCATTGCGGCGCTGCCTCTCCAGCACGTTGTGAGTCCTGCGTTTAGCGCCATTGTCCTCTCCGTCCGAGCGAGGACTGCAGCACCGCCGGACGCCGCTGTGCCTCAGCGGCGGGGGACAGCTGCTCTCCGACTTTATCCGTTTGCCGGGAGACGGTTGGAGAGTCGCTGAGGGCTGCTGGGCGGCGTAGTTGTGCTGGTGGATGTTGATGTGACAGCGTTTCAGGACCAGCGGCGAGGTGTCCGGTCCGCTGCCGGTGTCTGACCGCCGCGAAGCCTTCCGCTTGTCAACCGTCACCACGTCGATCTCGTCTTCCTCCTCACTTTCTTTTTCTTCTGCTTCTTCGTCTTCTGGGGAGAAATAAGGAAAACATTCTGGTGTTAGTATCACAAAAAACTGATACAGGTCAGATTATAGAGTCATTTTTGATGATAAAACAGGTAATCTTGTGTGATGTCAGCTTGTTAGATGTGAATATGTTCTAGTTTCTTCTCTCCTCTGGGACAGGAAACTGAAGATCTTTCAGTTGTGGACATAAGACCTTTGAGGACGTCATGTTGGGCTTTGGGAAACACTGATCCACATTTTAGAGACCAAACAACTAATGAATTCACCCAGAAAATATTACACACATTAATCAACAATGAAAATAAATCAGTAGCTGCAGCTCTAACTGTGTGTGAAAATGGTGTAGCGGAGTAGTGAGACCTGTCGTTTCCATAACAACAAGAAAACATGGAGTCGGAGCACAATGAGTTATATGATATGATGCTCTTGGATACTGTAGCAGTAGCTGTTGTTATAGCAACAAAAGACACTCTCGGTTGCTTTTTGGAACCAAAATACAGCCAGCTTTTTCTTTTTTTACTACAAAAGCACCGTTGTCAACTTTTTGTCTAAAGAAACACTTAGGGCCGTACTTTAACCATCTAAGCGCCTGGTGCAGGTACGTTTAGGGCGTGTCCAAATCCACTTTTGCTAGTTTAACGGCGGAAAAAAGGGTCGTACTTAGTGTCTTCATTAATCATAGGTGTGTTTTGGGCACCCAGAATGCACCTGAACACACCTCCCTGTAAGACCAGCACGTCCAGAATGCACCTGAACACACCTCCCTGTACGACCAGCACGTCCAGAATGCACCTGAACACACCTCCCTGTAAGACCAGCACGCCCATGGGCCACAGATGGGCGTAGGTGTATTTGCCATTTAAACAATGCAGGCACTGGACAGGAAACTGACAACTACGTCATTCTTAAACTAGCAAAGACACTTGGGTCGGGCTTTGCGCCGTGCCGGGTGCAAGACAGGAGCCCACAGTGTGATCATGGCCGTATCTTTCAAGTATTTAAGTGAGTCACTCTTTCAAAGTAAAAGCCTGCTGCCCACCTGATTCGCTGTCACTGCTGGTGAGAGGCGGCGAGTCCAGACACAGTTCTGATTCTACCTCCGTCGCTGCTCCACCGCCGCTCTTCTCTCTCAGGGTGGTGAACGGGAACACCACGGAGGGGTCGATGCAGTCCGTCGCCGCAGTGTGGAGGTCCTGCAGGTACCCTGGGTTCACCCGACAGCTGTTCACCTAGGGGTAGGAAAGACAAAATACATCAAAAATCTAATGCTTTTTACGCCGTTTATCATGTGACTTTGGACCCTTTTTGTATGCCAGTGAAAACACCTTTAGACTGTCTTGGATGGATGCACAACCTTGATTGTTTCTCCTACAAATAAATCTACAAAACGCAGTCATTGTATCTTTGAGTCACCCGTGCTCAAGGGAGTAACTTTGGGTTCAACATTGGGGGGGGGGGGGGTTCAGATCTCCACTTTTGAGCAAAACATTTATTTTGAGCTTATCAAACACTTCATTTCCTCATCATCATTGCATCAATTTATGGTGCAAATGTCATTATTTAAGTAAAGGAAACTATCATTAGATATTTGGGAAGAGTTGCACTGGCCAGTTTGATTACAGTGGGGTTGTAAAACCCCCCCCCTCTGTAAATCACGGCACTGCTCACCTGCTGATCATCCACTCCGTCTGCGGCGCCGTTAGTGTTGTCGGTCCCGGAGGAGTTCTGGCGGGCGCGGAGCGACGCCAGCCTCTCGGACACCGCCTTCTCCAGTTTGGTGGCGGCGGCGAAGCTGCTGCTCCACATGCAGTCGTGGATGATGAAGGACTGGAGGAAGGCGGCGGAGGGGCTGCAGCGCTCGCCCAGCAGGTCCGACACCGCCTCCAGGTGTTCGGCGGCGGATAGCGGGGCGTCCGAGAGGGAGGGTCTCCGGCTGGGTGACAGAGGGGGGGTCGGCAGAAGCTCAAACTTCTTCCAGATGTCCTCACCGGGGCCCGGGAGGAGCTGGCTGCGGGGAGGCAGGTAGAAGTCCTCCTCCTCGCCATCCACGAAGAAGTAGGGCTGGACCGTGTCGTAGTCGTAATCGTAGTTCCCGCAGGACATGGGTAACACCGGCGGCATTATGGCTGCCTGTGAGGAGACAAAACATAAGGTTAGGGTTTGTACGTTTAACGATAACTACTTTTAAAAGGTGCAGTAGGTAAGACTTATAAAACTAACTTCCTGTCACATACCTGCTGAACCAGACCCTATGTCCCAGTAGAACTACATGAAGCAGGTCATTAAAATAAATCCAGCTCCTCTGACTCCACCTACAGCCTGGAGTGGGATTTACAAAAATCCACCTCTCCCTGTTCAGATGCACCAATCAGGGCCAGTGGGGGGAGGGGCTTAGGAGACCGTTTTGGGCTTTAGCAGAAAGGGGGGGAGGGACTGAGAAGTTGTTGATCAAATTCTTTGGCTAAGTCCTGGATCTTCACAATCCACCTACAGCACCTTTAAGTTAGATCAAAGTAATCTTTCATTTATAAAAGAGATTATATTAAAGCTGAATGTAAAGCAACCATGCACACATAAATTAGACTCCCTGACTTCTCTGTGGGAAGTCTTATCTATAGTCTATAAAAACAGACACAGTTTACAAAAACACCAAATACAGAAGGAACTTTTAGATATGTGCATTGATGATATGGAAAAACAGGTTTCTGTTCTTCATAAAGATATACAAAACAATGTTATCTCAATCACAAAGCAGTGAGTAAAAAGGGAAATCAAACATTTATTCATGAATGAGTTAGTTTGATTGTATTATCACTTTAAAATGTGACTCATAGTCTCTATCATCAGGAAGTTACTTTCAAATTTGCTGAGTAAATAACCCTCGACATTCTTTTTACAAAGGGCTATGTTGTATTTAAAAAATAGATGATGTGTTCTGGTTATTATGAAAGTGTATTTGTAGGATTTGCTGGCAACGTTCGTCAATACCACACTCAAACAAAACTTCACTCAATAAACGGATATTTTAGTTTTATTTTCTTTTGTAATCCACGTCACCAGTTTAAATATGACCCAAACAGAAATATTCTTAATCAATAGTCGTCAACCTATAATTCGGCATGGAGGATTCCCTCAAACAACCTTCATGTGTTACTGCCAATGCCGTCAAAACACTAGAAGGTCAAATTAGGCTCAATCAATTATTGACAGGTGAGGCATTAGAGCTCCACTGATAAACTAACGTTACCAGCCTTTAGTTGTCACAGCTTTTAAATTATCTGCTATAACTCTCTATAACTAAAACAGCTCATAGCTATCGGAATAAAGCTTGTGACCATTACAAACAAGTTGAAAAGTCAAACAGAACTTCATTCCAAAAACAGTAAGTTTAAGATTCTCCAGCTTGTAGTTGAATGTTAACACAATAAAATGTGACTCTAACACGTATATTATTTATCAATAGAGTGCACTCTACACTTCGGCATATAAAAAGCATGGCAAAAAACTGCAAAAAAACCCTGTCACCAACAACACTATAGCTAGCACAAACTACAACAAAAACACTGCAGCGGACTGTCAGTTACCAAACCATGCAACTCCATTTTAATACCATGAAATCACCCTTTTAAGTTACAGCTAGCGTAATGCAGTTTATTGCCATGGTATTAACTAACTGCAGAGTTAAATTCGGCTTATGACTGACTGATTAGACCGATTAGAAGAGATAAATTCTCCCCATGCAAGAAGAATAACTGTCAGAAACCGTCAACTCACCTTTATGACTCCCAGAGAAAACTTGTAAACTAAGTAAAATCCAAATATTCCAGGTGTGACGGTTAAATCCTCACAGTGCGTTTCATCCAACGCAACCAGTGTTTGACAAATATATCCTTTCTCTCTCTCGATAACAGTGAACTACAAATCTAGCTACAATATTTAACGCTCAGCCGGTACACTGTGTTGTTGTCTCAGCATGAATCATGACGAACCGCTGCTCTCGAGACATTTAATACTCCAGCGGCTTGTGTCTTCTTTTTTTTTCTTCCGCCCACATGAGAATTTCGCGCCAAATGTGATCTACGTAGTAAACTAAAAAGCCCCGTGAGCGTGTTATTCAAAAATAAAGAAACACTTATGCTATTAGCAACTGTTAATTTTTCTGAAAATATTGTGGGTAAAAGTAGCAATAAGATGCGTTTAATATGGGAACTATTCTTTCGCGGCTGTGTAGCGCAGTGATTTAAGAGGGGTGGTTCGTGTTAACAGTAAATGATGCTGCAGAGGCACGAAGTTCCGGGAACTCATCTCAGTCAGTGATTAAGTCATGAAAACAAGTATTAAATAAAATAACAAAAATAAAAGATTAAAGTGAAAAAATCAATTAATAAAATAAAACGATTAAAAACACAGAAAAAAGACAAATTGTAAAAGGAACAAAAATAAAAATAAAAATAATAAACAAAAGAAATGTGAAGAAAAACGATAATAATATAAAATAATTAAAAGAAGAAAAAAGTTTAAATAAAATAAAATTATAAAAATATATGAACAGAAAATTAAGTAAATAAAAATATGAATAATAAAATAAATAAATAAGCAACCTTAAAGGAAAAAAACAATGAAAAGCATTAAGAAATAAAATATTCTAAAAGGATAAAATAAATAATGATGAAAGAGTCATCACATAAATTAGTTATTTAGTTCACAAGTTAAACATATGATACATTACAATGACTCTTCAGGATGTATTGGGGACTCCCCCCAATACATCCTGAGGAAGTGTGTGTGTGTGTGTGTGGGGGGGGGGTTCAGTGCCTTGCTCAAGGGCACCAGGAAGTGAACTGGAACCTCTTCAACTAGTCCACTCTCAATACTTGAACTGGTGATCCTCTGGTTCTCAACCCAACTCCCTACAGACTGAGCCACTGCCACTAAGACTCAACAACGTAAATCTGAAGTTTACATGTTAGAACATTTACTTAGATTTACCTTATTAAATACTACTTTGCACTATTACTTTTTGCACTCTACATCCCACTCCATGTGTACGTGTCTTGATATTATGTCTTATTTGTATATTTTAATTTTTGTATATTATGTTGATATGTGCTTATGTGTATATTGTTGTCTCTATTGTACAGTATGTGTCTATATTACTATTTGTCTACTCAATGTTTACTACTACATGTCTATTTGTCTATGTATAGAGAGTTTACACCTATACCAAAGTCAAATTCCTTGTGTATGTAAGTATACTTGGCCAATAAAACTGATTCTGATTCTGATATAGCAAAAAAACAGGTTGATAGTTTCAATTACCACTCAACAAAGATGCAATATAACTCCAGCCTCATATAGATATTATATATTTGTTCATGGAATATAATATCCCAAGTAACATACGTTGCACGTTTCAAAAGAAACTTATATCTCTCCTTCACTTACATTTTTTATCTTGAGGTTTTATATCTTAATTTCTTTTCTTGTAATAAATATCCTTCTGTGATGTGTTTTATAGATGTTTTAAGGGTTTTTTATAGCTCTTTTCCTTGTTATTTTGTTTTATACTTGTTACAGTTTGTTATGTTTCTTTCCTTTTCCTGAATGTGTCATGAAATGTTTTAATATTGTCTGATTTGTTGTTGTTTTGGACCCCAGGAAGACTATAGGCTGGTTATAGGAGACAGCTAACGGGGCTCCTTATAATAACCAATAAAATGATGATCACCTCTGAGCTCCTCCTGTTGTTACTTTGACACTGCTGCCCTCTGGTGGCTGCAGACACTCACTGCTTCAAACTACACCTCTTGTCTTTATTTGGGTTTTCTTGTCTCTCTTTTTGTTGTTTCTTGTATGCAGTGTTGCAGAAAGTATTCTGATCCTTTACTGCAGTAAAAGTACTAACACCACACATTAAAACAGTTCAGTTCAGTCACTTTATTATCCCAAATGGGAAACTTGATCTGCAGTCAGGAGTACAAGATAAAAAAAGTACAAATAAATGAAAAGACAACAATATAAAAACATAAAGTACAATGTTTCCTGAACATACACTACCGTAATGCAGAGAACACAATTTAATACAATAATGCAGGACCAATCTACAAAAAATCTACTTGTGCAAATTAAGCCAAGTTATCGCACAGGGAGCTAGTTTTTTCTCTTGAACAGGGTCTCTTTCAAACTCAAACCGGACCTTGCAGAGTACTTGCTGGTCAAAAGGGGCTTTCCGACCGGAGGGATTTTTGCAGTTCCTATAACTTAACATTCCTTGAACACTTTTTTGTTTATGTTCCGATAGGACACATTTGGGGATTTTTAAGTTCCTCTGGCAGCAATAGGCCTACCGTACTCTTTCAGCTGGTACTTCAGAGCAGGGTCTTTGGGTCTTTTCCCTTTTCCTAGGTCTACTTGATTGGTCGAACTTATAAGTCACGCCCACTGCCAACCCGGAACTTGCAGACAGAGCAACAGCGGGACATTTTTAACAATTGTCACCATCTTATTCATCATTAAATTCACTTCTGACAACGTTTTAGGCGAGAAATGAACTATTTAGATTTCGAATATAGGCAGTCTTCTGAAAATCGTTGCTGAATTGACAATTTGCTTCAAAGTTTTTGGAGTTGAGAAGCTCCGTAAAGTGACGGACAGCCAGCTGGTGGCGGCCGCCAGTCATGCTGGGACGCCCCGCTCTAAGCTGGAGGTCTCTCAGATTTGGCAACCTCGCTGGTCCACCATCACACACACACACACACACACACACACACACACACACACACACACACACACACACACACACACACACACACACACACACACACACACACACACACACAGTCCCACACACACACGGCCACAGCGCAGCAGGCAGAGAGAGAGAGAGAGAGAGAGAGAGAGAGAGAGAGAGATACCCGTTTCTCTTCGGGAGACTTGTTTAAATTATGACATATACATTAGATTTAGTATATAGTTCATACTTTTTTTGTCGTATTTCTTTTCTGATTTTAATGCTATAAAGACCGTTGTGGTGCTTGCGTCACTCCCTTACCCCTCCTACCAGTCCCTGTGGCCACTTGGCCAGTGCAAATGCAAATGGAAAAAACGGTTTTGGGGAAGAGTAGTTCTTAGAACTGCTTAGAAGTGTACTTTTCCTCTAACTACGTTTCAGAACTATTTGGTCGGAAAACGGCTAAAGATAGTCATCAACGGGGACTGTGGGATACCTTACCTTACCAGCCACCTACACAATATGGCTTAGGTGGTTTTTGTTCCTGATGTTCAGGTTACCATTAGGGCTGGGCTAGACTATATCAACGATGTTTAACTTCTGGGATCCCACTGGATGTCTCTGCAGTGTTGTGTACTGCAAGAACAGACGCAGCCGCTTGGCCACTGTCTGCATCGCGTATACCTGATGAAACACCGCAGACTGACTCTCACCGAGGCGCTACAGGTGGGTCACCAACGTCTCCGGTAAAACTCTGACGTTAAAAGACAAAGTAAGTATGATCATGCTCCAGTGCCGCCAGAAGATACGCTGATTGTCCCTCATTTTGGCCAGATGTCCGCCCCCTTCCTCTGTCTCTGTGTTGGCGTTCTAACCTCTGGTGGATTTGTGAGGACTCTGGTTAACTGCTCCTCAGATCTCTGCAGGGTAAATCCAGACAGCTAGCTAGACTATCTGTCCAATCTGAGTTTTCTGTTGCACGACTAAAACTACTTTTGAACGTACACATGTTCCACCAAAACAAGTTCCTTCCTGAGACAATTTAGCAGAGGCACCGTGGCTCTGTCCGGACGAAATACCAATAAACCAGAGCACATTTTTCTCCTATCCAGGAATACTGTGTGGACTAGCCAGACCTTCCTCGGCAGCGCTGTGGAGGAACTAGGGCTATAGGCAATATATCGATATTCGTAATATCGTGATATGACATAAGTGTCGTCTTTTTCTGGCTTTAAAGGCTGCGTTAAATTAAAGTGATGTAATGTTTTGAACTTACCAGACTGTACTAGCTGTTCTGTTATTTGCCTTAACCCACTTATAATTATTTATCAACAATCTCGATGTGTAAATATTTAGTGGTAAGACACCAATAGTCAAACGTACAATATTGCCACAATATTGATTGATGTATTTGGTCACAAATATTGTGATATTTGATTTTCTCCATGCCGCCCAGCTCTCATTGCCATACCAGGCCATCATGGCTAAAGTAAGAACAGATTCAGAAGGACTGATAAAACAAAGACAGAAGATCTATATTTAACTTACAAATGTCGATTTGAAACCTTCTTACAGACCACATTTGGCATCAAACTTCAAATACTCGGTTACAGTTAAAGCCCATAGGTAGAATAACTTTTAGCATTAGTAGGAGCACCATCCACAGTAGTAGTAGTACTGCCTGGTAATAGTAGAAATTGGGTTACAACCGAAGTCCTTACATTGCATCCATGTTTTCTTCACTTGCTTCCCTTCCTCGTGTCTTAGTTCCTTAATCACACAAGGAACCATAGGAGGGAGATGCGAGCAAATCCGGCGAGGAGAGGAAACGAGGAAATCCATCGTTTCCTCTAAAGAAATGCTGCATGGCTTCCAGGAAGGCTGCTCTCTGTATCCTTGCTCCTCGGTGATCCCTCCTCGATGCTCGGTCCTCCATCCTTGCTCCTTCATCCTCCATCCTCCATCCTCATCCTCGCTCCTCGGGGCAGGAATGAGAGCTACAGCAACTTCCTGTTTGAGCGAGGAGCGAGGAGATATCAAATAAGAGACTCTGGATTCACCCTTACAGTAAAGGCTGTGTGTGTGAATCAGTGTGTTGTTGCAGACACTAGAGGACAGCAGTGTGAAGGAAATGTTCTACTCAGTAACTACAGTACCGTAAAACTTCAAATAGGCTAATAGCCGAGTCCCAAATAGACGCCTGTCTCTTTTAAACGCCTGGTGTGACAACAGATTTGGGTAAATAAAGGCCGGTCTCAAATAGAGGTCTGGTCTGTTTTTTTTTTTGTTTTTTTTTTTCTTCGTGTCGGGTTGTATTTGATCTTTTAAAACCCGTCAGATCGTTTGTTCTATGTTTTGATTTGATTTCACGTGACAGACGCAATCGTTCATAAACGACTCATCGCTATGGCAACATAACAACAGGTTAACAAACTTTCTTTTAGTCTTCAGTTTTTCTTAATTCTCTCAATACCACCATGGAGACAAAAAGAAAAAAGTATGATTTGACATTTAAGCTGACAGTTGTCAAATTTGCCGAACAAAATTCGTGAGAAGCAGCGGCGAGACATGCATAACACACCGTTGCCATGCAAAAGAAGAGCGTTGCTATGGACGCAGTTCTGTTCACTCCAGAGGACAGCTATCAATCAATCCGCTGAAAGAAGTCGGATAATTTACCAGCTGTGGCAAAAAGTGGAGAAACGCCGTCGAGCAATTTCTGTCCTCCAATTCAAGCAATGACAGCAGATCTGGTGAGCGTCATCACTACATCTTTATATACGGTCTATGATCGCTACATCTTTATAAACGGTCTATGATCGCTACGCAGGGACAACAACGCTAATTAGTTAGCTTACATTGCACGTTTAGGTGTGTCAACATGCAGCGGCTGTGTAAAAAGGAAACGAGATGAATGAGGACATGAAGCCATTTCCTCGTCTCACTTTACGGTCAGCAGAAATGTTCAGTTTAATGTGAATACGAGCAGCCGATAGCCTGCTAGCTCACTACAACGCGTCAGCTAATGTCGTGTCAATTCCTGCAGTGATTAAAACAGCAGCTGGGTCATTTGTCCACCACGGCAGCACCCCATACGGCAACTACCACAGCCCGTAAGGTGGTGGTGAGTAGTAGATGAAGGGTTGCATTAGCTTAACAGATACAGAGTTTACGTTGTGGACGCATGGACTTCAGGCTGATTCAAGACCCCTCCGCTTCGCGTCGGGGTGATCGCCTCGCTCTACATTATCCCTTACATAATACGAATTAAAAAATATATATATAATGTGGTAACCTCCTATTGTCAATTAAAGGCCTGTCTCTTATAGACGCCTGTCTCAAATACAAGCCGGTCCATTTCGGCGATTAAATAGAAAATAGAAGCCCGGGCTATTATTTGAAGTTTTACGGTAGTTTCATTCACATACTGTACTGCAGTAAAAGTACCACACAGTACAAATACTCTGTTACAGTAAAAGTCCTGCATTGAAAATGTTCCTTCAGTGAAAGTGTGTAAGTATCATCAGTGAGATGTAGTTCTGAAAGTTAAAATGTCCCCTGTGACTGTTTTAATATTCTATATTAGATGATTTATACTCATCATTGATGTAAAAGCAGGATTTTACTGTTGGAGCTGGTTGATCTGGAGCTCATTTGGAACTTTTAACTGATGATTATTTTCATTCTGGATTCATCTGCTGATTATTTTCTTCATTCAATGATTGATTGGTTTGTAAAAATAGTGAGAAAAGTTCATCACAAATTAGCCAGAGCCCAAAGTGACTCCTTCACAATGTTTGTTCTGTCAAAGCAACAGTCCAGACCTCACGATTATTACTCATACTTTAACAGTATTAACTAGTAGTAACTCTATCAAAATAAATCAAAGTTACTAAACATACATTAAAAAATATTAAAACTAAGTTAAAAAAATAAATCTGGATTTATTTTTTAAAAATTGGAATTTTGACAAGAAAATTAAAAATATTTCAATTAAGGAATTGATTCAATTTAATAAAAAACCTAAATTATTAAAAATAAGTCTAAGTTTACTTTTTGTCTTCAAATTATTAAAAATAAATTGGTAAATATATTTGAATATTTCATCCTGAAATGTAACATTTTTACTAACAAAAACAACTTTATTAACATTAATAAAACGTTTTTAATTTTCAGTATTTTATATAATGTTATCAGATGAAATGCTCCACCTGTTTTTAGACTCAGACAGCAGCCTTATCTGTCTGCTGCAGGGGCTGATGGGAGATGTGAGGAGCTGCTAGAAACCACGTGGCCCTCGTCTGATCTCACAGCTCGTCCTTGTTTGGCCTCAGCTGCATCAGAGCGCCACTTCTCCCCAGGTTCACCAGAGGAAACACCACTCAACTAAATGCTTTTCCTCCCAGCTGCTGCTCTGTGCTGTCTGTGTTCAGGTGAGTGTTTCCAGCCAATCAGGAGCCAACAAACTCCACCTTTAACACACTCACCTTCATCTACCTGTCTGTTTCTCTACAGCGCTGGCTGCCATGGCAACACAGCTGATTCAGGAGGATTTAACATGGACCAGGAGCGTTGATGGAGACGTCTCCTTCAGCTGTCGAGGCACTGAGCAGTGTGACTATGATGATATATTCTGGTACCAGAAGAGAGACACAGAAACATTCAGAAGGATTCTGTATATTAGGAGGGATGATGGTCGAGTTTATTCAGGTTTCAATCATCCTCAGGAAGATGATTTCTCAGCTGTGAATAAACAGAACGGCTGTGAGTTGCAGATCCAGAAGGTTAATCTCAATCATTCAGCCACCTACTACTGCTCCTGTGTGAAGGATGCTCCCCACAGTGAGAAATGCTCCCTGCAGCCTGAACAAAAAGCTCCAGATGAACAGATGTCAAACAGTGTTAGTGACAGGAAGAGATCAGTAAACCACAGCCCAGGTTCACATATTTCACCTCCATCTCAGCCACAGTCACAAACACTGTTGGCCAGTAACGCATTACTAACTCATATATTACTCTTATATTATTAGGATACTTTCCCCAGTCATGAGTAGTGTAAGGGATTACAATTTACAAAACAGTAATTATATTACAGTTATTAATCCAGTTAGGAAGAAAAACTACTCAAGTACTGAGTAACTGTTGAGTAACGTCTGATTTATTTATCACATCAAATTATATATATATATATATATATATATATATATATATATATATATATATATATATATATATATGATATATATTAGCGCTGTCAATCGATTAACAAATTGTAACATACCATGAATGGTACTTCAGATAGGTGGTATTGCTGCAGGGCGATACGTCTTCCTGAATGTCTGTTAACAACTCATTGCCGTCATCGTGAAGTTATCTCGCGGTTATGTAAATATCTGCACTATGCCATTTATATAGCTAGAATAATACATGTTTCCAATTATATAATGTTTCTAGAGTACAAATGTTACTTTACGCTGTTCTTATGTGGGTAAGGCCACCACACATCCAGATAAGAGCCCTTCATGACCCGTCAGTCTCCATAGGATAACATGGGACAACTCCACCCCCGACCTGATAGCCCCAAATATATTTACATCTTTCTAAAAACACTTTTCCATGTCTCACCAAAACATCAAAACATTTTTAAACACTAATTCATCTGTCGTATGACCATGACAACGGTACATGAAACAATAAACACAACCTGTCATTAAAAAAGAAATTACCGCATCAAACATTTTACTTACCACACTCAAACTGGGTTCTCGGGTCTAACTTTGTACAAGCATGACGTCATGACGCCAACTTTCCCTGGTCTGGTAGATCTGGTGTGCTCACCAAATTTGACATTTGCATCGTGTCTTGTTTTTGAGATAACAGCAATGTTTCATTTATTGAAATTTATTGAAAAGATTTCTGGTACAGGATATACAATCCTCTATCCCAGACTCTAAAAAAAACAGAAAACATATATATATATATATATATATATAAATATATATATATATATATATATATATATATATATATATATATATATATATATATATATATATATATATATATATACATATACATACACATTTTAACATTTTATAAAACACATTGTCACAATTGAAGTTTTCTAACAGTCCATGAATAAATGACATAAAATGAATTACATAAATTACTGGTAAGCTGTATAATTATCCATCCATCCAGCCAGCCTATTCTTAAAGGTATTGATAGAAGGGGAACGCACAACTTCTTCAGGAAGGTCGTTCCATGATTTTACCACACGGACTGTAAAAAAGTTCTTTCTCTCTTCAGACCGGCATGTTTTCGGGTAAAGTTTTAAAGAACTCCTCGTGTCTCGTACCTGTTGTTCCAAAACTGAAAGATAGGCTCAACTGTTACATCATATATTCCCTGTACAACATTAACTCATTATTGCTACATTTGATCTTAACAAAAATACTTTCTTGAAATTCTGAAACAGTTACCATTTCTTTTGCTCCTAAAGTTGTGTGTACATAAAGCAGTAAGCCTCTACCTATATCATTCTCTATATTCCTAGAAAACATGTTATAATCCTCTATATCATCCAAGTTAAATTCCCTTGGGATCATCTGTTGTTTATGACTTTTTGATTTCACTTCTGTGATTCCCATTATATGAATAAGCGGGAGTAGTCTCAAACGAACAGCAAATTCAGGCAGTTTGTTATGAAGTTGATCTGCATTGGTGTATAAACATGAGATGTTGGGCGGAGATTTACATTCCTGTGCTACTTTAACAGGGACGGGGACTGGCTGCTTAAGGCACTCAGTCTTAGGGACTCTCACCACTCTCCTTGCCCAGGGAGGTCCACGGACTCTGAAGGTGTATTCTCCTGATGACTTCCACTGTTTTTCCTTTGTTTCTTCCTATTGAGAATGAGGAGACGTCGTCACGCCACAACGCCCCGCCCCCTTCCGCCATTTTTGGGTGCTCATGTTCATTGTTTGTGTTGGGAGCAGAGGAGGTTCTTCTGTTTTTCTATAGTCTAAATTCAAGATAATTAACTATTTTAGAGTGTCTGGAACACACTGCTGTGTAAAAAACTGATTCAGTTCCTATATTACTATATAATGCGCCCCCGACGTCATTCTTCGTCCAATCACAACGGGTTATCCCGCTGCAGATGGAAAAAACTTCACCGAGGTTGAGGTGCTGATCGCGGAGGTGGAGGCGAGAAATGTTTTTCTGTCTGGAGGTTTGTCATCTCGGATAAGCAATAAAAGAAAATGCCCAGATTGGCAAATGTTGACCAGGCAGTGAATGGCAGAAATTAAAAAAACAATGTCTAATGTCGAAGTGGAAATCAAAAGAATAGAGGCAGCGCCACACCAGTTACAGAACAACATCTCAGTGTCAGTCCAAATGACGCACAATAAGCAGTTTGAACCCACCGATGTAATGCCATTTATTTTAAGTGTTAGTAGGCTTGAAACTGAGTCCAGCGTGAGAGAGATCGACTCAGAGGAGAGCGAGGCCAACGTCTCCACGGCAGGTGACAGTGCGCATGGATCCGCGCGCCATGCATGGATGAAATAATGAAATAGTAAATAGAATTACAGTAACAGAAATATGTGCAGAATCAAGACAGTCAAGACGGCCCAGTGTTTGGTGGACCGGGTACACCTTGTTCACTTAGTAGCCTACAAATCATTCACAGGATCAATTACGCATCACATGAGTTTGCCCCCCCGACACCTTCCTGGGGAGATGGAGCCGTGCGTCCCGCCTTCCGTGCGCCATGGATGTCTGAGCCTCAGTAACTACAGACTTACAGACACTAACAAAAAGATCGCCACGGAAAAATGTAATATAGGCTATTACATTTTTCCATGCCGATGTTTTTGCTGCACAGTGAGTATATATTTCATCTATGGGAAATACAGAGGATGACTGAAAATATTTTCTAAGTGGATTTACCATTCATTTCCCGTCCTCATGTTTAGAGGTTAAGTAGCCTGCAGATTAAACTTTTAACTTTTAACTTAGAATTCTCCACGTTAGAGAGTCAGACAAGACTTTGCAGACGGTCGGCACATTCTCACGTCAAGTTTTTTTTTATACATCACAAAGTGTCCGTGACAACCAGCGTACGCAAGCTTTTCGTGCGTACGCAACGTTCATACATGAGGCCCCTGGTCTCTGTTCCGTTGTGCTGCAGCAGCTCGTATGTGTCGACGTGGTTGATATCAGCAGCTTCTCTAGATACCTCTGCTTGACGCTGGTAGGAAGTTTCTCCCTGTAAGGTCTTTTCTTTTGCTGCCTTTTCTCCATTTCTTCTTAATTTTCTTAAGTTTAAACACCGTGGTAATAATTTTCAGGGCCGTCTCTGTGTCGCTCGCTCGTACAATGTTGCCCCTGGCAACCGATAGTGTAGGCACCCAAAAACGGACTCAGACCCCTCCCAAATCGTGACGTATGTCCTCCTTCTTATAGCTCCTTTTCCTTTTCTCTCTCAGTCTTTATAGTCTTGTCAGATCATTTGCTAGTCTCACGTTTCTGTGCTTATCCGTTTGGTGCAGCGCAGAGATCTTCCTGAACAGGCTGATCTTTAACTCCATACTTTGCAGAGTAACCAGAACAGGTCTCCCCAGTCTCACCGGTCCATCTGCACCCTCACTCCTGCTGTATTTTCCAAGCCGGGCAACTCTCACGAATGAGTCCACGGTTGTGCAGACCTTGCACGTTTTAAATACATCTTTTAGGGCGTCTACATCTTTTTGATGTCGCTCTTCCCCGTCACTCTTTTATTCCAAACAGCACAATGGTCCTTTCTCTTGATTTCCTTTCATCCAGTTCAGTGAGAACTTTGTTAAAGGCAAAATGATTCTCCTTTGGTTCACCGTTTTCCACAACTTCGGCCCAACTCAGCGTAAGCTACCTTTTTTCTGATGTTCGTTGAGCTGCTCCTGTATGATTTCGACCACCCTCGTCTCATCGCATTTCTTCTCCAACTTAATTTCCATCTCCTTCATTCGTTGCTCAAATTTTTGGATTACAATTTGGCACATTTCTTCGATCATCTGCTCCATTGCGATTTTCTTTTCCACACTGTCCTCGCAGTATGGGCAAAACCACATTATGCCTGTGTTTAGCTTCTGCAGTATGACATACTTCACTTCGTCTTTTTTTAGACATTTAATGCAGTAATCCTTCTTACAGCGCTTACACATTAAGTTTTTGCTTCCAAGCTTCCCACAGGAGTATGGCATAGCTGACAAACGTTTTCTTTGTCTGCTCGCGGCCTGCTGTCTGCAGCTTGCACCTTGCTGCCATCCGCCATCTTTTCCTTTTTTCGTCCTCCATTTCAATCATCCCAGTTGTACCCTACAGTTTCTTCTTCAGAAATCTACTCAACTAAAAGTAAAAAGTATAGTGATTTAAAACTACTCCTGAACTTTCTTTTCTTAACAACACAGAGAAACAATAATAAAAGATCTCAAACACAAAACTATACTAATAATTACATTAATAATACTATTACATGTATGTGCAAGTGATAAAAATATGAATAATTCCTTTTTGAAAATCAATTCCTGATTACAATCATTTAGACAAAATTATCAAAATGATGAAATCAAAAACAAGCTTCAACATTTAAAGATTAAAATCCTCTGATTTGACCTGCTGCAGGAATAAAGTCTGTTCCTCCTCACAATGCTGATCTGCTCTTAATGCTAACACTTCCTGTGTCTCCTTCACAATAAAAGCTTTGCAGACACATTTCTAACATCACATGTTGGAACTGATTTCAGCAGATAATCTCACTTTAGTCTTTTCATCCAACCACAACTTTGATCCAGAACCAGAGACCAGACATGATGTTCATGGTCCCCAGAGGATACATCCTGATATTTATACACATTTTAAGATGTCTTATAAACTGTTCATCAACAGAGAAATGTCTAATGACAACATGTGACAGAATATGGATTGAAGATAGTGTCATCATGTAATGCCAGATGTGCCTGCCAACGGTGACTGAACTGGCAGCATTCAATAACTCCACATCTAATCTGCAGAAGCATGTTTTGGTAAGTATTTTTTCATTGGTACTTCAAACTAAGTTTTCATGACTAATAGTAAATTGCCAGTTAGCAAAACAACATGTTTCGTGGCATTGCTAATTTTTGTCTAGCACTAGCAACCCATAGGACAACATATGTAGGACACTGGCTAAATGAATTCCCACACATCTAATTAGCTCATACGGGCTACTTAGGTGTGTAGAAGCTAGCTGCTAGTCTGGGCTGTGATCATTAGTCTCAGTTGAATAAATAGGCTGAGCCCCACCGAAATTGTCACTGGTACGTAGCTCGAGTTGCTACAGCCAGCAGCTAACGCAGCCTGGCAGCTACAGCGCTACACTCTGGGGGTATGAACATGATGGAGGATCATCAACATGCCCCCAGAGTGTAGCTCTGTAGCTGCATGGCTGTGTTAGCTGTTGGCTGTAGCAAATCAAGCTAAGTTAAACCAATTGTTTTCAGAGTTTTATTTTGTACCGACAGTACTCGGTGACCTCGAGAAACGGAGATCTATGTGAAAACTCGCCGGATTCATAGGCGTCGTTTTAGGGGGGGACGGTGGGGACGTGTCCCCACCAGATTTTGTCATGAGTCATTTTGTACCCACCACTTTTTTTTTAAACCTCGAGCTCAATTTAGTTAAAAAATAAAGTTCATAACACATAAGATCACTTACTGTACATGAGGAGCAATATGAGAGAGAAATGTGATCATTGATCTCTGTTTAGGGACATTAAACCACGTTAAGCTTTTTCATGTTATATTAAGGCCATGAGAACCGTGGGGAGTCAACCCACAGCCGCTGCTGCTGAAGATGTGAAGCAGAAACAAGCTTAATGTCAGATAACGTCCATAATAATTGGACTTTTGGTTCGATTTTTTCAGAGTTTTTGGTGGTTATAAGGAGCAATATGAGAGAGAAATTATTATTGTTTAGGTACATTAAACCACGTCATGTCATATTGTCAACATGGTACGAAGCAGAACATAGCGGGTCATGTCTTGCTTTTTGAAAACTTAAGGCTTTCTTCTTCATAAAACGAGTCGGACATCATCACATTTTTGAATACATTTTTATTTATTTACATTAGTAAGCTACAGGGGCCTGTACTGAACCCAGGGTTTTCTGTACCACGACGGTGGATTAGTTGTTACCGGGTTCAATCGCCGTGGTAATTATGCTGAACACCTAACCTGGTCGGGAGCAGGTTATGTCGGAGATTAGAGATCAACCGGTGTAAAAGCACCGCCTACTGACCAATCAATACTCCATTGATAACGGCATCCCCATTCTTAGAAGATCCATTGACTGAATGGGTGGAGTTCAGTGAGAAAAAAAGAAGAAAAAGAAAAAGCTTTGTGCGTGGAGAGAGAGAGAGAGAGAGAGAGAGAGAAGGAGAGAGAGAGAGAGAGAGAGAGAGAGAGAGAGGTGCGCTCTTAAAAGTTAAAACATTTAGAGACTGACAACCCTGTTAACATTCCCTGATGGGTATTTATGAAAGGTAGGGCCTATAGATTTTCAGTGGAGGGAATAACGTAGGCCTATCTTTGTAAACTTCTTGAGCCGTGTGTTGCCAATGCTTGCATCGGTTTGAATTATGTTTTCACATGTTTTATTTGCTCACGATCGCTTCCCACTGCCAGGGTTGCAACTGAATAGACTAACGACAGTTTATGGAAAGAACAAGTGTAATTATGGTCACATCTTGTGCCTGACTGATTGATAAGCCAGTCCCTCCAGACAAACGTGATTATGCGATCGCAGAATTCAATGCATAATCAGCCAAAGTCCGCATATTTATGTGGGGGCCGCATTTTTTCAAATAGGCTACGCCGCACTTTAGCCGCATAAATTGCCAATTTCCTCGCAAAATATGCGGGGCTTGCATGATTTCATAATCCCCTCATTTTCGTTGCAAAAAAGTCACATATATCTCAGCAGAAAGTTGAAAAATGTTGCGTTTACTTCACACAAGAGCAGCCATTTTCCCATGTTGCCATGGGAACGTTATGTAGTGACGTAATTTCGCCTACTGACAACATGGTTGGGGGAATCTCTTTGTCATCAAACCGCAGTTTTTGCAAGTTACTGCAATTTCATCTCATAAAATTGCACAAATATCCCACACATTCCATCGCATTTTATAAGAAAACGTGCCGCATAATCAAGGATTTCTGCCCGCAACAATCACAAAACTCTGAATTTGTCTGGAGGGACTGATAAGCGTTGTGACTTACACATTTACAGCGTCGGCTTTTTTGCCAGTTTTTCTTCCTGTTCTAGGAAGCAGCGACTGGATTGCATTTTGCTTGTAAACCGTGTCTGTGTTCTTCATATTTATGTAGAATTGCTCTTATGTAAAATATGTGGCTCTGGTAGATTGATTGCAAACACCGCCTCTTTTATGTGAACGTGCGCGTCTCTAGATTGGGAAACCCGGGTTGAGTCAACTAGTTGATAAACGTTGTGACACAGTTTAACCGCGGTTGTTAGGGTTAGTGCAGCTGGGGAACTGAAAGGAATCCAGGGCATGTTAAACTTGATTCGTAGTAGCTACAGGCCCCTGGACAACGTCTTTCAAAACATGACCTGCGCGAAAGAGAAAAAAAATATGAATGCGTCGTTGTCCCCACCACTTCTGGAAATGCACTTCCGAATGCGTCTCTGTCCCCACCACATTTCAAACCAAACTGACGCCCATGGCCGGATTTCTCCTTTAAGGTGGACATACAAACAACTTCCATGTAGACATACATGGGACAGGACCATTTGGTATTTTTAGCAGCTGTCATGGAGTTACTTTTACAAGTTAGGAGTTTATTTGACGTGTTTTATCATTAGACATTAAGCACCCAGCCTGCCCTCAGAGTATTTAGCTTGTTTTTCTCAAATGTCCCTGACACTGAGATTTGAGTTATATTTTGGTCATTTCTGGAGTCAGAACAAGGGATTTGGCCTTGATTTGCATTATAACTGTTGTTTATGTTGGTGAAGAAAAGGATGGCCCTCAGAACTAACAATGTACGGCACTTTCACTTTCAGCTGATTGTTTGAAAACGTTTTATGGGATGGTCTGAACTAAAATTGCACATTATACCTTTCTCAGGGCTCCTGCACACCGCCTGCGTGGCGTGAGTGTGTCAGCTGTGTGGCGTGTCTGTTTTTATTTTGGCTCCCATGTTAAACGCGTGCATGCTAGAAATAGGACCGACGCCTATTTTTCACACCACACACAAGCGTGTTGGAAGCGTTTCCAGGCAAAATAGAAAAAGAAAAGATGTTTATATGTCATTTTGACACAAATACATTTAATAAATGACATGTTGATGTTTGAAAGTCTCGTGGTTTTGATGTAAATGCAGATATAAATGTAATTAAAATAAGTAATTCAGTCCCTCCAGAAAAACACGATTATGCGATCGCAGAATTCAATGCATAATCAGCCAAACTCCGCATACTTATGCAGGGGGCCGCAATTTTTCAAATACGCCGCACTTTCGCCGCATAAATTGCCGATTTCCGCGCAAAATATGCGGGGCTTGCATGATTTCATAATCCCCGCATTTTCGTTGGAAAAAAGTCACATATATCTCAGCAGAAAGTTGACAATGTTGCGTTTACTTAACACAAGAGCAGCCATTTTCCCCTGTTGCCATGGGAACGTTATGAAGTGCCGTCATTTCGCCTAGTGAGAACACGGTGTTGGGGGAATCACTTTTTTTTCTCTTTTTCATCAAACCGCAGTTTTTGTAAGTTCCCGCCATTTTTGCAAGTTCCCGCCATTTTTGCAAGTTCCCACAATTTCATCGCATAAAATTGCATAAATATCCCGCATATTCCATCGCATTTTTTAAGAAAACGTGCCGCATAATCAAGGATTTTTGCCCAAATAAGGACTAAGACTCAAATAAATAGTTATATTTGATCTTCATATCAAATGTGGAAACACATGATGAACAGAGTCATAGATGAGTTAAAGTTCATACTGAAAGTGGCTGTTATTTAAAATAAATATCACATCTAATAACAATTACTTAACTTACCAGAGAGACAGTGATTTCTATCTGTTGTTGACCTCATACATTTAAAATATCAATTATTGAAATCTTTGTTGTTGTTGTTATATTTACTTGCCCGACGTGGCGTTTTACTTGCCCCGGGCCATGGGGCAACACTTACTGTTGAACATTTTATTGTAGTTGTGTATAAACATGAACATGGTTGTTAAAAATTATATGACATTTTTTATGAATTGTGTAGTTTCAATATATATTAAAATATGTTATATAGATTGTAATAATTCAAAATTGCTCAAGTATTTAATGTGAAAGTAAATGTTATTTATTATAATATAGAAATGAATTGTCCATTCTATGAAGGAAAATGTCATCACTATATAATGTTAGTAATAATAATTCTAGTGAACAGACTTTGTACATGAATCCATAATGTGTGTCCATAATTGTGTGTAGTCCCCATATAAGACGTGGTGACATGAGCTGATGCGTGTGTTTGATATGAAGGTGAATCCAGTAGATGGAGTGAACTTTGTGCTGTATTGATGAGTAGTTTAGTGATCAGAGTCCATGTAGTTTCCAGGATCAGACTGAATGCAGTGCTGGAAGCTGCTGTTGACTGTGTGAATGTGTGTCTGTGCTGCTTGTTGCTGCTGTCAAACTTCAGATGAGCCGGTAGTGAAGCCCGTGGTGAGCGTGTACCCAGCAGCATCCAGAGCCCACCTGGAGGGGAAGAGCTCCCTGCTGTGTCTGGCCTCAGCCATGTTTCCTCCTCTGGTCCAGTTCTCCTGGAGAAGACGAAAGGAGAATGGTCCTCTGGAGGAGCTGCTCCCTGCTGAGGGAGAGCAGCTGGAGATCAGAGAGTCGGGACGCACCGCCGCCATCTTGCTGATCCATCAGCAAGAGAACAGCACATATAAATACCGCTGCTCCGTCCAGCATGAGGGGGGAACAGTGGAGGCCCAAACAGAACAAGGTGATGAAGGCTTGGTGACTGTGTTCAGCAGAGATTCAGCTTCATGTGGAGATGCTGTCAAAGAGCTCAGAGGAGGAGATGACTGACATTTGTCACTGCAACTCCAAACATTTCCCTGCTTTTGTGTTTCAGAGGTTCCAGCTCCAGCAGCCTCCTGTCCTCCAGAGAGAGAGCCACCAGACCAGCTAGCTCTGCAGCAAGCTGACTGTAAGATCACCTGCTCACTCTCCTTCAATAACTAGGTTTCCTTTTGTTTTCAATGCCAACACTTCAAGTCCCTGTCCTGGCTCCAGAAGTGAAAAGCTTGGTGGGGCCCTGACCTGTTTGTTTTTAATAATGACCTTTGAGCTTTCATGTAAATTGTAGCCGGTCGTCCCGTCTGGAAACGACCGAGTTATACTGATGAAAATCAGATGATGTTCTGATGAAATCTATATAGTAGAACATACTGAAACAGTATCTGTGTGTGTGTGTGTGTGTGTGTGTGTGTGTGTGTGTGTGTGTGTGTGTGTGTGTGTGTGTGTGTGTGTGTGTGTGTGTGTGTGTGTGTGTGTGTCTCAGTGTCCTTCCAGTCTCAGTGCAGGGTGAAGCTGTTGTGTCTGCTGTACACACAGCTGATAGTGAAGAGTCTGGTGTACTGCTGTGGACTCTCTCTGCTGATGATCCTCAGAAACAAGGGACCGTCCACCAACTGAACACATGCTGACTGACTGTTTTCTGCTCGCCTTTTCTCACCATCAAATCTCATCAATTCATCTCATTTATCACTTTGATCAATATTCACAGATATCAATTATGTCTTGTTGTAGTCGTCGTCTTAACCATATAAATACATATATATCTTAGCAGTTACTAGGTGTAACTTCTGTGGTGTTTTTAGATACTTTAGTTTATTTCTACTTTTAATTGTGACTTGTATAATGATAGATCATTTGAATAATCAGCTGTCTGGTAGATATTTTATAGTTCATAGTATTTTTTCTGTCCTTGTGTTTCTCTTTAATACATTATGCAGAGTGTGGCAGCTTTGTCTTTTTAACATTCCTGTTGAACGTAAATGAACATAAATAAAAGTTCTTTTTTTTCATCCTTGTTTTATGGATTTCATTTAAATAACTAGAATCAGAATCATTGTCAGTGGACAGCTGACCAAAGATAACAGATATATGTAACCAGTTGTTGTATAGAAATCAGTAGGTGTGGCTGTTCCACGCTGGAGTCTTCTCCAGGACAAATCTTCATGGTGAGTGTCTCAGTAATACCTGGGCTCATGTGCTATATGGGCCACAGGTATTTGGTGATCATAACATTCTTTAAAAATAGGCTTTAAAAGCACATATTTAATAAGAAGATGCCTTATTTGCATTGCAGACATTAACCACTGAGACATCAGATCAGAAAACACTCATGTGAGTTGTTTTTCATGTTTGTATGAGGACTCTCATCAAATCCAAGTGTAAACTGTAAAGTTGACCTTTGATGGCTAAACCCCCCATAAATAAAGTCCATGGACGTGACCTCCAGGTGGGTCATCATTGCTGCTCTCTGGCTCAGTTAAACTGTGTGTGGGTCGAGGGCTCAGTGGAAAAAAGGCTTCCAGACAACAAGAGAAAAGACACACAGCTGCAGAGAGGAAGAGGAGTTCCTGAGTGGTTCCAGCAGCAGCAGATATCAATCTGTTCTCAGTGGTTATTAGAAATC
Source organism: Gymnocephalus cernua (assembly GCA_023631565.1). NCBI lineage: Eukaryota > Metazoa > Chordata > Actinopteri > Perciformes > Percidae > Gymnocephalus > Gymnocephalus cernua. Next base: position 4,249,043 of record CM042436.1, read on the forward strand.
ATAAAAAACTGTTGACAGAGAATCATCACTTCCTTTCCTGCAGCAGACGGGCTGTGTGGGTTTCTGCTCTGCAGCCTTTCTCACATTAACAACACAATGACAGTTACAACCATCCACTCTGGTTCAACTATCATTCAGGAACTTGAGTTTGGTTTCAGCGCTCAGTGTTCACTCTCTCAGCTCGGCTCTGTTATTAATCTGAGAAAGAAACAGATCAAACCAAAAAGATAAATAGATTTAGTCAATAAGAAACAACCATGTGCAGAATATACAAAACCACAAACATCACACTAATTATATTTCTCTTTATTTTTAAGACTAAAGCAACATGAACAAAAATAAAAAGGGAATTTCCTTATTTTCCCCTTAAATCATAAATAATAATAAAACGCTGATTCATACAACAGTGGATATTATGAATAAGAATGTGTATTAATACATAATTATCATACATGCACATAAACATTTAAGAAGTCGACCGCAGTATTTTACATAAATAAGCGGTACATCAGTTATCATTGATCAGAGATCAGAACACAAACCACAGAGACAAACAAGTCATCTTGTTACCATGGTAACATGAAACAAGCTATCGGTGCACCGCGGTGACTCAAGCTTTTGAAAACACAATCATAATTTCTGCAGACTCTGCAGGTGAATGGGTTAAATAATGGAACTAATAGATATCACCATGGACCTTCACCATCTCATTACTTCATTACATCATTCATATCTGTATTACACCTTTTCTGATGTTTCAGAAATATCTTTTGGTAGATTTAGGAGAAATCTACAGACACAAATAAACAAAGTGTAGTAAAATAAATGTTTTCTTTCCACTAATCTGAAAGAAGACATGTTAACACATTTTAGATTCTCCTCGTGTCATTTTGAATACATTTGCCATATTTTTCTTATCTTATTTTATTTTGTTGTAATACATATTTGTTGGTCTTTGTGAGCTGCCTATGTTAACTCTTAACCCCTGTGTTATGTTGTGTGATGTCATTTAGTTTCTCAGATTATTTTGGGGGGGTTCTTTCCTTGATATACTCCCCCATGTACCTGTGTGTTCCTCTCTGTATACGTGTTTACTGCTGTCTGGGTTGTATTTCAAATAGTATTTGATGTCATGTAAACTGTATGTATGTCTAATGTATTCATGTTCTGGCCCTCTTTCCCTTTCCCTAAGTGGCTTAGCCACTTGTCAGGCCACCATTGGAAATAAGAACCTCTTCTTAATGACTTGCCTCAAAATATAAAGATGAAATAAAAAAAGTATTTTGTTTTATACTCGTTACAGTTTGTTATGTTTCTTTTCTTCTCCTGCATGTGTCATACATGTTTTAATATTGTCTGAATTATTGTTTTTTTTTTTTACCCCAGGAAGACTAGCCGGTTGTCTAGGCGACAGCTAACGGGGCTCCTTATAATAACCAATAAAATGCTGATCACCTCTGAGCTCCTCCTGTTGTTACTTTGACACTGCTGCCCTCTGGTGGCTGCAGACACTCACTGCTTCAAACTACACCTCTTGTCTTTCTTTATTTGGGTTTTCTTGTCTCTTTTTGTTGTTTCTTGTATGCAGTGTTGGAGAAAGTATTCTGATCCTTTACTGCAGTAAAAGTTATGTAAACATACACTGTTGCAGTATAAGTCCTGCATTGAAAATGTTCCTTCAGTGAAAGTCTGTCAGTATAATAGTAAAGTTAGTTAGTTAGCTAATGGACATGTTGAGCCTCACTAGTTAACTAGATGATGATGAAGAGTAAATAGTGAGAGGTGTTGTTCAACTAGTGAGACGAGATGTCTAACTAGTGCTGACAAAGACTGGAATCATTGAGGAAACTGACGTCTGATATCAAGAATATGAAATAAATGCTTGAGTGCATTTTTCATATTTTGACCCGTGGTGTTGAAATGGTACAAATGTGTTCCTTCTTTTATGTTGAACCCTTAAAAGAGTTCAGTTCTGGTCTCTTAAAAACAATATTGAACTGTTAGGGGAACATTTTAAAGTCCAGAAATGTTCTTGTCTTGTGTCTCCATTTCTGAGTGTGTTTAAGAGGTCTAGTGTCAGGATTGGTGCAGGTTTGGACCCAAAAATGCAGAAAGTTAGGACGAGGAGTCAGAGTGAGGTTTCAGAGGTTTATTAAATTATAATATCTACAACAAAAAGTGTCCTGAAACAAGCAGGTCTAAAAGTGGCAAAAAGAAAATCCAAAAACACCAGGAACTAAACTACAGACGCAGGAAAAGACACATAATGACAACGATCAGACAAAGAAAGCACAGAGACTAAAAACACCAGATAACGAGGAGAGTAACGAGGTCCAGGGGTCTGTTTCAGGAAGGAGGTTTAACAAACTCTGAGTCTAACCCTGAACTCTGAGTTGATTTACCCTGAGATGGAAACTCTGAGTTTTCGGTTCCAGAACAGCTGATTTGAGTTAGTTCAATCAACTTGGAGTAGGTTGACTCAGAGTCAGAGTTTAGATTCTCTGCCATTCTATAATGCCCAGAGAAAGTTGGAGGGTGACAAATACACAACCATAAACCTGGTCTGCCTCTGGCTTGAGAGACTGAAGAGACATTGCCAGCCCTCTCCCACCGACACGCCAGAGACATGCTGAGTTCATAGTGCAAAAAATCCAGGTGAACATGCTGCACAAAGTTGCTCTTTTCCTCTGGCCCAAATTCAACAAATTGAGGATGATGTCCCCTGAAGAGACATCTGAAGTACATGCCCATGTTCGCACCCTGATCTTGTCTCTGGAGGAAGATGCTGCAGCGGCTGTGAGCAGTACTGGCTTCACACCACCAGCAGCCAGGCCCAGGAGAGACTTTGACTTTGCCGAGTGGGAGGACCAAGACGTTGATAACGAACCAGATGAGGATGAAGTGGTCACAGAGACATGCCATGGATGACGACAGGGACCTATTGAAATGGTGGAAAGTCCATGGATTGGTGTACCCAAAACTAGCCAGGCTGGCAATATCCGTCCTCTGCATTCCAGCAGCAGCAGCGAGCGAGTGTTCAGCACAGCTGGCCGAATGCTAGAGCAGAGGAGGACCGCTCTGAAACCAGCAACTGGGGATGCAGTCTTGTTCTTGCATGACAACATGTAGAACCATGTAAGTAGGCTATAGCTTTGTGATTAATATGCTATTATATAATGGTTACACTTGTGTATAGCAGGCAGCATAACGCCTTGGCCTAATCAGTTCCCCACACTTCATCTACAGGCTCATACATCCACAGGCAGGAGGCTACCAGTCAGAACTGACGGCCGTCAACCTGGAGTGTTTGTCTTCTGACGGCGCTTTGCTACAGTGGCTTTATATGCTCCATCACCATGTAAAGAAAACTGATGAGACACAAATAACGTGCTGGGATGTAGAGCATGTCTGATGGGTGACGTTAGTGATATGAGGACGATAAGGTTATGTAGGATACATAACTGATAGACTGGGAAGAAAAACCATACCGCTCAAATATGAAGTTATCTGGAAATGAAAATACATCTTTGGTCGGGGCCTCAATATCATCTCCAGACGCATGTTTAACTCCCTGTGATGTAATACAGCTTCTTCATCAACGGGATGGTTGACAAAAGGAAATGCCATGTTTGGAACAAAAAGGTCTTATAGTCTGCCTAACAGTTAATAAACCAACACGTTGTTTTATTCATGCAGATAACAAACTGGTCTAAAATGCTCCTGATACAGACTGAATGAATGAATGAATGAAGGAATGAATGAATGAAGGAATGAATAAATGAATGAATGAATGAATGAATGAATGAATGAATGAATGAAGGAATGAATGAATGAATGAATGAATGAATGAATAAGGAAATGAAGGAGTGCTGTGTCAGAGGGAGACTGAGAGAAGAAAACCTGCTCCAGACCAGGTTAGGTTCACAGACTCAGTTACCATAGTAACTGACTCTGAGGTTAAGTTACCATAGTAACTGACTCTGAGGTTAAGTTACCATAGTAATTGACTCTGAGGTTAAGTTACCATAGTAATTGACTCTGAGGTTAAGTTACCATAGTAATTGACTCTGAGGTTAAGTTACCATAGTAACTGACTCTGAGGTTAAGTTACCTCTTTCTGAAATTTCCCTCATCTCAGGGTAAACTAACTCAGAGTGTTCACTAAACCTGGGGTCCGTTTCAGAAACAGAAATGATAACGACCTCATCAAAATGGTGGAAACCATGTAAATATTGAGCCATGGCACTGAGAAGCCTTTAGATAACAGGAGCCTATGGTTTCTGTAGCCTACTCCCAAACAACAGACATCCTGAAGGCCTTTTTCTCCAGTGGAGTTCCTCTCTCCACACCGCTGTCTTCAGACAAAGAGTCACATCACACACACACACACACACACACACACACACACACACACACACACACACACACACACACACACACACAGTGTCATTTGTGATTTCATCCTTGTATATAGCCCTCTTCTTTTCAGGTAATATATTCACCTCTCAGCTCTTTATGGTCATGCTTGTTTGTTCTATATAATGGATATGTCTGATAATAATACAAAGTATTTATACTTTCAGCTTTTTTAGTCAATTTATTTGAACTTCCACATTTGACAGTATTACAGATTAGCTTCCAGCTTTTCTATTAATGTATTTCATCTCTTATCTTATTAAGGTAATATAGTTCAGCTTCCAACTGACAATATAACATTTCATCTTCCAGCGTCGTCAGCAGTGCAGTGCAATGCTTTTGAGATTTTTCAAACAATTTAATCATTTCTGCATTTTCATCAATGTTTCTCACAGCATTTATAAGTCTTCCATACTTCATAATTTCACTTAGAAAATAAAGTCAGACCTCACAATGTTCTACATCGTTTGGCTTTGCTGAACTTTTAAAGCCAACAATTCAGTTTAGCGTCAGCTTTTCAAAAAACCTTTAAATATTCCACATCTTTTATACATTAGTGGTGTTATTCAACCTTTTAATGATGTTAATTAAAACCATTTATACGTTTCCATCTATCCTCACTACTTCAACTAATGTAATTGTTATATTACTATATTACTTTCTAACTGGATTAATAACTGTAATATAATCACTGTTTTGTAAGTTGCAGTCCCTTACACTACTCATTACTGGGGACAGTATCCTCATACGTAAGGGATAATGTAGAGCGAGGCGGTTGTCATAGCGAATACAACCCCGACAGGTGATCAGGACTTGATCAGGTCTTGAATCAGCCTGACCTTATCGCTCTACATTATCCCGCTTATTACATGGCTACTTACCAAATAAATCAATAATTTCAGTTTATTGATTTAAATACGATTGCATTGCCTCCGCTAAAGAAAATAGTCCGTTCCATCTCTACGGTTGGAATCCTGCGTCCATAGCAACGTAAACTCAGCCTACTTATACTTAACATTGAACTGAACGTTCCCGTTGATCGTGAAGTGAGACAAGGTGAATGGGACTTCTTTCAGAATATTAATGTTGACGTTTTTGTCCTCATCCATCTTGTTTCCTCCTCCAGGCGCTGTAGTTGACACACCTGGAAACACAATGTTCCAGTATAACTATTGTCACTACGGCTGAAGTTACTGTGTGGCGATCATAAACTGCATAGACACGTGTAGTGATAGGCTCTCACCAGATCTGCTGCCGTTGCCTGGATTGGAAGACAGGATCTTGCTCCACTGTTCCCTATCTGTAGTGGTAGGAGCCCAGTAGCTCTTCAGGCTGCCCTCACATCTGTTCCCAGTCACAGACATGATCTCCCTCCTCTCAAGACCAGCCTGAGAGAGCAGCTGGACAGCTGTGCTCCTCAAGTTGTGATTTGTGTTTTTTTTGATGACCGATTTAAATACCCCGTTACTTGTTTTAAATTATGTCAAACCTTGAGTAGTGGTGACATATGCCAGACCTGTATCTTCTATTATTGCTGTTCCCATCTTCCGTTATTGTCGTTATGCCGTAAATTGTTTAAATCTGAGCATGCACAACTCAGCGCGACTCAGATCGTGTTGAGACTCACATCGTGCAGTGACAACACCTCTAGTGAACAACTAGCTGGCACATCCAAGCACATAGTGCCTCACCTTCACCAGTCCAGTTCTATGAATCAAAGTCTTCCATAACTCACACACAAACACACACACACACCCATTAATGTTTCCTTCCTGTCTGTCTCTCTCCTCCTCTCCTGTCCTCTTCTCCTCGGCTCTCCAGGGCTGCCGCTCTTTGTCTCTCCCCCCCTCTCCTCTTCCTGTGATGAAGAGGATGCAAACAGTATAGGTCAACTTGTCAAAAACCTGAAAAAATCTGATATCTTAACTCAAGTTTCTTCCCCAAATGTTTTTTTTTCTTTCTACTCTCTCTTCTTTATGCTAAAAAAATCTGCACTTATGTATTTAGCACTTTATTATTCAAGCCCATTAGGCACTTTGTTTGATGACTGAATGATAGTGAAATGGTAGTAGACACTTTACAAGATGCTGTGAGTATTCTGGTAGAATATTGGTTGCTTACAAATTACAATTGCTGGTCTGACTGTTGATAAATGTACTACATGTAAGTCGCTTGGATAAAAGCGTCTGCCGAATGCCCTAAATGTACAACCCCAAATCAGAAAAAGTTGGGACAGTATGGAAAACACAAATAAAAAAATAAAGTAGTGATTTCTAAATGTACTTTGACTTGTATTTCATTGCAAACAATACAACAGCACATAATTTAATGTGTTCCTCATGATTTTTTTTTTTTTTTTTTTTTTTTAAACTAAATTCCTATTTTGGTTCTTGCAACACATTTCAAAAAAAGTTGGAACAGTAAAGCATTTACCACTTTGTAATGTTGCCATTCCTTTTCACAACACTTAAAAGACGTTTAGGGACTGAAGACACCAAGTGATGAAGTGTTTCAGGTGTAATTTTGTCCCATTCTTGCTGCAAACAAGTCTTAAGGTGGGCAACAGTACGGGGTCTTCGTTTTCGCATTTTGCGCTTCAAAATGTGCCACACATTCTCTATTGGAGACAGGTCGGGACAGCAGGCAGGCCAGTCAAGTACCCGTATCCTCTTCCTCCGCAGCCAGGACTTTGTAATGTGTGCAGAATGTGGTTTTGCATTATCTTGTTGAAATATGCATGGACGTCCCTGGAAAAGATGTCTTGTTGCTGGTAAGAGTCTGGATGATCCTTTTCTTCTTTGGTCCGGAGCACACAGCGTCCATTTCTCCCACAAAATACCTGAAATACTGATTCATCTGACCACAGTACACGTTTCCACTGTGTGATGGTCCATCACAGATGCCTCCAAGCCCAGAGAAGTCGACGGCGCTTCTGGACACTGTTAACATAGGGCTTCCTTTTGGCACAGTACAGTTTTAACTGCCATTTGTGGCTGTAACTACGTATTGTGGTACTTGACAAAGGTTTGCCAAAGTAGTCCTGAGCCCATGTGGTGATATTGCTTATAGATGAATGACGATTCTTGATGCAGTGCCGCCTGAGGGCTCGGAGATCACGGTTGTTCAGCTTAGGCTTGCGCCCTTGTCCTTTACGCACTGAAATTCCTCCTCATTCCTTGAATCTTTTAATTAAGTTAGGCACTGTTGAAGGTGTAATAAGCAAATGTCTTCCTATCTTTCTTTGAGGAACATTGTTTTTAAACATTTCAATAATTTTCTCACGTATTTGTTGGCAAACTGGCGGTCCTCGGCCCATCTTTGCTCCTAAAGGACTAGACCTTTCTTGGATGCTGCTTTTGTACCAAATCATAATTACAATCACCTGTTGACATCACCTGTTTCAAATCACATCATCATTTAACCAATTTACCTGATTACTAGCCCTAAATTGCTCCTGTCCCAACCTTTTTTGGAATGTGTTGCAGGTCTGAATGACAGGAAAGGATGTATATTTACAAATGAAATTAAGTTGACCAGACAAAACATGAAATATTTTGTGTTCACATTGTCTGCAATGAAATACAAGTCAAAGTACATTTAGAAATCACTACTTTCTTTTGTATTTGTGTTTTTCATACTGTCCCAACGTTTTCTGATTTGGGGTTGTAAATGTAAATATCAAATGTAAAATAAAGCAGCTTGTTTTTGTTGTATTTTCATTCATGTAAGTTGTTATCTCTCTCTCTCTCTCTCTCTCTCTCTCACACACACACACACACACACACACACACATAAGTGCGTTTCACTATCCTTGTGGGGACCCGTCATTGACATAATGCATTCCCTAGCCTCTTACCCTAACCTCAACCATCACAACTAAATGCCTGACCTTAACCCTTACCCTAACCTTAACCCTTACCCTGACCCTAACCATAACCTAATTCTAACCCTAATCCTAAAACCAAGTCTTAACCCTCAAACAGCCCTTTAACCTTGTTGTGTCCAGCATTTTGGCCCCACAAAGCTGTCCGGACCCCACAAGTATACTGTATTCCCAATTTTTGGAACCCACGAATGTAGTTAAACAAGGATACACACACACACACACACAGAGAGTATACCTCCTCCTCTCCTCAGGGTCTCTCTCTCTCTCTCTCTCTGTCTCTCTCTCTCTGTCTCTCTCTCTCTCTATCTCTCTCTCTCTCTCTCTCTCTCTCTGTCTGTCTCTCTTCCTCCTCCTCTCCTCATGGTCTCTCTGTCTCTCTCTCTCTCTCTCTCTCTCTCTCTCTTCCTCCTCCTCTCCTCATGGTCTCTCTGTCTCTCTCTCTCTCTCTCTCTCTCTCTCTCTTCCTCCTCCTCTCCTCATGGTCTCTCTGTCTCTCTCCTCCTTAGGGCTCTTTGTCTGTCTCATCCTCTCCTATCCTCCTCAGGAAACTTCTTCCTTATTTGGGAGTTGACAGCACAGCAGATCATTAGTAAGGGAGCACCGTACCACCCAAACCCCCATCACGGGTTGAGGCTAGATATTTGCTCTTTCTATTATGGTAGATCCCCCCCCACAGCGGCGGGTCAGACACCTGATTAAACCACTGCTAACATTAACTCTAGCCTCCTCGTCCTCGGGTCCCTGGTTAGCTTGCTCGTCATGATCTACCACACATTCTCCCCCCTGATTCTCCTCCTGGGCCTGGCTACTTCTGAACAATGTGGTGATAGATGGAACCTGACGCCTCCCTCTCCTCTTTTTCTCTTTTTTGTTGTTTAGTACAACCGCTTCTCTCACTCATTTTCTTGACCTACAACGACTGATCCCACAGTCCGCTCGATTCAGCGTGAGGTTATTTGAAGACTGTGAAGGGGCGGGTTGTTACATCAGTACTTTCCACACCTGCGCTTGACCAATTATATAATTCTATTTAAATTAATACAAATATCAGCATGCTTTTTATTGGTTATACATGGTGTCATTATCTGAAATGTAAAGACAATTCTTCCCCTCGCTTGGGCCCCAAGTGTGAATGGGCCCCTGGGCCCGTGCCCATAATGTCTACTGGGTAATCTGGGCTTGACCGTAGTAGTAGTACTGCCTGGTAATAGTAGTATTTGGGATAGGTCTCAGGTTGTTAAATTGTCTCCACGTTTCCTTCACTTGCTTTCCTTCCTTCCCATCCCACAGAGGAAGCATGGGAGAGATGTGAGGAGAGAGGAAACAAGGAAATGTGTTTTAGAGGGATGAGACGTTCTTTCCTCTAAAGCGTAACGTGAATTTGTCAGCTGTTTGGGCGGAGTTAGCAGCGGCTTTCAGCTGCACGGCTTCCAGGAAGGCTGCTCTCTGTATCCTCGCTCATAGCTCCTCGATGATCCCTCCTCCATCCTCGCTCCTCGGGGCAGAAATAAGAGCTTTGAGACGGCCTTCACCGAGGAGGGACAGAACATCTTCTGGTTCAGCTGAGGAGCGAGGAGATATCAAATAAGGGTTGAGATGCAGCCTTAGTATTCTTGCATATAGCTCATCAGAGATCCATCATCCATCCTCCATCCTCTCTCCTCGGGGCAGGAATGAGAGCTTTGAGACGACCTTCATGAAGGAGAGCCAGAACAACTTCCTGTTTGAGCGAGGAGCGAGGAGATATCAAATAAGAGACTCTGGATTCACCCTTACAGTAAAGGCTGTGTGTGTGAATCAGTGTGTTGTTGCAGACACTAGAGGACAGCAGTGTGAAGGAAATGTTCTACTCAGTAACTACAGTAGTTTCATTCACATACTGTACTGCAGTAAAAGTACCACACAGTACAAATACTCTGTTACAGTAAAAGTCCTGCATTGAAAATGTTCCTTCAGTGAAAGTGTGTAAGTATCATCAGTGAAATGTAGTTCTGAAAGTTAAAATGTCCCCTGTGACATATATTACTGCTTTGATCATTTGAAGTTATACTTTAAACTCTTCGTCTTCAGCAGTTCCTTGCACTTGAGTATGGACATTGTGTTCTCTATGGCCTCCAGGTCGCCAATCTAAAGTCAGTGAGTACACTGCTTCTCTTTTCCAGGGCATGTACTACTCCCAGCTTTATTGTAGCTGTTGGGAAGGGTTATGGTTATGGTTATTGGAGTTAGCAGACACTTTTGTCCAAAGAGACAAAATATGAATCTTACAATAGTTAAAATTAACAGTAAACAGTTTTTAAAAGTTGCTAAGCAGTAATAATAACAATAAAGGCAATACCATATAAAATATCAATAATAAAAAAATAAACAAATACCGTAAATATACAGATCATAACTCTAAGAATGAATGAATTATGTAATTGTAAGATCAACAGATAAGTCTTGAGACCTGTGAATCACATGAACAGAACACTAGACAACTCATATCATAGAATACACGCATATACATACGCATATTTCAAGAGGACTGTCTGCAGGGAACGTGTCTGACCAATCACGGTGGGTGGGGGCCGCCTGGGCCAAAAAGGCCTGTCCCAGTCCAGCCCTGATATTAGATGATTTATACTCATCATTGATGTAAAAGCAGGATTTTACTGTTGGAGCTGGTTGATCTGGAGCTCATTTGGAACTTTTAACTGATGATTATTTTCATTCTGGATTCATCTGCTGATTATTTTCTTCATTCATTGATTGATTGGTTTGTAAAAATAGTGAGAAAAGTTCATCACAAATTAGCCAGAGCCCAAAGTGACTCCTTCACAATGTTTGTTCTGTCAAAGCAACAGTCCAGACCTCACGATTATTACTCATACATTAACAGTATCAACTATTAGTAACTATATCAAAATAAATCTAAGTTAAACATACATTAAAAAATATTTAAACTAAGTTAAAAAACAAGTCAAACATTATCAAAATAAATATTGAAATTATGACAAGAAAATGAAAAATCTAAATTAAGAAATTAAATCAACTTATTAAAAATAATTCAACATTTAAAAAAATAATTCAAATTATTAAAAATAAATTAATAAACATATTTGAATATTTCATCCTGAAAATGTAACATTATTTCTACTATTATATTAACTTTATTAACATTAATCAAAGGTTTTTAAATGAAAAATGACTTCAACCATCAGAATAGTTTGAGATTAATTTTCAGTATGTTATATAATGTTATCAGATGAAATGCTCCACCTGTTTTTAGACTCAGACAGCAGCCTTATCTGTCTGCTGCAGGGGCTGATGGGAGATTTGAGGAGCTGCTAGAAACCACGTGGCCCTCGTCTGATCTCACAGCTCGTCCTTGTTTGGCCTCAGCTGCATCAGAGCGCCACTTCTCCCCAGGTTCACCAGAGGAAACACCACTCAACTAAATGCTTTTCCTCCCAGCTGCTGCTCTGTGCTGTCTGTGTTCAGGTGAGTGTTTCCAGCCAATCAGGAGCCAACAAACTCCACCTTTAACACACTCACCTTCATCTACCTGTCTGTTTCTCTACAGCGCTGGCTGCCATGGCAACACAGCTGATTCAGGAGGATTTAACATGGACCAGGACAGTTGATGGAGACGTCTCCTTCAGCTGTCGAGGCACTGAGCTGTGTGACTATGATTATATATACTGGTACCAGAAGAGAGACACAGAAACATTCACAGTTATTCTTGATATTGACAAGAGTAATGGTGACATAGATATGAGTTATTCCGTCCATCCTCAGAAAGATGATTTCTCAGCTGTGAATAAACAGAACGGCTGGGAGTTGCAGATCCAGAAGGTTAAACTCAATCATTCAGCCACCTACTACTGCTCCTGTGTGAAGTTTGCTCCCCACAGTGAGAAATGCTCCCTGCAGCCTGAACAAAAAGCTCCAGATGAACAGATGTCAAACAGTGTTAGTGACAGGAAGAGATCAGTAAACCACAGCCCAGGTTCACATATTTCACCTCCATCTCAGCCACAGTCACAAACACTGTTGGCCAGTAACGCATTACTAACTCATATATTACTCTTATATTATTAGGATACTTTCCCCAGTCATGAGTAGTGTAAGGGATTACAATTTACAAAACAGTAATTATATTACAGTTATTAATCCAGTTAGGAAGAAAAACTACTCAAGTACTGAGTAACTGTTGAGTAACGTCTGATTTATTTATCACATCAAATATATATATATATATATATATATATATTAGGGCTGTCAAATGATTAAAATTTTTAATCAAATTAATCAGAATTTTCAGTGGATTAATCATGATTAATCACTATTTGCAATTACACCTGAATCCTAACCATTTTTTTTCTGAAATGCATACCAAAAGATACTAGTGCTGTCAAGCAATTAAAATATTTAATCGCATTAATGTCATAGTTAACTCGCTATTAATTGCACATTTTAATCTATTGTAAATGTCCCTTGATTTCTTTTTGTCCCATTATATTTTCTCATTTTAATTCTTATCAGCATGGAAAAGTAGATTGGCTTGCTTTGTGACAATGTTTTTTTATTGAAAGCAACATTGTCATATACGTTATGTTCAATTTCACACTAACATTTACACTTTAATCTAATAATCTGTCACATAATGTAACGATGTTACCTCCATTTTCCATTGCAGATAGTACTGCAGATAGTCCTGCAGATAGTACTACAGGTAGTACTGCCTCATGCCTGAGGCGAGCGTGGCTCGTCCTACTGTCTATGGGCTCATAGCGTCGTCAGCGGCATAGCCGTCGTCATAGCAACTGGTTTCCCGTGACTCATTTCCTGGTTCTCGTTCTCGTTCATAACCAACGTAAAATCAAGGAGAGGGTTTTCCTGCTCCAGGTTTCCCACCGTGGTCAGAAAGAACAGAGGAGACACTTTGTTTCTCTCACTGACTGTAGAGTCACTACTCGCTCCGAAGCTAATCGCCGTGACGAGCCTACTAGCTACGTGGATAGCAAGCTCAAACCATAGACAGTATGGCTAAAACCGGCCGAGGCTTGTGTCTGTTTTGTTTGCGGTCTGCGAAATTACAAGACCTGCCCTTCAATCACTACTATTGGCCAGGCGTCGAAGGTAACGTAACTCCATTTGTTCAGGTCCTATCCCCTGACCAATCCACTATCCTAACTACTCGCGGTGAAATGCCTAAACCAAACCAATCAGCTGCTTCGTAGGGCGGGACATGGCGTGGCCATAGACAGTTAAAGAAGTGGACTAACAGATCCCGTTGCTCTCTCTATGCGTTACTCGTGCGTTAAAAAAATTATCGGCATTAAAATGGGTTTGCGTTAACGCCGTTAATAACGCGTTAAACTGACAGCCCTAATATATATATATATATATATATATATATATATATATATATATATATATATATATATATATATATATATATATATATATATATATATACATATATATATATATATATATATGTATATATATATATATATATATGTATATCGATGGGCTGTCAATCGATTAACAAATTGTAACATACCATGAATGGTACTTCAGATAGGTGGTGTTGCTGCAGGGCGATACGTCTTCCTGAATGTCTGTTAACAACTCATTGCCGTCATCGTGAAGTTATCTCGCGGTTATGTAAATACCTGCACTATGCCATTTATATAGCTAGAATAATACATGTTTCCAATTATATAATGTTTCTATAGTACAAATGTTACTTTACGCTGTTCTTATGTGGGTAAGGCCACCACACATCCAGATAAGAGCCCTTCATGACCCGTCAGTCTCCATAGGATAACATGGGACAACTCCACCCCCGACCTGATAGCCCCAAATATATTTACATCTTTCTAAAAACACTTTTCCATGTCTCACCAAAACATCAAAACATTTTAAAACACTAATTCATCTGTCGTATGACCATGACAACGGTACATGAAACAATAAACACAACCTGTCATTAAAAAAGAAATTACCGCATCAAACATCTTACTTACCACACTCAAACTGGGTTCTCGGGTCTAACTTTGTACAAGCATGACGTCATGACGCCAACTTTCCCTGGTCTGGTAGATCTGGTGTGCTGACCAAATTTGACATTTGCATCGTGTCTTGTTTTTGAGATAACAGCAATGTTTCATTTATTGAAATTTATTGAAAAGATTTCTGGTACAGGATATACAATCCTCTATCCCAGACTCTAAAAAAAACAGAAAACAAATATATATATATATGTATACATATACATACACATTTTAACATTTTATAAAACACATTGTCACAATTGAAGTTTTCTAACAGTTCATGAATAAATTACATAAAGTTAATTACATAAATTACTGGCAAGCTGTATAATTATCCATCCATCCATCCAGCCTATTCTTAAAGGTATTGATAGAAGGGGAACGCACAACTTCTTCAGGAAGGTCGTTCCATGATTTTACCACACGGAGTGTAAAAAAGTTCTTTCTCTTTTCAGACCGGCATGTTTTCGGGTAAAGTTTTAAAGAACTCCTCGTGTCTCGTACCTGTTGTTCCAAAACTGAAAGATAGGCTCAACTGTTACATCATATATTCCCTGTACAACATTAACTCATTATTGCTACATTTGATCTTAACAAAAATACTTTCTTGAAATTCTGAAACAGTTACCATTTCTTTTGCTCCTAAAGTTGTGTGTACATAAAGCAGTAAGCCTCTACCTATATCATTCTCTATATTCCTAGAAAACATGTTATAATCCTCTATATCATCCAAGTTAAATTCCCTTGGGATCATCTGTTGTTTATGACTTTTTGATTTCACTTCTGTGATTCCTATTATATGAATAAGCGGGAGTAGTCTCAAACGAACAGCAAATTCAGGCAGTTTGTTATGAAGTTGATCTGCATTGGTGTATAAACATGAGATGTTGGGCGGAGATTTACATTCCTGTGCTACTTTAACAGGGACGGGGACTGGCTGCTTAAGTCACTCAGTCTTAGGGACTCTCACCGCTCTCCTTGCCCAGGGAGGTCCACGGACTCTGAAGGTGTATTCTCCTGATGACTTCCACTGTTTTTCCTTTGTTTCTTCCTATTGAGAATGAGGAGATGTCGTCACGTCACAACGCCCCGCCCCCCTCCGCCATTTTTGGGTGCTCATGTTCATTGTTTGTGTTGGTAGCAGAGGAGGTTCTTCTGTTTTTCTATAGTATAGATTCAAGATAATTAACTATTTTAGAGTGTCTGGAACACACTGCTGTGTAAAAAACTGATTCAGTTCCTCACACGATTTTCATGGAAGTCGTAGGAACCACGTGTCACAGTTTTTTCGTATAGTGCAAATTTTGACATGTCAAATTAGTTTACGTGACTAACATGTCCTTCATCTAACCCATTTACATGACAGGGGGTGACACAGTGTAAAATATATAAGATGCCATACATCTTTAAGGTGCTTTAGAATGAACAGTGCATTAATGTAACTATCAGCACAAATATCTTCTATGTTTTGGGGCTTGTAGATGACCAAGTCTTGCACCCAGCCGCAGCAGAACGTCTCGTAGCTTTCCAAGGACTTCATGTGTATAGATTCTTGCATAGTGTAATAACTGATGACAAAAAACAAGTAATTAACAATCTCCACGTACGTTAGAGCATGGATCGGCCCGAATCTTTCTGTCCGAACCCAGACACCGTTACAATCTCATTTCTTTCTCATAATAATGACACATGTAGGCTACGTTTGTTTGTGTGGAAAGCTTTTATTAAACAAATGTAAGAAGGCATTCGGAAATGTCAACAGATGAGGTCATCAGCGCACACGAGGCAATAAGCGCACGTTAATGAGCTGTTCAAATGTTCAACGTGTTAACAACAAGCTCACGTTAATAAGCTGTTCAGATGTTCAACGTGTTAACAACAAGCTCACGTTAATAAGCTGTTCAGATGTTCAACGTGTTAACAACAAGCTCACGTTAATAAGCTGTTCAAATGTTCAACGTGTTAACAACAAGCTCACGTTAATAAGCTGTTCAGATGTTCAACGTGTTAACCTTTCAGCAGCTTCTCTAGATACCTCTGCTTGACGCTGGTAGGAAGTTTCTCCCTGTAAGGTCTTTTCTTTTGCTGCCTTTTCTCCATTTCTTCTTAATTTTCTTAAGTTTAAACACCATGGTAATAATTTTCAGGGCCGTCTCTGTGTCGCTCGCTCGTACAATGTTGCCCCTGGCAACCGATAGTGTAGGCAACCAAAAACGGCCAACGGACTCAGACCCCTCCCAAATCGTGACGTATGTCCTCCTTCTTATAGCTCCTTTTCCTTTTCTCTCTCAGTCTTTATAGTCTTGTCAGATCATTTGCTAGTCTCACGTTTCTGTGCTTATCCGTTTGGTGCAGCGCAGAGATCTTCCTGAACAGGCTGATCTTTAACTCCATACTTTGCAGAGTAACCAGAACAGGTCTCCCCAGTCTCACCGGTCCATCTGCACCCTCACTCCTGCTGTATTTTCCAAGCCGGGCAACTCTCACGAATGAGTCCACGGTTGTGTGGACCTTGCACGTTTTAAATACATCTTTTACGGCGTCTACATCTTTTTGATGTCGCTCTTCCCCGTCACTCTTTTATTCCAAACAGCACAATGGTCCTTTCTCTTGATTTCCTTTCATCCAGTTCAGTGAGAACTTTGTTAAAGGCAAAATGATTCTCCTTTGGTTCACCGTTTTCCACAACTTCGGCCCAATTCAGCGTAAGCTACCTTTTTTCTGATGTTCGTTGAGCTGCTCCTGTATGATTTCGACCACCCTCGTCTCATCGCATTTTTTCTCCAACTTAATTTCCATCTCCTTCATTCGTTGCTCAAATTTTTGGATTACAATTTGGCACATTTCTTCGATCATCTGCTCCATTGCAATTTTCTTTTCCACACTGTCCTCGCAGTATGGGCAAAACCACATTATGCCTGTGTTTAGCTTCTGCAGTATGACATACTCCACTTCGTCTTTTTTTAGACATTTAATGCAGTAATCCTTCTTACAGCGCTTACACATTAAGTTTTTTCTTCCCAGCTTCCCACAGGAGTATGGCATAGCTGACAAACGTTTTCTTTGTCTGCTCGCGGCCTGCTGTCTGCAGCTTGCACCTTGCTGCCATCCGCCATCTTTTTCCTTCCATTTTTTTTCGTCCTCCATTTCAGTCATCCCAGTTGTACCCTACAGTTTCTTCTTCAGAAATCTACTCAACTAAAAGTAAAAAGTATACTGATTTAAAACTACTCCTGAACTTTCTTTTCTTAACAACACAGAGAAACAATAATAAAAGATCTCAAACACAAAACTATACTAATAATTACATTAATAATACTATTACATGTATGTACATGTGATAAAAACATGAATAATTCCTTTTTGAAAATCAGTTCCTGATTACAATCATTTAGACAAAATTATCAAAATGATGAAATCAAAAACAAGCTTCAACATTTAAAGATTAAAATCCTCTGATTTGACCTGCTGCAGGAATAAAGTCTGTTCCTCCTCACAATGCTGATCTGCTCTTAATGCTAACACTTCCTGTGTCTCCTTCACAATAAAAGCTTTGCAGACACATTTCTAACATCACATGTTGGAACTGATTTCAGCAGATAATCTCACTTTAGTCTTTTCATCCAACCACAACTTTGATCCAGAACCAGAGACCAGACATGATGTTCATGGTCCCCAGAGGATACATCCTGATATTTATACACATTTTAAGATGTCTTATAATAATAATAATAATAATAATAATAATACATTTTATTTGTAATGCGCTTTTCTTGTACCCAAAGCGCTACAGTACAGTACAAAAGTAAATACATTAAAAAACATTAAAAAGAAAACAAACAAGAAATAAGACCAAATATACACATCAAGATTCACCAATTAAGACACAGACATCTTAAAAAGAAGGGTTTTTATCTGTTTCTTAAAACTTGTTAGTGTTGGGGCATTCCTAACAGTTAAAGGAAGTGCATTCCACAACCGGGGGGCGGACACAGAGAAAGCTCTTTCACCCATTGTTTTCAGTCTGCAAGAAGGTTGTTTAAGTAAAAAAGAGTTGTCAGAACGGAGAGATCGAGATGGCATATAGAGCGTAATTAAATCACATATATATGAAGGTGCAATTCCATGTACAGCTTTATATGTTAAGATAAGAATTTTAAAATCAATACGGTCATGGACCGGAAGCCAATGCAGGTTGCTAAGCACCCCAGAGATATGCTGACGAAAAGGAGTATGTGTAAGAACACGTGCAGCTGAATTCTGTATACGTTGCAGGCGCTTAATAGATTTTGCTGGTAGCCCAACATAAAGGGCATTACAATAATCAAGCCTAGAGGTCACAAGTGCATGGACAAGCCTTTCTGCATCAGGTAATGAAAGAAAGGACCTGATCCTAGCAATATTCCTTAAATGGAAAAATGCCGATTTAGAAATGCTCTTGATATGTGCTTCAAGTGTCAAGTGAGAATCAAAAATTACACCAAGGTTACGTACTTGTGGTGATGCAGACAGAACATTGTTTTCGATGTCCAAATTAAAAATGTTACCATTACAGGTAGCTGCAGGGGTACCAACTAAAAGAACCTCAGATTTTGTACCATTTAATTTAAGAAAATTTTGGTACATCCATAATTTAATTTCCTGGAGACAGTTAGAAAGGGTTGCTGATACATCTGTGATATTAGTTTTTGTGCTAATATAAATCTGTGTCTCGTCAGCATAGAAGTGGAACCCCAGACCATGCTTTCTAATAATCTGCCCTAAAGGAAGCATGTAAATATTAAAAAGTATCGGGCCAAGGACAGAGCCTTGAGGAACACCATGACACACCTGTCCAACGTTAGATTTATTATTTTCTAAAATAACAAACTGGGTACGATCAGTCAGGTATGATTTTAACCACTCCAGCACTGTACCGGAAATACCAAGCCAAGTCTCGAGTCTCTCAAGCAGTATAGAGTGACACACCGTGTCAAAGGCTGCACTCAAATCTAAGAGCACCAAGATAGTAAGAGCACCAGAGTCAGCAGAGACGAGGAGATCATTCATAACTCGGACCAAGGCAGTCTCAGTACTATGTCCTGAACGAAACCCAGATTGAAAAGGTTCTAAAAGCTCGTTCACGGACAAGTGAGAATGTAGTTGTGACACGACAACACGTTCCAAAACCTTTGCCAAAAACGGAAGATTAGATATTGGCCTGTAATCAGACAGATCAGACACATCACACCCAGGCTTTTTTAGAACTGGTGTGATGGAAGCAACCTTAAGGGCTTGGGGAACAAGTCCAGTAGTAATGGAAGTATTAACGATGTTCAAAATGAGAGGACTGATAGACGACAGACACTCTTTAAGAACATGAGTTGGAATAGGATCCAAGGTGCAGGTAGTGGAACTCATAGTCATAATTAATTTGGAAATGTAATCAATGGTGACCGTTTTAAAACTAGAAAACAAAGTATGCGGACAATTTAAAGGCTGAATCTCAGGAGGTGCACTCAGAGAGGCACAGGTAATAGACTGATAAATATTATCAATTTTATCAGCAAATAATTTTAAAAACATATTGCACTGCTGCACAGTCGAACAAACAAGTGGATTGGTAGGTTTAAGAAGTTTGTTGATTACTTTAAACATCTTATTTGGATTAGCAGTACCATCATTAATGATTTGAGAGTAGTATTCGGTTCTTGCTATTTTAAGGGCATCGCTGTACAGAACCAATTGCTCATCATACATAAGTTTATGGACAGTGAGCCCTGATTTTTTATACTGTCGTTCCAACTGCCTATTTTTTGTATTATAAACTGTTCATCAACAGAGAAATGTCTAATGACAACATGTGACAGAATATGGATTGAAGATAGTGTCATCATGTAATGCCAGATGTGCCTGCCAACGGTGACTGAACTGGCAGCATTCAATAACTCCACATCTAATCTGCAGAAGCATGTTTTGGTAAGTATTTGTTCATTGGTACTTCAAACTAAGTTTTCATGACTAATAGCAAATTGCCAGTTAGCAAAACAACATGTTTCGTGGCATTGCTAATGTGTGTCTAACACTAGCAACCCATAGGACAACATATGTAGGACACTGGCTAAATGAATTCCCACACATCTAATTAGCTCATACGGGCTACTTAGGTGTGTAGAAGCTAGCTGCTAGTCTGGCTGTGATCATTAGTCTCGGTTGAACAAATAGGCTGAGCCCCACCGAAGTTGTCACTGGTACGTAGCTCGAGTTGCTACAGCCAGCAGCTAACGCAGCCTGGCAGCTACAGCGCTACACTCTGGGGGTATGAACATGATGGAGGATCATCAACATGCCCCCAGAGTGTAGCTCTGTAGCTGCATGGCTGTGTTAGCTGTTGGCTGTAGCAAATCAAGCTAAGTTAAACCAATTGTTTTCAGAGTTTTATTTTGTACCGACAGTACTCGGTGACCTCGAGAAACGGAGATCTATGTGAAAACTCGCCGGATTTCTCCTTTAAGGTGGACATACAAACAACTTCCATGTAGACATACATGGGACAGGACCATTTGGTATTTTTAGCAGCTGCCATGGAGTTACTTTTACAAGTTAGGAGTTTATTTGACGTGTTTTATCATTAGACATTAAGCGCCCAGCCTGCCCTCAGAGTATTTAGCTTGTTTTCCTGAAATGTCCCTGACACTGAGATTTGAGTTATATTTTGGTCATTTCTGGAGTCAGAACAAGGGATTTGGCCTTGATTTGCATTATAACTGTTGTTTATGTTGGTGAAGAAAAGGACGGCCCTCAGAACTAACAATGTACGGCACTTTCACTTTCAGCTGATTGTTTGAAAACGTTTTATGGGATGGTCTGAACTAAAATTGCACATTATACCTTTCTCAGGGCTCCTGCACACCGCCTGCCTGGCGTGAGCGTGTCAGCTGCGTGGCGTGTCCGTTTTTATTTTGGCTCCAATGTTAAACGCGTGCATGCTAGAAATAGGACCGACGCCTATTTTTCACGCCACACACAAGCCTGTTGGAAGCGTTTCCAGGCAAAATAGAAAAAGAAAAGATGTTTATATGTCATTTTGACACGAATACATTTAAAAAATGACATGTTCATGTTTGAAAGTCTCGACGTTTTGATGTAAATGCAGATATTAATGTAATTAAAATAAGTAATTATTGATTTTTAAAGCCCCAGTGTGTAACGTTTGTAGTTGTTTATTATGAAAATCTGTATTGCCCTTCACAAACTTGTCTTTTTTTATGAATATTGACCACCACCATCAATTCCAAGTATTCCTATTGGCTTGAAATTTTACATTTGCGCTTACATGAACTGGTGTAGACGCTCCATATTCATACATGAACTGGTGTAGACGCTCCATATTCATACATGAACTGGTGTAGACGCTCCATATTCATACATGAACTGGTGTAGACGCTCCATATTCATACATGAACTGGTGTAGACGCTCCATATTCATACATGAACTGGTGTAGAAGCTCCATATTCATACATGAACTGGTGTAGACGCTCCATATTCATACATGAACTGGGATAGACGCTCCATATTCATACATGAACTGAGGTAGACGCTCCATATTCATACATGAACTGGTGTAGACGCTCCATATTCATACATGAACTGGGGTAGACGCTCCATATTCATACATGAACTGGGGTAGACGCTCCATATTCATACATGAACTGGTGTAGACGCTCCATATTCATACATGAACTGAGGTAGACGCTCCATATTCATACATGAACTGGTGTAGACGCTCCATATTCATACATGAACTGGGGTAGACGCTCCATATTCATACATGAACTGGTGTAGACGCTCCATATTCATACATGAACTGGTGCAGACGCTCCATATTCATACATGAACTGGTGTAGACGCTCCATATTCATACATGAACTGAGGTAGACGCTCCATATTCATACATGAACTGGTGTAGACGCTCCATATTCATACATGAACTGAGGTAGACGCTCCATATTCATACATGAACTGGGGTAGACGCTCCATATTCATGCTACATCTTGAAATACATTAGCCGGTAAGGGACATACAGGACATACTGCTCCACCCAGAATAATAAAGCGGAGATTGAAAAGAGCAAGAGACCGGCGTCATCAGAAAAAGAGAACAAATCCTAACTAATTATCCTCCGGACCGCTGCAGTCTCTTTTTCTCCGTCGGGTGGCGTGCGTGCCTGCTCGTGGTGTGAAGCGGGCGTCCTTGCCACTGTCTGACATCCACTCCAACAACCACGGCTGATTGACGGCCTTTTGTACACTTTCACTTGTTGAAGCGTGGCGTCTACCGTAGCTGTAATACGTACTTTAAACTGCGTGGCGAGAGAGAGTTGATTGATACATGATCTCAACGCTAGATGGGAGAAATTCTTACACAACGTAGCTTTAAATATTACACCTGTCAATACAGAACCAAGTATTCTGGAGCCTATTTTACCGTCAATACTGCCGACGTCTTTACTGTAATCAGATCAGTATATATTCATGTTTATGTTTATGGGAAACATCCATGTGTCCAGACAAGGCTAGCAGCAGCAGCAGCACCACGTCAGACACAGAAAACGCCACGCAGACGCCACGCAACTGACACGCCACGCTCACGCCACGCAGGCAGTGTGCCGGAGCCCTAAGGGTCTTAAATGTCATGTGTGACATGTGTTATGTTGTTATTACATGTGTATACATTTGTATAGATGTTTATGAATTTGAATAGATTTGTCTTTAATTAAAACAAAATAGTTTGGGATTTATGACCCTCGTCTTATTTTCACTACATGAGAGAGATCCACCCCCCCCCCCCCCCCCCCCCGCTCCGTTTTACAGTTTAGTTTATATGTAACTAAGTAACTTTTACTTAAAGTACATTTTAAAAGTGTGCGCTGATGATGTCACTGGATAAAAAGGTATCAAAGTCAGTAGGATTCATCCTCTGAGGAACATGAACGTCTGAACCAACGATCCACAGAGACACTCTGCTAGTGGCTCTAAAAAGGACATAAAAGAAGAGACAGTCATGTTAATATGAACATTAGAGAAACACATCATGGAGCTGGAATATGATCCTGGTTAATAACTTGGACTGGTTCACCTCAGCAGACACATTCAACAGCTGACAGGTTTTTGTATCACTCAGTTTCACTGTGGGAGACGGACGGAGGGCGCAGATGGTACTACTTGATCTTTGGCTCTGGAACTAAACTCTTTGTAACAGGTAAGAATAAACATTCATTTTCCTTCAGTTATTATAATGAACAAGATTAAAATGTGTTTGAATGAGTTTCTGCTGCTTCAGGCTTCACATGTTAGTTTTTTCATCATCAGAAGAGAATTGTTGCAGCCATGCAGCTATTGTTACATAAAAAGGTTCATAGTTCCTGAAAACATGTTTAAATCTCACTGCACAACTCCAGTTCTTCTTTATTTCTGCAGGAGATTAATCTGATTTATATAGAGAAAGTTTGATGAAATGTTGGAAACATACAGTATTTGATCCTCTCAGTTAATCAGCAATAAGATAATATATGATGGTAAACATCATCTAATATATGTCACTACATGGATTTTATAAAGAGTATAACTTTAATTATATTGTTTAGGATAATTCATCATTTTTAGAAGGTTATTGTATTTTATATGATGGTACATTTGTCTTTTAGTGGAAGATATATTTATACATGAAGACACAGAGATACTGAATATGATATTACAATAAACATACTACTTATATTACTAATTTATATATTTATATATATGATAAAAAGCACAGACTTATTAAAAGTACGCTGAGATACATATATTTATATTTATCTCAGGACATTTTAATATAAATAGTATTTGATGATTAACATAATCTGAACATTTTATTGTAATTGTGTATTAAAGGTAAAATTGTTGTGAAAAAACTATGAAATTACTGATATATTGATTTGTTTCTTAAGCAATTAGAGTAAAATATGAGGTGGTAAATATATATGTTCTATGTAGCCTATTGTAGTAATTAAAATGATAATTGTATTTTATGAAAATATGAATATATAATTATTTTAATATGTAGTTAACTCTACAACAGTTTTCCTTTGTGTGAAGATACATTTTATAATTATTATATGTTAATTTACAATCAGGGATCAAGATAGTCTGTTTATTATATTACAGTTTTTATTTAAATATGATATATCATAAAAACCATCCGTTCTCTCTCTGAACTTGTAAAATGCGGATGTGTCTGTCAGTATTGTTCCTCTTCATATAAACTTGGTCTTTCTACCAAAAAGCGCCCTTCAGCGTGTTTGGAGAGCGCCCCAGGGAGAGCAGCAGCTACACGGGGTTTGAAGACGGCGTAGCGCTGAGACCGACTACGGTAGCGAGTCGTATGAAAGCTGAAAACCTGCATAGGAAGGTTGGTCGGGGGGGTGGACGGGTCAAACAACACAGACTTTCACCCAGGAGACCGGGGATCGGGTCAAACGTGTCCCCTTTCTGTCTGTCCCATTCTTCCCGCGGGTCATGGAAACGTAAGCCCCCCCCCACGACCTTTTCCTAAAGCTAACTGTTTCTAAAGTGACGCCAATAGTCCCGACCACGCACGTTTAGATCTGACGCTAAAGGTGACTCTTAACGTCAACAACAACGCCAAAGGCCAAGCGTCCGTATTTTACGTGATGGGAGAGAGAATGTGTTGATAAAAATCATTCACGCTTTAATGTTAAGATTTATTTTACAAAACAGGATTTCTACTCGTTCAAAGTCAATCTTTATTGGCAAATACAAATAGTTTTTCATTAGTGGTTATCAAATAAGGACTAAGACTCAAATAAATAGATATATTTGATCTTCATATTAAATGTAGAAACATTTCTTGTTAAGTGTGTAGTTTCAATATATATTAAAATATGTTATATATAGATTATAATAATTTAAAATTGCTCAAGTATTACATTTGAAAATAAATGTTATTTATTATAATATAGAAATGAATTGTCCATTCTATGAAGGAAAATGTCATCACTATATAATGTTAGTAATAATAATTCTAGTGAACAGACTTTGTACATGAATCCATAATGTGTGTCCATAATTGTGTGTAGTCCCCATATAAGACGTGGTGACATGAGCTGATGCGTGTGTTTGATATGAAGGTGAATCCAGTAGATGGAGTGAACTTTGTGCTGTATTGATGAGTAGTTTAGTGATCAGAGTCCATGTAGTTTCCAGGATCAGACTGAATGCAGTGCTGGAAGCTGCTGTTGACTGTGTGAATGTGTGTCTGTGCTGCTTGTTGCTGCTGTCAAGGTTCAGATAAGCCGGTAGTGAAGCCCGTGGTGAGCGTGTACCCAGCAGCATCCAGAGCCCACCTGGAGGGGAAGAGCGCCCTGCTGTGTCTGGCCTCAGCCATGTTTCCTCCTCTGGTCCAGTTCTCCTGGAGAAGACGAAAGGAGAATGGTCCTCTGGAGGAGCTGCTCCCTGCTGAGGGAGAGCAGCTGGAGATCAGAGAGTCGGGACGCACCGCCGCCATCTTGCTGATCCATCAGCAAGAGAACAGCACATATAAATACCGCTGCTCCGTCCAGCATGAGGGGGGAACAGTGGAGGCCCAAACAGAACAAGGTGATGAAGGCTTGGTGACTGTGTTCAGCAGAGATTCAGCTTCATGTGGAGATGCTGTCAAAGAGCTCAGAGGAGGAGATGACTGACATTTGTCACTGCAACTCCAAACATTTCCCTGCTTTTGTGTTTCAGAGGTTCCAGCTCCAGCAGCCTCCTGTCCTCCAGAGAGAGAGCCACCAGACCAGCTAGCTCTGCAGCAAGCTGACTGTAAGATCACCTGCTCACTCTCCTTCAATAACTAGGTTTCCTTTTGTTTTCAATGCCAACACTTCAAGTCCCTGTCCTGGCTCCAGAAGTGAAAAGCTTGGTGGGGCCCTGACCTGTTTGTTTTTAATAATGACCTTTGAGCTTTCATGTAAATTGTAGCCGGTCGTCCCGTCTGGAAACGACCGAGTTATACTGATGAAAATCAGATGATGTTCTGATGAAATCTATATAGTGGAACATACTGAAACAGTATCTGTGTGTGTGTGTGTGTGTGTGTGTGTGTGTGTGTGTGTGTGTGTGTGTGTGTGTGTGTGTGTGTGTGTGTGTGTGTGTGTGTGTGTGTGTGTGTGTGTGTGTGCGTGTGTGTGTGTGTGTCTCAGTGTCCTTCCAGTCTCAGTGCAGGGTGAAGCTGTTGTGTCTGCTGTACACACAGCTGATAGTGAAGAGTCTGGTGTACTGCTGTGGACTCTCTCTGCTGATGATCCTCAGAAACAAGGGACCGTCCACCAACTGAACACATGCTGACTGACTGTTTTCTGCTCGCCTTTTCTCACCATCAAATCTCATCAATTCATCTCATTTATCACTTTGATCAATATTCACAGATATCAATTATGTCTTGTTGTAGTTGTCATCTTAACCATATAAATACATATATATCTTAGCAGTTGTGCCAGAGTGTGGCAGCTTTGTCTTTTTTTCAGTGTAACATTCCTGTTGAACGTAAATGAACATAAATAAAAGTTTTTTGGATTTCATTTAAATAACTAGAATCAGAATCATTGTCAGTGGACAGCTGACCAAAGATAACAGATATATGTAACCAGTTGTTGTATAGAAATCAGTAGGTGTGGCTGTTCCACGCTGGAGTCTTCTCCAGGACAAATCTTCATGGTGAGTGTCTCAGTAATACCTGGGCTCATGTGCTATATGGGCCACAGGTATTTGGTCATCATAACATTCTTTAAAAATAGGCTTTAAAAGCACATATTTAATAAGAAGATGCCTTATTTGCATTGCAGACATTAACCACTGAGACATCAGATCAGAAAACACTCATGTGAGTTGTTTTTCATGTTTGTATGAGGACTCTCATCAAATCCAAGTGTAAACTGTAAAGTTGACCTTTGATGGCTAAACCCCCCATAAATAAAGTCCATGGACGTGACCTCCAGGTGGGTCATCATTGCTGCTCTCTGGCTCAGTTAAACTGTGTGTGGGTCGAGGGCTCAGTGGAAAAAAGGCTTCCAGACAACAAGAGAAAAGACACACAGCTGCAGAGAGGAAGAGGAGTTCCTGAGTGGTTCCAGCAGCAGCAGATATCAATCTGTTCTCAGTGGTTATTAGAAATCATAAAAAACTGTTGACAGAGAATCACCACTTCCTTTCCTGCAGCAGACGGGCTGTGTGGGTTTCTGCTCTGCAGCCTTTCTCACATTAACAACACAATGACAGTTACAACCATCCACTCTGGTTCAACTATCATTCAGGAACTTGAGTTTGGTTTCAGCGCTCAGTGTTCACTCTCTCAGCTCGGCTCTGTTATTAATCTGAGAAAGAAACAGATCAAACCAAAAAGATAAATAGATTTAGTCAATAAGAAACAACCATGTGCAGTATATACAAAACCACAAACATCACAATTATATTTCTGTTTATTTTTTAGAATAAAACAAAACAATGAAAAGAATAAAAAGGGAATTTTCTTATTGTCCCCTTAATTCATTTAATATTTAACTAAAACTCTGATTCATAAAACAGAGGATATTATGAATAAGAATGTGTATTAATACATCATATTATACATACACATAAACATTTAAGAAGTCGACCGCAGTATTTTCCAAAAATAAGCGGTACATCAGTTATCATTGATCAGAGATCAGAACACAAACCACAGAGACAAACAAGTCATCTTGTTACCATGGTAACATGAAAGAAGCTATCGGTGCACCGCGGTGACTCAAGCTTTTGAAAACACAATCATAATTTCCATAACCAACCATACAGGTTCATTTGGTGTTAAGGGGAGACTCTGCAGGTGAATGGGTTAAATAATGGAACTAATAGATATCACCATGGACCTTCACCATCTCATTACTTCATTACATCATTCATATCTGTATTACACCTTTTCTGATGTCTCAGAAATATCTGTTGGTAGATTTAGGAGAAATCTACAGACACAAATAAACAAAGTGTAGTAAAATAAATGTTTTCTTTCCACTAATCTGAAAGAAGACATGTTAACACATTTTAGATTCTCCTCGTGTCATTTTGAATACATTTGCCATATTTTTCTTATCTTATTTTATTTTGTTGTAATACATATTTGTTGGTCTTTGTGAGCTGCCTATGTTAACTCTTAACCCCTGTGTTATGTTGTGTGATGTCATTTAGTTTCTCAGATTATTTTGGGGGGGTTCTTTCCTTGATATACTCCCCCATGTACCTGTGTGTTCCTCTCTGTATACGTGTTTACTGCTGTCTGGGTTGTATTTCAAATAGTATTTGATGTCATGTAAACTGTATGTATGTCTAATGTATTCATGTTCTGGCCCTCTTTCCCTTTCCCTAAGTGGCTTAGCCACTTGTCAGGCCACCATTGGAAATAAGAACCTCTTCTTAATGACTTGCCTCAAAAAATAAAGATGAAATAAAAAAATAAAAAAGTATTTTGTTACAGTTTGTTATGTTTCTTTTCTTCTCCTGCATGTGTCATACATGTTTTAATATTGTCTGAATTATTGTTTTTTTTTTTACCCCAGGAAGACTAGCTGGTTGTCTAGGCGACAGCTAACGGGGCTCCTTATAATAACCAATAAAATGCTGATCACCTCTGAGCTCCTCCTGTTGTTACTTTGACACTGCTGCCCTCTGGTGGCTGCAGACACTCACTGCTTCAAACTACACCTCTTGTCTTTCTTTATTTGGGTTTTCTTGTCTCTTTTTGTTGTTTCTTGTATGCAGTGTTGGAGAAAGTATTCTGATCCTTTACTGCAGTAAAAGTAATGTAAAAATACACAGTTACAGTAAAAGTCCTGCATTGAAAATGTCTCTTCAGTGAAAGTCTGTCAGTATAATAGTAAAGTTAGTTAGTTAGCTAATGGACATGTTGAGCCTCACTAGTTAACTAGATGATGAAGAAGAGTAAATAGTGAGAGGTGTTGTTCAACTAGTGAGACGAGATGTCTAACTAGTGCTGACAAAGACTGGAATCATTGAGGAAACTGATGTCTGATATCAAGAATATGAAATAAATGCTTGAGTGCATTTTTCATATTTTTACCCGTGGTGTTGAAATGGTACAAATGTGTTCCTTCTTTTATGTTGAACCCTTAAAAGAGTTCAGTTCTGGTCTCTTAAAAATAATATTGAACTGTTAGGGGAACATTTTAAAGTCCAGAAATGTTCTCGTCTTGTGTCTCCATTTCTGAGTGTGTTTAAGAGGTCTAGTGTCAGGATTGGTGCAGGTTTGGACCCAAAAATGCAGAAAGTTAAGACGAGGAGTCAGAGTGAGGTTTCAGAGGTTTATTAAATTAAAGTATCTACAACAAAAAGTGTCCTGAAGCAAGCAGGTCTAAAACTGGCAAAAAGAAAATCCCAAAACACCAGAAACTAAACTACAGACGCAGGAAAAGACACATAATGACAACGATCAGACAAAGAAAGCACAGAGACTAAAAACACCAGATAACGAGGAGAGTAACGAGGTCCAGGGGTCTGTTTCAGGAAGGAGGTTTAACAAACTCTGGGCCAGATGAACGTACATTTGTGAATGCAGCGTTATCAGCAACATGGCCAACCCGCAGGTAAAATTACGAATCCCACTACTACAATGTGATCTCTGATTTCTTCCAGTAACTCTAATATTGCACGGCTGCTTCATCTGTAACGCTTCATGATTTCATGTTTCACTCCACTGACAAAGTGTGATCCTTGTGGCAGCTCGTCTCCTTGGCCTGTATGTCTCCGTCTTCCTCGGATTACTGCTGCCATTTCACCAGGGGTCTGTTTCAGGAAGGAGGTTTAACAAACTCTGAGTCTAACCCTGAACTCTGAGTTGATTTACCCTGAGATAGAAACTCTGAGTTTTCGGTTCCAGAACAGCTGATATGAGTTGGTTCAATCAACTCAGAGTAGGTTGACTCAGAGTTAAGCACCACCACAATAAAAAGGCAGCATGAATGGAGCCATGATACTATGATTCACCATGGCAACAACCACAAACACACTGGTCAGCGGAAATACTCATGCTCACATACAGCGAGTTTGAATATATATTTTGTTTAAAAAAGAAACACGGCTGCTGCTGCAAAATAGTGAGAATTGGTGTGGGAGAAAATTACTGCTCAAGTCAATGCATACGCTCTAATATAGTGTATTAATTTCATATTTAATCACAGGTAACCTATAATATTACTGGTGAAAACTGGAATGGTAGTAGGCTACACCTATAATTTCATTTAGGTGCAATCCTGCAGGCAGAAAAGTAAACTACTACTAATCCCATTCATCATTAACAGAATTATGATTTACAATCATTTATTGATTTTTAATGTCTGTTACTGGTTTGTGCCCAGGGAACTCTCAATTCAAATATTAATATGAAATAAACAAACTATAAATATAGAAACAAATAAAACGTACATATAACTATATAACATTAAGTCAGTGAGTGTCAGCCATATAGAAAGAACTATCAGTATTAGGAGCAGCATCAGCCACAGTAGTAGTAGTAGTAGTACTGCCTGGTAATAGTAGTATTTGGGATAGGTCTCAGGTTGTTAAATTGTCTCCACATTTCCTTCACTTGCTTTCCTTCCTTCCCATCCCACGGAGGAAGCATGGGAGAGATGTGAGGAGAGAGGAAACAAGGAAATGTGTTTTAGAGGGATGAGACGTTCTTTCCTCTAAAGCGTAACGTGAATTTGTCAGCAGTTTGGGCGGAGTTAGCAGCGGCTTTCAGCTGCACGGCTTCCAAGAAGGCTGCTCTCTGTATCCTCGCTCATAGCTCCTCGATGATCCCTCCTCCATCCTCGCTCATAGCTCCTCGATGATCCCTCCTCCATCCTC
Organism: Gymnocephalus cernua; assembly: GCA_023631565.1. Taxonomy (NCBI): domain Eukaryota; kingdom Metazoa; phylum Chordata; class Actinopteri; order Perciformes; family Percidae; genus Gymnocephalus; species Gymnocephalus cernua. The sequence continues at coordinate 4,280,309 of CM042436.1, forward strand.
GCTCCTCGGGGCAGAAATAAGAGCTTTGAGACGGCCTTCACCGAGGAGGGACAGAACAACTTCCTGTTCAGCTGAGGAGCGAGGAGATATCAAATAAGGGTTGAGATGCAGCCTTAGTATTCTTGAATGTAGCTCCTCAGAGATCCATCCTCTCTCCTCCATCCTCTCTCCTCTCTCCTCGCTCCTCCACCCTCCATCCTCACTCCTCGGGGCAGGAATGAGAGCTTTGAGACGACCTTCATGAAGGAGATCCAGAACAACTTCCTGTTTGAGCGAGGAGCGAGGAGATATCAAATAAGAGACTCTGGATTCACCCTTACAGTAAAGGCTGTGTGTGTGAATCAGTGTGTTGTTGCAGACACTAGAGGACAGCAGTGTGAAGGAAATGTTCTACTCAGTAACTACAGTAGTTTCATTCACATACTGTACTGCAGTAAAAGTACCACACAGTACAAATACTCTGTTACAGTAAAAGTCCTGCATTGGAAATGTTCCTTCAGTGAAAGTGTGTAAGTATCATCAGTGAAATGTAGTTCTGAAAGTTAAAATGTCCCCTGTGACTGTTTTAATATTCTATATTAGATGATTTATACTCATCATTGATGTAAAAGCAGGATTTTACTGTTGGAGCTGGTTGATCTGGAGCTCATTTGGAACTTTTAACTGATGATTATTTTCATTCTGGATTCATCTGCTGATTATTTTCTTCATTCATTGATTGATTGGTTTGTAAAAATAGTGAGAAGAGTTCATCACAAATTAGCCAGAGCCCAAAGTGACTCCTTCACAATGTTTGTTCTGTCAAAGCAACAGTCCAGACCTCACGATTATTACTCATACAGTAACAGTATCAACTATTAGTAACTATATCAAAATTAATCAAAGTTACTAAACATACATGAAACAATATTAAAACTAAGTTAAAAAAGAAGTCAAAAATTATCAAAATAAATATTGAAATTATGACAAGAAAATGAAAAATCAAGATCAATTAAAAAACTAAATCAACTTATTAAAAATAATTCAATATTTAAAAAAATAATTCAAATTATTAAAAATAAATTAATAAACATATTTGAATATTTCATCCTGAAAATGTAACATTATTTCTACTATTATATTAACTTTATTAACATTAATAAAATGTTTTTAAATGAAAAATGACTTCAACCATCAGAATAGTTTGAGATTAATTTTCAGTATGTTATATAATGTTATCAGATGAAATGCTCCACCTGTTTTTAGACTCAGACAGCAGCCTTATCTGTCTGCTGCAGGGGCTGATGGGAGATGTGAGGAGCTGCTAGAAACCACGTGGCCCTCGTCTGATCTCACAGCTCGTCCTTGTTTGGCCTCAGCTGCATCAGAGCGCCACTTCTCCCCAGGTTCACCAGAGGAAACACCACTCAACTAAATGCTTTTCCTCCCAGCTGCTGCTCTGTGCTGTCTGTGTTCAGGTGAGTGTTTCCAGCCAATCAGGAGCCAACAAACTCCACCTTTAACACACTCACCTTCATCTACTTGTCTGTTTCTCTACAGCGCTGGCTGCCATGGCAACACAGCTGATTCAGGAGGATTTAACATGGACCAGGAGAGTTGGTGGAGTCGTCTCCTTCAGCTGTCGAGGCACTCAGCAGTGTGACAGTTATTATATATACTGGTACCAGAAGAGAGATGCAGGAACATTCACAGTTATTCTTGATATTGACAAGAGTAATGGTGACATAGATAAGAGTTACAATCATCCTCAGAAAGATGATTTCTCAGCTGTGAATAAACAGAACGGCTGGGAGTTGCAGATCCAGAAGGTTAAACTCAATCATTCAGCCACCTACTACTGCTCCTGTTGGAAGTTTCCTCCCCACAGTGAGAAATGCTCCCTGCAGCCTGAACAAAAAGCTCCAGATGAACAGATGTCAAACAGTGTTAGTGACAGGAAGAGATCAGTAAACCACAGCCCAGGTTCACATATTTCACCTCCATCTCAGCCACAGTCACAAACACTGTTGGCCAGTAACGCATTACTAACTCATATATTACTCTTATATTATTAGGATACTTTCCCCAGTCATGAGTAGTGTAAGGGATTACAATTTACAAAAGAGTAATGATATTACAGTTATTAATCCAGTTAGAAAGTAATATAGTAATATAACAAGTACAAACTTGTTAGTGTAATATGTAAGGTAATATTACTTTAAGTAGTAATAACTAACAAGTAACTTATTCCACTTCCTGAGTAAGTTGTCTAACACTCAGAGGTGGGTAGAGTAGCCAACAATTTTACTCAAGTAAAAGTACTGTTACTTCAGAATAATATGACTCAAGTAAAAGTACTGTTACTTCAGAATAATATGACTCAAGTAAAAAGTAGTCATCCAAATAATTACTTGATTAAGAGTAAAAAAGTGCTTGTTGATAAAACTACTCAAGTACTGAGTAACTGTTGAGTAATGTCTGATTTATTTATCACATCAAATATATATATATATATATATATATATATATATATATATATATATATATATATATATATATATGTATATTGATGGGCTGTCAATCGATTAACAAATTGGAACATACCATGAATGGTACTTCAGATAGGTGTTATTGCTGCAGGGCGATACGTCTTCCTGAATGTCTGTTAACAACTCATTGCCGTCATCGTGAAGTTATCTCGCGGTTATGTAAATATCTGCACTATGCCATTTATATAGCTAGAATAATACATGTTTCCAATTATATAATGTTTCTATAGTACAAATGTTACTTTACGCTGCTCTTATGTGGGTAAGGCCACCACACATCCAGATAAGAGCCCTTCATGACCCGTCAGTCTCCATAGGATAACATGGGACAACTCCACCCCCGACCTGATAGCCCCAAATATATTTACATCTTTCTAAAAACACTTTTCCATGTCTCACCAAAACATCAAAACATTTTAAAACACTAATTCATCTGTCGTATGACCATGACAACGCTACATGAAACAATAAACACAACCTGTCATTAAAAAAGAAATTACAGCATCAAACATTTACTTATCACACTCAAACTGGGTTCTCGGGTCTAACGTTGTACAAGCATGACGTCATGACGCCAACTTTCCCTGGTCTGGTAGATCTGGTGTGCTGACCAAATTTGACATTTGCATCGTGTCTTGTTTTTGAGATAACAGCAATGTTTCATTTATGGAAATTTATTGAAAAGATTTCTGGTACAGGATATACAATCCTCTATCCCAGACTCTAAAAAAAACAGAAAACAAATATATATATATATATATATATATATATATATATATATATATATATATATATATATATATATATATATATATATATACATATACATACACATTTTAACATTTTATAAAACACATTGTCACAATTGAAGTTTTCTAACAGTTCATGAATAAATGACATAAAATGAATTACATAAATTACTGGCAAGCTGTATAATTATCCATCCATCCATCCAGCCTATTCTTAAAGGTATTGATAGAAGGGGAACGCACAACTTCTTCAGGAAGGTCGTTCCATGATTTTACCACACGGAGTGTAAAAAAGTTCTTTCTCTTTTCAGACCGGCATGTTTTCGGGTAAAGTTTTAAAGAACTCCTCGTGTCTCGTACCTGTTGTTCCAAAACTGAAAGATAGGCTCAACTGTTACATCATATATTCCCTGAACAACATTAACTCATTATTGCTACATTTGATCTTAACAAAAATACTTTCTTGAAATTCTGAAACAGTTACCATTTCTTTTGCTCCTAAAGTTGTGTGTACATAAAGCAGTAAGCCTCTACCTATATCATTCTCTATATTCCTAGAAAACATGTTATAATCCTCTATATCATCCAAGTTAAATTCCCTTGGGATCATCTGTTGTTTATGACTTTTTGATTTCACTTCTGTGATTCCTATTATATGAATAAGCGGGAGTAGTCTCAAACGAACAGCAAATTCAGGCAGTTTGTTATGAAGTTGATCTGCATTGGTGTATAAACATGAGATGTTGGGCGGAGATTTACATTCCTGTGCTACTTTAACAGGGACGGGGACTGGCTGCTTAAGGCACTCAGTCTTAGGGACTCTCACCACTCTCCTTGCCCAGGGAGGTCCACGGACTCTGAAGGTGTATTCTCTTGATGACTTCCACTGTTTTTCCTTTGTTTCTTCCTATTGAGAATGAGGAGATGTCGTCACGCCACAACGCCCCGCCCCCCTCCGCCATTTTTGGGTGCTCATGTTCATTGTTTGTGTTGGTAGGAGAGGAGGTTCTTCTGTTTTTCTATAGTCTAAATTCAAGATAATTAACTATTTTAGAGTGTCTGGAACACACTGCTGTGTAAAAAAACTGATTCAGTTCCTATATTACTATATAATGCGCCCCCGACGTCATTCTTCGTCCAATCACAACGGGTTATCCCGCTGCAGATGGAAAAAACTTCACCGAGGTTGAGGTGCTGATCGCGGAGGTGGAGGCGAGAAATGTTTTTCTGTCTGGAGGTCTGTCATCTTGGATAAGTAATAAAAGAAAATGCCCAGATTGGCAAATGTTGACCAGGCAGTGAATGGCAGAAATTAAAAAAACAATGTCTAATGTTGAAGTGGAAATCAAAAGAATAGAGGCAGCGCCACACCAGTTACAGAACAACATCTCAGTGTCAGTCCAAATGACGCACAATAAGCAGTTTGAACCCACCGATGTAATGCCATTTATTTTAAGTGTTAGTAGGCTTGAAACTGAGTCCAGCGTGAGAGAGATCGAATCAGAGGAGAGGTTAGCGAGGCCAACGTCTCCACGGCAGGTGACAGTGCGCATGGATCCGCGCGCCATGCATGGATGAAATAATGAAATAGTAAATATGACTACAGTAACAGAAATATGTGCAGAATCAAGACAGTCAAGACGGCCCAGTGTTTGGTGGACCGGGTACACCTTGTTCACTTAGTAGCCTACAAATCATCCACAGGATCAATTACGCATCACATGAGTTTGCCCCCCCGACACCTTCCTGGGGAGATGGAGCCGTGCGTCCCGCCTTCCGTGCGCCATGGATGTCTGAGCCTCAGTAACTACAGACTTACAGACACTAACAAAAAGATCGCCACGGAAAAATGTAATATAGGCTATTACATTTTTCAATGCCGATCTTTTTGCTGCACAGTGAGTATATATTTCATCTATGGGAAATACAGAGGATGACTGAAAATATTTTCTAAGTGGATTTACCATTCATTTCCCGTCCTCATATTTAACAGGTTAAGTAGCCTGCAGATTAAACTTTTAACTTTTAACTTAGAATTCTCCACGTTAGAGAGTCAGACAAGACTTTGCGGACGGTCGGCACATTCTCACGTCAAGTTTTTTTTTATACATCACAAAGTGTCCGTGACAATCAGCGTACGCAAGCTTTTCGTGCGTACGCAACGTTTATACATGAGGCCCCTGGTCTCTGTTCCGTTGTGCTGCCGGCAGCTCGTATGTGTCGACGTGGTTGATATCAGCAGCTTCTCTAGATACCTCTGCTTGGCGCTGGTAGGAAGTTTCTCCCTGTAAGGTCTTTTCTTTTGCTGCCTTTTCTCCATTTCTTCTTAATTTTCTTAAGTTTAAACACCGTGGTAATAATTTTCAGGGCCGTCTCTGTGTCGCTCGCTCGTACAATGTTGCCCCTGGCAACCGATAGTGTAGGCACCCAAAAACGGACTCAGACCCCTCCCAAATCGTGATGTATGTCCTCCTTCTTATAGCTCCTTTTCCTTTTCTCTCTCAGTCTTTATAGTCTTGTCAGATCATTTGCTAGTCTCACGTTTCTGTGCTTATCCGTTTGGTGCAGCGCAGAGATCTTCCTGAACAGGCTGATCTTTAACTCCATACTTTGCAGAGTAACCAGAACAGGTCTCCCCAGTCTCACCGGTCCATCTGCACCCTCACTCCTGCTGTATTTTCCAAGCCGGGCAACTCTCACGAATGAGTCCACGGTTGTGCGGACCTTGCACGTTTTAAATACATCTTTTAGGGCGTCTACATCTTTTTGATGTCGCTCTTCCCCGTCACTCTTTTATTCCAAACAGCACAATGGTCCTTTCTCTTGATTTCCTTTCATCCAGTTCAGTGAGAACTTTGTTAAAGGCAAAATGATTCACCTTTGGTTCACCGTTTTCCACAACTTCGGCCCAACTCAGCGTAAGCTACCTTTTTTCTGGTGTTCGTTGAGCTGCTCCTGTATGATTTCGACCACCATCGTCTCATCGCATTTCTTCTCCAACTTAATTTCCATCTCCTTCATTCGTTGCTCAAATTTTTGGATTAGAATTTGGCACATTTCTTCGATCATCTGCTCCATTGCAATTTTCTTTTCCACACTGTCCTCGCAGTATGGGCAAAACCACATTATGCCTGTGTTTAGCTTCTGCAGTATGACATACTCCACTTCGTCTTTTTTTAGACATTTAATGCAGTAATCCTTCTTACAGCGCTTACACATTACGTTTTTTGCTTCTGTTGAGAAAAACTAAAAGACGTGTTCTTGGATCTTTGAGGAAGGAGAAAAGGCCTGGGAGCAATTGGAGGATTAAGAGAATATTTAATTAACACTATGATGAAAGCGACATGACAAAGGCAACAGTTACAATTTAACTGACATTGGACAAACAAGACAATACAATACAATACACTGCGAGCAGCGGACAGCAAAGATGCTTCCCCGGTGGAGTCACATTTTTACTGTCCCGAATTTGTGTCTCCCTCCTGGCTATATTCCTTTTGCCTCAGGGGCGGTTACTTCTTACTCTCCTGAGTAAGAATCATCCTTATTGGCTCTTCGTTGGCATGGAGACGTATTGGACGCTTCTCGTTGGTTTCTTCGCTGTCCAATTAGGGAGGACATGCTTTAGCCCCTGTCCCCTTGAGGTCATTTTCATTCATAGATCAAAAAGATTCTGACATGTAGATGGCAACTCTTTACAAGTAATGCAGGAATCAACATTGTATTGTCTTAATCTTGTCTGAGACTCCAGGGTGTTGGAGGCAGAGGAAGACAGGAGGTTATTCCCTGCTGTGTAACAGAAGTGTAACAGACGGTTCCTTTCTATATGTTAATTGCTTGGTTTTGATCTAGTCTATCTACAAGAGACAGGAAGAGAGGGGGAGGGCAGGGGCATGATATGGAGTTTGCATTGAATTTAATCCTATTTTCTAACCCAGCTGCAGCATATCATTTCTTACATTAAACATAAAACATAAAAGCATATAATATACATGGTTATCAAGCATCACCATTATTGAAACTTTATTTAACTCAACACTTCCAAGCTTCCCACAGGAGTATGGCATAGCTGACAAACGTTTTCTTTGTCTGCTCGCGGCCTGCTGTCTGCAGCTTGCACCTTGCTGCCATCCGCCATCTTTTTCCTACTACTTTTTCGTCCTCCATTTCAGTCATCCCAGTTGTACCCTACAGTTTCTTCTTCAGAAATCTACTCAACTAAAAGTAAACAGTATAGTGATTTAAAACTACTCCTGAACTTTCTTTTCTTAACACCACAGAGAAACAATAATAAAAGATCTCAAACACAAAACTATACTAATAATTACATTAATAATACTAATAAATGTATGTACAAGTGATAAAAACATGAATAATTCCTTTTTGAAAATCAGTTTCCCGTCCTCATGTTTAACAAGTAGCCTGCACATTAAACAGTTAATAGTGTGAAAGATGTGAAACATTAGCCACATAAATGATCAAACTTTTATGGAGTATCACCGGATATAATTATGTTTTTTCATAGACAACGTCATAGACATATGCCAGTAAGTGAAGTGGAAACTTTATTTTGTAATGTTTGGTGATTTTCAGCACTTTTAACTTAGAATTCTCCACGTTAGAGAGTCAGACAAGACTTTGCGGACGGTCGGCACATTCTCACGTCAAGTTTTTTTTATAAATCACAAAGTGTCCGTGACAACCAGCGTACGCAAGCTTTTCGTGCGTACGCAACATTTATAAATACATGAGGCCCCTGGTCTCTGTTCCGTTGTGCTGCCGGCAGCTCGTATGTGTCGACGTGGTTGATATCAGCAGCTTCTCTAGATACCTCTGCTTGGCGCTGGTAGGAAGTTTCTCCCTGTAAGGTCCCTTTTCTTTTGCTGCCTTTTCTCCATTTCTTCTTAATTTTCTTAAGTTTAAACACCGTGGTAATAATCTTCAGGGCCGTCTCTGTGTCGCTCGCTCGTACAATGTTGCCCCTGGCAACCGATAGTGTAGGCACCCAAAAACGGACTCAGACCCCTCCCAAATCGTGACGTATGTCCTCCTTCTTATAGCTCCTTTTCCTTTTCTCTCTCAGTCTTTATAGTCTTGTCAGATCATTTGCTAGTCTCACGTTTCTGTGCTTATCCGTTTGGTGCAGCGCAGAGATCTTCCTGAACAGGCTGATCTTTAACTCCATACTTTGCAGAGTAACCAGAACAGGTCTCCCCAGTCTCACCGGTCCATCTGCACCCTCACTCCTGCTGTATTTTCCAAGCCGGGCAACTCTCACGAATGAGTCCACGGTTGTGCAGACCTTGCACGTTTTAAATACATCTTTTAGGGCGTCTACATCTTTTTGATGTCGCTCTTCCCCGTCACTCTTTTATTCCAAACAGCACAATGGTCCTTTCTCTTGATTTTCTTTCATCCAGTTCAGTGAGAACTTTGTTAAAGGCAAAATGATTCACCTTTGGTTCACCGTTTTCCACAACTTCGGCCCAACTCAGCGTAAGCTACCTTTTTTCTGGTGTTCGTTGAGCTGCTCCTGTATGATTTCGACCACCCTCGTCTCATCGCATTTTTTCTCCAACTTAATTTCCATCTCCTTCATTCGTTGCTCAAATTTTTGGATTACAATTTGGCACATTTCTTCGATCATCTGCTCCATTGCGATTTTCTTTTCCACACTGTCCTCGCAGTATGGGCAAAACCACATTATGCCTGTGTTTAGCTTCTGCAGTATGACATACTCCACTTCGTCTTACAGCGCTTACACATTAAGTTTTTGCTTCCAAGCTTCCCACAGGAGTATGGCATAGCTGACAAACGTTTTCTTTGTCTGCTCGCGGCCTGCTGTCTGCAGCTTGCACCTTGCTGCCATCCGCCATCTTTTCCTTTTTTCGTCCTCCATTTCAATCATCCCAGTTGTACCCTACAGTTTCTTCTTCAGAAATCTACTCAACTAAAAGTAAAAAGTATACTGATTTAAAACTACTCCTGAACACCACAGAAAACAATAATAAAAGATCTCAAACACAAAACTATACTAATAATTACATTAATAATACTATTACATGTATGTGCAAGTGATAAAAATATGAATAACTCCTTTTTGAAAATCAGTTCCTGATTACAATCATTTAGACAAAATTATCAAAATGATGAAATCAAAAACAAGCTCCAACATTTAAAGATTAAAATCCTCTGATTTGACCTGCTGCAGGAATAAAGTCTGTTCCTCCTCACAATGCTGATCTGCTCTTAATGCTAACACTTCCTGTGTCTCCTTCACAATAAAAGCTTTGCAGACACATTTCTAACATCACATGTTGGAACTGATTTCAGCAGATAATCTCACTTTAGTCTTTTCATCCAACCACAACTTTGATCCAGAACCAGAGACCAGACATGATGTTCATGGTCCCCAGAGGATACATCCTGATATTTATACACATTTTAAGATGTCTTATAAACTGTTCATCAACAGAGAAATGTCTAATGACAACATGTGACAGAATATGGATTGAAGATAGTGTCATCATGTAATGCCAGATGTGCCTGCCAACGGTGACTGAACTGGCAGCATTCAATAACTCCACATCTAATCTGCAGAAGCATGTTTTGGTAAGTATTTGTTCATTGGTACTTCAAACTAAGTTTTCATGACTAATAGTAAATTGCCAGTTAGCAAAACAACATGTTTCGTGGCATTGCTAATTTTTGTCTAGCACTAGCAACCCATAGGACAACATATGTAGGACACTGGCTAAATGAATTCCCACACATCTAATTAGCTCATACGGGCTACTTAGGTGTGTAGAAGCTAGCTGCTAGTCTGGCTGTGAACATTAGTCTCGGTTGAACAAATAGGCTGAGCCCCACCGAAGTTGTCACTGGTACGTAGCTCGAGTTGCTACAGCCAGCAGCTAACGCAGCCTGGCAGCTACAGCGCTACACTCTGGGGGTATGAACATGATGGAGGATCATCAACATGCCCCCAGAGTGTAGCTCTGTAGCTGCATGGCTGTGTTAGCTGTTGGCTGTAGCAAATCAAGCTAAGTTAAACCAATTGTTTTCAGAGTTTTATTTTGTACCGACAGTACTCGGTGACCTCGAGAAACGGAGATCTATGTGAAAACTCGCCGGATTTCTCCTGTAAGGTGGACATACAAACAACTTCCATGTAGACATACATGGGACAGGACCATTTGGTATTTTTAGCAGCTGCCATGGAGTTACTTTTACAAGTTAGGAGTTTATATGACGTGTTTTATCATTAGACATTAAGCGCCCAGCCTGCCCTCAGAGTATTTAGCTTGTTTTTCTGAAATGTCCCTGACACTGAGATTTGAGTTATATTTTGGTCATTTCTGGAGTCAGAACAAGGGATTTGGCCTTGATTTGCATTATAACTGTTGTTTATGTCGGTGAAGAAAAGGATGGCCCTCAGAACTAACAATGTACGGCACTTTCACTTTCAGCTGATTTTTTGAAAACGTTTTATGGGATGGTCTGAACTAAAATTGCACATTATACCTTTCTCAGGGCTCCTGCACACCGCCTGCGTGGCGTGAGTGTGTCAGCTGTGTGGCGTGTCCGTTTTTATTTTGGCTCCAATGTTAAACGCGTGCATGCTAGAAATAGGACCGACGCCTATTTTTCACGCCACACACAAGCGTGTTGGAAGCGTTTTCAGGCAAAATAGAAAAAGAAAAGATGTTTATATGTCATTTTGACACAAATACATTTAATAAATGACATGTTGATGTTTGAAAGTCTCGTGGTTTTGATGTAAATGCAGATATTAATGTAATTAAAATAAGTAATTCAGTCCCTCCAGAAAAACACGATTATGCGATCGCAGAATTCAATGCATAATCAGCCAAAGTCCGCATACTTATGCAGAGCGCCGCAATTTTTCAAATACGCCGCACTTTCGCCGCATAAATTGCCGATTTCCGCGCAAAATATGCGGGGCTTGCATGATTTCATAATCCCCGCATTTTCGTTGGAAAAAAGTCACATATATCTCAGCAGAAAGTTGAAAATGTTGCGTTTACTTAACACAAGAGCAGCCATTTTCCCCTGTTGCCATGGGAACGTTATGAAGTGCCGTCATTTCGCCTAGTGAGAACACGGTGTTGGGGGAATCACTTTTTTTTCTCTTTTTCATCAAACCGCAGTTTTTGTAAGTTCCCGCCATTTTTGCAAGTTCCCGCCATTTTTGCAAGTTCCCACAATTTCATTGCATAAAATTGCATAAATATCCCGCATATTCCATCGCATTTTTTAAGAAAACGTGCAGCATAATCAAGGATTTTTGCCCGCAACAGTCACAAAAAAACTGCGTTTTTCTGGAGGGACTGGTAATTATTCGCTCGTGGTGTGAAGCGTGCGTCCTTGCCACTGTCTGACATCCACTCCAACAACCACGGCTGATTGACGGCCTTTTGTACACTTTCACTTGTTGAAGCGTGGCGTCTACCGTAGCTGTAATACGTACTTTAAACTGCGTGGCGAGAGAGAGTTGATTGATACATGATCTCAACGCTAGATGGGAGAAATTCTTACACAACGTAGCTTTAAATATTACACCTGTCAATACAGAACCAAATATTCTGGAGCCTATTTTACCGTCAATACTGCCGACGTCTTTACTGTAATCAGATCAGTACATATTCATGTTTATGTTTATGGGAAACATCCATGTGTCCAGACAAGGCTAGCAGCAGCAGCAGCACCACGTCAGACACAGAAAACGCCACGCAGACGCCACGCAACTGACACGCCACGCTCACGCCACGCAGGCAGTGTGCCGGAGCCCTAAGGGTCTTAAATGTCATGTGTGACATGTGTTATGTTGTTATTACATGTTTATACATTTGTATAGATGTTTATGAATTTGTATAGATTTGTCTTTAATTAAAAACAAAATAGTTTTGGATTTATGACCCTTGTCATATTTTCACTACATGAGAGAGATCCCCCCCCCCCCCCCCCCCCGCTCCGTTTTACAGTTTAGTTTATATGTAACTAAGTAACTTTTACTTAAAGTACATTTTAAAAATGTGAGCTGATGATGTCACTGGATAAAAAGGTATCAAAGTCAGTAGGATTCATCCTCTGAGGAACATGAACGTCTGAACCAACGATCCACAGAGACACTCTGCTAGTGGCTCTAAAAAGGACAGAAAAGAAGAGACAGTCATGTTAATATGAACATTAGAGAAACACATCATGAAGCTGGAATATGATCCTGGTTAATAACTTGGACTGGTTCACCTCAGCAGACACATTCAACAGCTGACAGGTTTTTGTATCACTCAGTTTCACTGTGGGAGACGGATGGTACTACATCTTTGGCTCTGGAACTAAACTGGTTGTAACAGGTAAGAATAAACATTCATTTTCCTTCAGTTATTATAATGAACAAGATTAAAATGTGTTTGAATGAGTTTCTGCTGCTTCAGGCTTCACATGTTAGTTTTTTCATCATCAGAAGAGAATTGTTGCAGCCATGCAGCTATTGTTACATAAAAAGGTTCATAGTTCCTGAAAACATGTTTAAATCTCACTGCACAACTCCAGTTCTTCTTTATTTCTGCAGGAGATTAATCTGATTTATATAGAGAAAGTTTGATGAAATGTTAGAAACATACAGTATTTGATCCTCTCAGTTAATCAGCAATAAGATAATATATGATGGTAAACATCATCTAATATATGTCACTACATGGATTTTATAAAGAGTATAACTTTAATTATATTGTTTAGGATAATTCATCATTTTTAGAAGGTTATTGTATTTTATATGATGGTACATTGGTCTTTTAGTGGAAGATATATTTATACATGAAGACACAGAGATACTGAATATGATATTACAATAAATATACTACTTATATTACTAATTTATATATTTCTATATATGATAAACGATGATATATAACAGCACAAACTTATTAAAAGTACGCTGAGATACATATATTTATCTCAGGGCATTTGAATATAAATAGTATTTGATGATTAACATAATCTGAACATTTTATTGTAATTGTGTATTAAAGGTAAAATTGTTGTGAAAAAATATGAAATTACTGATATATTGATTTGTTTCTTAAGCAATTAGAGTAAAATATTAGGTGGTAAATATATATGTTCTATGTAGCCTATTGTAGTAATTAAAATGATAATTGTATTTTATGAAAAGATGAATACATAATTATTTTAATATGTAGTTAACTCTACAACAGTTTTCCTTTGTGTGAAGGTACATTTTATAATTATTATATGTTAATTTACAATCAGGGATCAAGATAGTCTGTTTATTATATTACAGTTTTTATTTAAATATGATATATCATAAAAACCATTCGTTCTCTCTCTGAACTTGTAAAATGCGGATGTGTCTGTCAGTATTGTTCCTCTTCATATAAACTTGGTCTTTCTACCAAAAAGCGCCCTTCAGCGTGTTTGGAGAGCGCCCCAGGGAGAGCAGCAGCTACACGGGGTTTGAAGACGGCGTAGCGCTGAGACCGACTACGGTAGCGAGTCGTATGAAAGCTGAAAACCTGCATAGGAAGGTTGGTCGGGGGGGTGGACGGGTCAAACAACACAGACTTTCACCCAGGAGACCGGGGATCGGGTCAAACGTGTCCCCTTTCTGTCTGTCCCATTCTTCCCGCGGGTCATGGAAACGTAACCCCCCCCCACGACCTTTTCCTAAAGCTAACTGTTTCTAAAGTGACGCCAATAGTCCCGACCACGCACGTTTAGATCTGACGCTAAAGGTGACTCTTAACGTCAACAACAACGCCAAAGGCCAAGCGTCCGTATTTTACGTGATGGGAGAGAGAATGTGTTGATAAAAATCATTCACGCTTTAATGTTAAGATTTATTTTACAAAACAGGATTTCTACTCGTTCAAAGTCAATCTTTATTGGCTCCTATACAAATAGTTTTTCATTAGTGGTTATCAAATAAGGACTAAGACTCAAATAAATAGTTATATTTGATCTTCATATCAAATGTAGAAACATTTCTTATGAATTGTGTAGTTTCAATATATATTAAAATATGTTATATATAGATTATAATAATTTAAAATTGCTCAAGTATTACATTTGAAAATAAATGTTATTTATTATAATATAGAAATAAATTGTCCATTCTATGAAGGGAAATGTCATCACTATATAATGTTAGTAATAATAATTCTAGTGAACAGACTTTGTACATGAATCCATAATGTGTGTCCATAATTGTGTGTAGTCCCCATATAAGACGTGGTGACATGAGCTGATGCGTGTGTTTGATATGAAGGTGAATCCAGTAGATGGAGTGAACTTTGTGCTGTATTGATGAGTAGTTTAGTGATCAGAGTCCATGTAGTTTCCAGGATCAGACTGAATGCAGTGCTGGAAGCTGCTGTTGACTGTGTGAATGTGTGTCTGTGCTGCTTGTTGCTGCTGTCAAGGTTCAGATAAGCCGGTAGTGAAGCCCGTGGTGAGCGTGTACCCAGCAGCATCCAGAGCCCACCTGGAGGGGAAGAGCGCCCTGCTGTGTCTGGCCTCAGCCATGTTTCCTCCTCTGGTCCAGTTCTCCTGGAGAAGACGAAAGGAGAATGGTTCTCTGGAGGAGCTGCTCCCTGCTGAGGGAGAGCAGCTGGAGATCAGAGAGTCGGGACGCACCGCCGCCATCTTGCTGATCCATCAGCAAGAGAACAGCACATATAAATACCGCTGCTCCGTCCAGCATGAGGGGGGAACAGTGGCGGCCCAAACAGAACAAGGTGATGAAGGCTTGGTGACTGTGTTCAGCAGAGATTCAGCTTCATGTGGAGATGCTGTCAAAGAGCTCAGAGGAGGAGATGACTGACATTTGTCACTGCAACTCCAAACATTTCCCTGCTTTTGTGTTTCAGAGGTTCCAGCTCCAGCAGCCTCCTGTCCTCCAGAGAGAGAGCCACCAGACCAGCTAGCTCTGCAGCAAGCTGACTGTAAGATCACCTGCTCACTCTCCTTCAATAACTAGGTTTCCTTTTGTTTTCAATGCCAACGCTTCAAGTCCCTGTCCTGGCTCCAGAAGTGAAAAGCTTGGTGGGGCCCTGACCTGTTTGTTTTTAATAATGACCTTTGAGCTTTCATGTAAATTGTAGCCGGTCGTCCCGTCTGGAAACGACCGAGTTATACTGATGAAAATCAGATGATGTTCTGATGAAATCTATATAGTAGAACATACTGAAACAGTATCTGTGTGTGTGTGTGTGTGTGTGTGTGTGTGTGTGTGTGTGTGTGTGTGTGTGTGTGTGTGTGTGTGTGTGTGTTGTGTGTGTGTGTGTGTGTGTGTGTGTGTGTGTGTGTGTGTGTGTGTGTGTGTGTGTGTGTGTGTGTGTCTCAGTGTCCTTCCAGTCTCAGTGCAGGGTGAAGCTGTTGTGTCTGCTGTACACACAGCTGATAGTGAAGAGTCTGGTGTACTGCTGTGGACTCTCTCTGCTGATGATCCTCAGAAACAAGGGACCGTCCACCAACTGAACACATGCTGACTGACTGTTTTCTGCTCGCCTTTTCTCACCATCAAATCTCATCAATTCATCTCATTTCTGTCATCTTAACCATATAAATACATATATATCTTAGCAGTTACTAGGTGTAACTTCTGTGCTGTTTTTAGAGACTTTAGTTTATTTCTACTTTTAATTGTGACTTGTATAATGATAGATCATTTGAATAATCAGCTGTCTGGTAGATATTTTATAGTTCATAGTATTTTTTCTGTCCTTGTGTTTCTCTTTAATACATTATGCAGAGTGTGGCAGCTTTGTCTTTTTTTCAGTGTAACATTCCTGTTGAACGTAAATAAACATAAATAAAAGTTTTTGGGATTTAATTTAAATAACTAGAATCAGAATCATTGTCAGTGGACAGCTGACCAAAGATAACAGATATATGTAACCAGTTGTTGTATAGAAATCAGTAGGTGTGGCTGTTCCACGCTGGAGTCTTCTCCAGGACAAATCTTCATGGTGAGTGTCTCAGTAATACCTGGGCTCATGTGCTATATGGGCCACAGGTATTTGGTGATCATAACATTCTTTAAAAATAGGCTTTAAAAGCAGATATTTAATAAGAAGATGCCTTGTTTGCATTGCAGACATTAACCACTGAGACATCAGATCAGAAAACACTCATGTGAGTTGTTTTTCATGTTTGTATGAGGACTCTCATCAAATCCAAGTGTAAACTGTAAAGTTGACCTTTGATGGCTAAACCCCCCATAAATAAAGTCCATGGACGTGACCTCCAGGTGGGTCATCATTGCTGCTCTCTGGCTCAGTTAAACTGTGTGTGGGTCGAGGGCTCAGTGGAAAAAAGGCTTCCAGACAACAAGAGAAAAGACACACAGCTGCAGAGAGGAAGAGGAGTTCCTGAGTGGTTCCAGCAGCAGCAGATATCAATCTGTTCTCAGTGGTTATTAGAAATCATAAAAAACTGTTGACAGAGAATCATCACTTCCTTTCCTGCAGCAGACGGGCTGTGTGGGTTTCTGCTCTGCAGCCTTTCTCACATTAACAACACAATGACAGTTACAACCATCCACTCTGGTTCAACTATCATTCAGGAACTTGAGTTTGGTTTCAGCGCTCAGTGTTCACTCTCTCAGCTCGGCTCTGTTATTAATCTGAGAAAGAAACAGATCAAACCAAAAAGATAAATAGATTTAGTCAATAAGAAACTACCATGTGCAGAATATACAAAACCACAAACATCACATATGTGGTGTATTTTCATATAAGAATATATAAAACTATTATCATAATCACATTCTATGTACTCTATGTATTTCATGCCAAAAAGACAGACCATGAGTGAATCTCGTGCAGCCAATGTTTCTCATGATTTTGCCCTGAAATAATAAATAATTGTTAAGTAAAACTCTGATTGATAAAACAGTGGATATTATGAATAAGAATGTGTAGTAATACATCATATCATACATACACATAAACATTTAAGAAGTCGACCGCAGTATTTTCCATAAATAAGCGGTACATCAGTTATCATTGATCAGAGATCAGAACACAAACCACAGAGACAAACAAGTCATCTTGTTGTCCCCCCCTCAAAAAAACATCTGCATCTCAGAACTAGCAGAACTAGAGCGTCCATGTTACCATGGTAACATGAAACAAGCTATCGGTGCACCGCGGTAACTCAAGCTTTTGAAAACACAATCATAATTTCCATAACCAACCATACAGGTTCATTTGGTGTTAAGGGGAGACTCTGCAGGTGAATGGGTTAAATAATGGAACTAATAGATATCACCATGGACCTTCACCATCTCATTACTTCATTACATCATTCATATCTGTATTACACCTTTTCTGATGTCTCAGAAATATCTTTTGGTAGATTTAGGAGAAATCTACAGACACAAATAAACAAAGTGTAGTAAAATAAATGTTTTCTTTCCACTAATCTGAAAGAAGACATGTTAACACATTTTAGATTCTCCTCGTGTCATTTTGAATACATTTGCCATATTTTTCTTATCTTATTTTATTTTGTTGTAATACATATTTGTTGGTCTTTGTGAGCTGCCTATGTTAACTCTTAACCCCTGTGTTATGTTGTGTGATGTCATTTAGTTTCTCAGATTATTTTGGGGGGGTTCTTTCTTTGATGTACTCCCCCATGTACCTGTGTGTTCCTCTCTGTATACGTGTTTACTGCTGTCTGGGTTGTATTTCAAATAGTATTTGATGTCATGTAAACTGTATGTATGTCTAATGTATTCATGTTCTGGCCCTCTTTCCCTTTCCCTAAGTGGCTTAGCCACTTGTCAGGCCACCATTGGAAATAAGAACCTCTTCTTAATGACTTGCCTCAAAAAATAAAGATGAAATAAAAAATAAAAAAGTATTTTGTTTTATACTTGTTAGTTTATGTTTCTTTTCTTTTCCTGTATGTGTCATAAAATGTTTTAATATTGTCTGAATTTTAGTTTTTTTGGACCCCAGGAAGACTACCGGTTGTCTAGGCGACAGCTAACAGGGCTCCTTATAATAACCAATAAAATGATGATCACCTCTGAGCTCCTCCTGTTGTTACTTTGACACTGCTGCCCTCTGGTGGCTGCAGAGACTCACTGCTTCAAACTACACCTCTTGTCTTTATTTGTTTTTTTTTGTTGTTTTATCTTGTATGCAGTGTTGCAGAAAGTATTGTGAACCTGCAGTAAAAGTAATGTGAAAATACACTGTTGCAGTAAAAGTCCTGCATTGAAAATGTTCCTTCAGTGAAAGTCTGGCAGTATAATAGTAAAGTTAGTTAGTTAGCTAATGGACATGTTGAGCCTCACTGGTTAACTAGATGATGATGAAGAGTAAATAGTGAGAGGTGTTGTTCAACTAGTGAGACGAGATGTCTAACTAGTGCTGACAAAGACTGAAATCATTGAGGAAACTGACGTCTGATATCAAGAATATGAAATAAATGCTTGAGTGCATTTTTCATATTTTTACCCGTGGTGTTGAAATGGTACAAATGTGTTCCTTCTTTTATGTTGAACCCTTAAAAGAGTTCAGTTCGGGCCTCTTAAAAACAATATTGAACTGTTAGGGGAACATTTTAAAGAGTGAACCTGTAAGTCCAGCAATGTTCTTGTCTTGTATCTCCATTTTTGAGTGTGTTTAAGAGGCCTAGTGTCAGGATTGGTGCAGGTTTGGACCCAAAAATCCAAAAAGTGTCCTGAAGCAAGCAGGTCTAAAACGGGCAAAAAGAAAATCCCAAAACACTAGGAACAAAACTACAGACGCAGGAAAAGACACACGTAATGACAATGATCAGACAAAGAAAGCACAGAGACTAAAAACACAAGATAACGAGGAGAGTAACGAGGTACAGGTGACATGAGGGCTCATGAACAGGTAGACAGACAATCACAAAGGACGTAAAACACACAAGACAGGAAGTAAAACAAGACATGACACAGGAGAAACAGACATGATGAAGTAAAACAAGACATGACACAGGAGAAACAGACATGATAAAGTAAAACAAGACATGACACAGGAGAAACAGACATGATGACGTAAAACAAGACATGACACAGGAGAAACAGACATGATGAAGTAAAACAAGACATGACACAGGAGAAACAGACATGATAAAGTAAAACAAGACATGACACAGGAGAAACAGACATGATGAAGTAAAACAAGACATGACACAGGAGAAACAGACATGATGAAGTAAAACAAGACATGACAGAGGAGAATCAGACATGATGAAATAAAACAGGAAACTGAAGCATGAAAACATACACAAGGATGGAAGTAGGAAAACCAAACAGAGAACACAGAAAGAACACAGGTAAAACATAACCGTGAACAAATAACAAGGAAACAGTAACACAGGGAATTAATTGACAAAATAAACAGAAAAAAACACAACTGTGACACCTAGTTTGAAGCAGTTGTGTGTTTTTACAGAACAGAGTCAGAGTCAAAGTGTTATTCCTGACAGCAGCAGCAGCAGCAGCAGCAGCAGCAGCAGCAGCAGCAGCAATATTTCGTCCATTAATTGACTAGTCAATGAATAGAAAATTAATCTGCGACTATTTTTATAATCTAATGTCGCTCAGCGTAAATTCAGACAGGGAGACGTCATTATTAGGCTCGTTCGAGATGAACTGCGCCTCGCCTGTAAAGTAGACGAGAGCAGGCGGCAGCAGCGGGGGGCGGTGACAAAAATCCACTGTGAAGTCGGACAGTTTCCAGCCGTATCCAATTTAATAAAATGTTATCAGACCCATATATCAGCTTGTACACAGTCTCCAGTTGTTTTTATTATGACAGAGCTGTCAACATGCTCTACATGCGATCTGTTGCTGATTTTGATTAATAACAGACTGTAGATGATCTGTAATCGGAACAGATTTAGTCTCTCTGACATCCAAACATAACTGTCAGCCACACAGCAACATCGGTGATCGATTCTGCGCAGATCTGGCTCATCTCGAACGAGCCTAATGTTACACACTCTCGTAATCAGCTGTATGGTGGGAAGTAGCTTACGTCACGTATCCAATCAGAATCGGGCACGTTCGTTCAAGCCTATCACAGCACAACAACCATGTTTTAAATCTGTTCTCTCTCCCGCTTCTGTCAGTTGTCTTTGCAGACGAGCGTGCGACGGCCTGTATTGCTGAGGTCTATGTTGTTTATGTTGGAGGAAACTCTCTTTTTGTTTTCACGCTCGTTTCCTTCAAGCAGCTTTGTGGCTACTCCGGGCAAACGATAATGACTTGGAGCTGCTAGATGCAGTTTCAGTGTTACTCTCTCACTCGGCAGTTCCTGGCGATTCGTTTTCAGTCGTCAGCGGCCGAGCGCCGAACACCCCTGCTCCGACCTGGACAGCACTGGCTTCAGCACCCAACAAACTGGCAGCTCTGTACGCGACTTCAGATGGTTTTAGTTTTCTCTGCAGAGAATCCGGCGCCTTTCTATCAGCGGGAACTTCCTCCCTAAGCAGTGCCGATTCTGACCTCCCTGGGGCCCTAAGCAAAATTCTGCTAAGGGGCCCTCTACCTGACCCGTGATGCCGTGAGCTATGTAAACCATTTGCCACACAGTCACACCTGACACTTCAGTGCTCCCAATACAATCCTCCCTCCTTTAAACAAAACAGTCAAAGAATAAGTACAACAATATAGAACAGAATGAGGTTCAAACCAACTATATTTCTTGAATAGAGTATGTTCTGTAATATTAAGATAACAAGTGAATATTATTAAATAAGTGAATATTAACGTAAACATAAATAAGAAGAAAATAATAAATTATAACCCTGAACTTTGGCTTTTGGGATTAACTTTGGTTCTCTCTACAGCCTGGGCATTTTCACATCAGTATGAGCACCACCACTATTTGGACTGTCTAGAATAAACTGAGAAGAATATCACATAGTTACTTAAGCAGTCATTTACACTACTTGTTACATGTTACAAATGTGTAAACATTTGAATGTTTGAATTAAAATCTTACCATCAAAATATTCCTTTTCTGCATTTTCTTGTAATATTTAAATAGTGAACTAGTGATGCAGCTATCAATAATCCCTGTGAGTGATATCAAGAATTAACTTTTGTACAAGTGAACATGTAATTCCTGATATCAAAAATAGACATTGGTAGGTAAAAATTAACTAAGAGGCCCTACTAGTAAAAATAATCAAGAATTCACTTTGCAAATAGTAACAAAATCGAATTCTTGATATCAAAAATGCATAAACTGTTAATGAATAAAAGCTAAAATGGCTTGCCATAGCATGTTAAAGTTTGTATTTATTTATTATTATGCATGTTGAAGCAATTCTTGATTTATGGTTATTATTTTCTGAGGGATGTGCATCCATATTGACCAGTATGTCCAGCTAATCAACATTTTAAATTCAATATAGCTTATAAATCAATGTCAAATTGTCAATACATTGCTTTCCATCTTGTATAATTAGTGCAGTTGTTTAGAGTTTTTAACTACACATTGTCTGAGACTAGATAATCAGTGTCTTAAAAGTATGTATAATGTGTACTTTGATGAGGAGTGCCATCATTCACGCCCATATATTGTAGCCTACAGTCCGTCTGGTCTTCACATATATTTCTGCTTGAAAAATGCGCGTTTCACTTCATGTACGCGCCTAACGCATGATAACACACCCGACGCGGTTATCTTTTCCGAGCTGCAGTAAACAAACACCGTTGCACTTTGTCGTTTATCAAACGTAATACATAATTGTATTTTCCTCTCACTTTTGTCAGGCACAAAGTCACAAAACACAGCAAGGAAGGAAGTGACTGGCGTTAGCAGCTAGACAAGAGATGCACTGCCTGCCTGCCCAGCTAGGTTAGCAAGACCGAAAAAAAAAGCACAATAGAAATGTACATAAACATAACTTTACTTTGCTGACATCAAACTTGGAGAGGAGAGAACACAAGTTTACCTGATTGTTGTTCCCGCAATTCACTCTCATGGTGTTTTTTTTTCCTCTTTTTGTGACCAGAAGGATAGTTTCGCTTAATTTTGTCATGGATGTTTTAAACATTAATTGACGCGCTATGACACGAGGGGGAGGCGGGGCCTCGAGTAATTTGCGGGGCCCTACGCAGCTTGCGTAGTGAGCGTATAGGGCGGATCGGCTCTGTCCCTGAGTTAAGTTGTCTCATCGAGCTGCGTGTGTTTCATTCATGTGCCGCCCTACGGTGGTGTGGATTTGGCTGCAGGATATATGTTTAAGCGAGTCCCAGGAACAGCATATGTATAAGCCACCAGGGGCTAGCGGGCAGGTGTGGTACAATGAAATGCTTATTTTAACATGCTTGACATCTCATGTCGGTGTTCTCATATATGGTATTACATAATAGGCTACTTCAGTAAATATATACATACTGTACATATGAAGTGGAGATGTCTACTGTGTCTAGGATTGGGCTCTTTCTGTTTGTAAGCCCTTTAGCGGATCGTGCCGTCTAATTTCGGGGGTATCACAGAGCGCAGCTTCTTATGAACCATGCACAGATATTTTGATATACAGTGACAGTTTTCAGGTGGGGTCACGTTGTCAACTGACGTTGATGTAGGCACTTGGTTGCTAACTGGTTCAATGACAATTGTTATGGTGGATAAACGCTCTGCAAGAAACATACGCAGTCATATGTTTGTTTCTTAATAAATTGTCCTATTTATGAACAATATGCTCGCATAAGTAAACTGCAGCGATTTTGGCCTATGTTTTCTCATACTGGATGCTCTTGGCTGTGCAGCGGCTTGTGGCAGTCTAGTAGTAGCTAGTAGTTTTGTTAAGCGCAATATAGCAGAGGAGGAAGGCATTCATCCCGACTATGTGAACGTGGCAGTCAGGAAGGCCACATAATTATGGGGGCGGCCCTGTTTTTCCAATGGTTTTCCAAGTGTCATGAATGTAGCATAACTGCTGCGTTAATTTATTGCATATTATTCGTCATGTCTGCTGCCTGCATAGCTTCGTGCCTTATGCTCATTCGTTGGCAAGTGACTTAAATTCATAGTGTCTGTAAATAGGCTATCTATACATGGATCGTAAGAGCATTTTATTTGTGATATATTGTTGTATTAATTGTATTTTGTTATTAAATTGTCCTTGGTTTTCTTACGTGCTTTCAAGGTCTATAAGTAGGACCTTTCAACAGGTAACAGGGGGCGCGGTTATTAGAGGAGCATCATAGTTGTAACCGCGGCGACTCGTTACACACTACCACGTGTGGATGTGTAAGTGGTGGTGTGGCTATTGGACATGTGATCTTGCCTATTTATCATAGCAATAACTATATTTAGTCTGAGTTCAACAGCAGGCTTTAGTTGGTGTAAGGTAGAGAGTGTTTCAGCTGGTTTATTAGGGTTGTGTAGTGGCTTTGAGTTTTTAGGCTTAGCCAAAATAGATTCTCGGTAATAAATGTGATTATTGCAGCATATGTATTGATGTCTTATTATCGGTGCCAGCTATCTGCAATTTAATGATAGTTAATTATCTTACCAAACAGGTTGCAATCGCATCATATAATTATAGCTGGGTGAGTAGGCTAATGATGTTACTGCTGGCATGTTGGTTGACAAAATAAATAATAAATAAATACATAAATAATAAAGTGGTTGGATGCATGTATCCGGTGGTTGGTCTGGTTTCATACTTCTAAGCGTTTATCAACTTTTAGTCATGGCTGACTCGGCTGTTAGTTCTGTATCATTCACGGTACGTCCATTTGCTCATGACGCCTCGTACAGTGTGGTATATGTATCATATGGTCTGTGACCTCTTACCTGTATCAAGATCGTCGAGACCTCTTATCACTTTTAATCTTAATTGCAGTATTCTATGTCTGATTGTCGATTTTCAGTTTTACCTAGATATCTGCCAATGGTTGCTAAAGGTAGGTATTTGGTTGTATTTACCCGCATACATTCAAATTATGTATAGGTTTTACCTTCAGCCTGTAATGGCACACGTTATCTGCTGGTGATTGTTGGTGTTCACTTGCTTTTCACATGCTGGTATGAGCAGATTGCTTCTCGGTCTGCACACGCTGGCATCATCTTCAGATTTGAGTACTATAAGGCGCTGGATGCCAATACTCAATGATACGTGCACTTGCTTTTAACTTGTGCTTCATTTAGCTTTGGGGGGTTCCCTATACTATCTATGGTGGCGGTAGTTCCATCTTACTTGGTGAAGCGGTAGTGGTTCATTGTCTTGTCATGTTTAATGCAAACTCATATTTTGAAGCAGTTTGAACAGGTTTGCATCTCTGTTACTTTTAACTGTATCTCATCTTTACAGCAGGTATCCTTTCTCTACACCACCTGGATGATTGCAGATATTTTGTGGCTGGTTCGGCCTGTATTGCCGAAGTTGACATGTTGTCATTTCAGCTGGTTAACTAGTCCTCATCATTTCAGCATGGTTATCCTGTTGTTTTCTTGCTGCATGGTTAACTGACCTCTTATGGGAGCGTGCGCAATGTAACTCAATTTGTACATAAATATGTGGTGGTATCACTTATGTTCTACGTGGCCTAACTCATGCAGCTGGCATGTCATACTGCTTATTTCCAACAGGTTATTACGGAGGCACTGCTTCCTTGTTGCAGCGCGACACACTTTTCTGCTCTTTTAATTCTATGAGACTTGTCTACTTATGGTATGCTCATATTCGCTAATCTTCATTTGGTCTTCTTTATGGTATAACTTCATCACAAACAGAGACCCTGAACCATACATATTAGTAAGCATGCATATAACTGGTGGTGGTGTGTGTGGTCTCTATAATGTTTCTTACTATAAAAGTATTGACTATCGTATTTCTGTCAATCAGTTCTTGTATATTAACTGTTTACATGCTGGCATACATACTAGAGCTAGTCAGGACATATCAAGTCAAGGCGTTTTCAGTACCTCTACAATACTGGACGATGGGCTTCATCTGCTTACTCATATATATATATATATATATATATATATATATATATATATATATATATATATATATATATATATATATATATATATACATATATTCGCCCTGATGTTGAGGATATCATCAATAACCAGTAATCTCTTAAACCATGATCTGGTAAGCATGCATATAACTGGTGATGGCATAATTGGGTGGCTATATTATGTTCTCATTACTGTGAATTTCCCTGAAGGTATAGATCATTATCTTTAGGTGATCTTGCAGCGGTAACTGCCTTAATTTCCTTCTGGCTGGCAACGAATATGTATATGATTTATTCTGCAACTGGCCTGAATCGCCAATCTTCCTGTATTGTGTGTACAGCCTGAATTGCCGAAGTGCTGCTTCTGTACGGCCTGAATTGCCAAAGTGCTGCTAGTGTACGGCCTGAATCGCCGAAGTGCTGCTTTTGTACGCCCGGGATCGCCGAAGTGCTGCTGGTGTACGACCTGAATTGCTGAAGTCCTGCTTGTGTACGGCCTGGATCGCCGAAGTGCTGCTTCTGTACGGCCTGAATTGCTGAAGTGTTTGCTGATGGTCTGTATTGCCGAGTTCTATCAGCTTTGCAATTTTGCCACCAGCCTGATAGCTTAATTTATTTATTTTATTTAGGTGCTTTCGGGGGCATGAGGTATTATCAAGTTGTGGTTGAGTTGTATATATTTAATTCTTCTTAAGCGAGCTGTTTTGAAGCAACAACTGGATTTTGGGCTATTTATTGTCCATAACAAGCAGTCAGTTTTTTCATGAGTTGCAGCTGCAGGCGCCCTGCTTGCTGAGAAGGTACAGTGTACAGAGAAGCTGTGTGAGAAGGGGAAAAGGGAGGGGGGAGGGAGGAGCGGGGGACAGTTCACCTCTGGGTCGAAGGTTGGGTTGCTGGGCATATGCACCAATACTGTTGGTGCTCCGCTAATACTGAGCACCCACGAAGCTGATCGCGGTTATTTGTCAGTTAAACTTCTCATCTCCAATCGTCTCTGTATTTGTGAGAAGTGGCGCTGTCCTGAGTTGAAAGATGGTTACTTTACTATTATTATCGAGTTAATAGGCGTGTGTGTGCGTGTTGGCCGCTGTCCATTTCCTAAGGTTCTGAAATGCAAACTTTTTAGACTTTAAGGGCGTGCGCCCGTGAGCACCCACGGAGGAAAACATAAATCGGCGCCTATGTTGCTGGGTCTCCCAAATGGAACAGTCCGGACAAGGGGGGGAACGGGGGACCACGAGCCTCCTTGAGCTCATCACTTTTATGCATGATAAGGATCTATCAGAGATCTACCACAACTTTTGGACTGCTTTCAGGATTTCACTTACTCTGCCAGCCACTGTGGCTCAAGCAGAGAGGAGCTTTTCCAAACTAAAGTTGATCAAGTCATACCTGAGGTCATGTCCCAGGAACGGCTCACTGGCCTCGCCGTCATCAATATAATCACTCAATAGGGGAGCAGATTTCATATGATGATTTTGCATTTATATATATATACAACCCCAAATCAGAAAAAGTTGGGACAGTATGGAAAACACAAATAAAAAAGAGAAAGTAGTGATTTCTAAATGTACTTTGACTTGTATTTCATTGCAGACAATACAACAGCACATAATTTAATGGTTCTTGCAACACATTTAAAAAAAAGTTGGAACAGTAAAGCATTTACCACTTTGTAATGTTGCCATTCCTTTTCACAACACTTAAAAGACGTTTAGGGATTGAAGACACCAAGTGATGAAGTGTTTCAGGTGTAATTTTGTCCCATTCTTACTGCAAGGTGGGCAACAGTACGGGGTCTTCGTTTTTGCATTTTGCGCTTCAAAATGCGCCACACATTCTCTATTGGAGACAGGTCGGGACTGCAGGCAGGCCAGTCAAGTACCCGTATCCTCTTCCTCCGCAGCCAGGACTTTGTAATGTGTGCAGAATGTGGTTTTGCATTATCTTGTTGAAATATGCATGGACGTCCCTGGAAAAGATGTCTTCTTGAAGGCAGCATATTGTGCTCCAAAATCTCTATGTACTTTTCAGCATTAATGGTGCCATCACAGAAGTGCAAGTTACCTTTGCCAAGGGCACTGACACAACCCCATACCATGACAGACCCTAGCTTTTGGACTTGTTGCTGGTAACAGTCTGGATGATCCTTTTCTTCTTTGGTCCGGAGCACATGGCGTCCATTTCTCCCAAAAAATACCTGAAATACTGATTAATCTGACCACAGTACACGTTTCCACTGTGTGATGGTCCATCCCAGATGCCTCCGAGCCCAGAGAAGTCGACGGCGCTTCTGGACACTGTTAACATAGGGCTTCCTTTTGGCACAGTACAGTTTTAACTGGCATTTGTGGATGTAACTACGTATTGTGGTACTTGACAAAGGTTTTCCAAAGTAGTCCTGAGCCCATGTGGTGATATCGCTTATAGATGAATGACGATTCTTGATGCAGTGCCGCCTGAGGGATCGGACATCACGGTTGTTCAGCTTAGGCTTGTGCCCTTGTCCTTTATGCACTGAAATTCCTCCTCATTCCTTGAATCTTTTAATTATGTTATGCACTGTTGAAGGTGAAATAAGCAAATGTCTTCCTATCTTTCTTTGAGGAACAATGTTTTTAAGCATTTCAATAATTTTCCCACGTATTTGTTGGCAAACTGGCGATCCTCGGCCCATCTTTGCTCCTAAAGGACTAGACCTTTCTTGGATGCTGCTTTTGTACCAAATCATAATTACAATCACCTGTTGACATCACCTGTTTCAAATCACATAATTATTTAACCAATTTACCTGATTACTAGCCCTAAATTGCTCCTGTCCCAACCTTTTTTGGAATGTGTTGCAGGTCTGAATGACAGGAAAGGATGTATATTTACAAATGAAATTAACATGACCAGACAAAACATGAAATATTTTGTGTTCACATTGTCTGCAATGAAATACAAGTCAAAGTACATTTAGAATTCACTACTTTCTTTTTTTATTTGTGTTTTTCATACTGTCCCAACTTTTTCTGATTTGGGGTTGTATATATATATATATATATATATATATATATATATATATATATATATATATATATATATATATATATATATATATATATATATAGGACCTCCAGGTGGGTCTTCATTGTTGCTCTCTGGCTCAGTTAAACTGTGTGTGGGTCGAGGGCTCAGTGGAAAAAAGGCTTCCAGACAACAAGAGAAAAGACACACAGCTGCAGAGAGGAAGAGGAGTTCCTGAGTGGTTCCAGCAGCAGCAGATATCAATCTGTTCTCAGTGGTTATTAGAAATCATAAAAAACTGTTGACAGAGAATCATCACTTCCTTTCCTGCAGCAGACGGGCTGTGTGGGTTTCTGCTCTGCAGCCTTTCTCACATTAACAACACAATGACAGTTACAACCATCCACTCTGGTTCAACTATCATTCAGGAACTTGAGTTTGGTTTCAGCGTTCAGTGTTCACTCTCTCAGCTCGGGTCTGTTATTAAAATTTGAGAAAAAAATGTCTCACATATAATATCTTGCAGTTTTTAAATATTTAGTGACTAAAAAACAAACATAAACAACCATGTGCTGCAGGCCTACAGACGAAAAAATAAAAATCCAATGTTTAAAAAATATATTTCTGCTTATTTTTATGATTTTTTATTGATGTTTCTTTTCCAGGAAAAATCAAAAGGACATATGTATTTGCTAGTGTTTTCTCATATTTTTGACTTCAATCATGAATCATTATTAATTTACTACTGAAGCCAAATTCACCAAACAGTTGAAAGTATGTATAACAATGTGTAGTAATGTATCATTATTGTTTATTATAATACATAATGATTCTACAGTATTTATCTCGACAGCAGTATTTAAAAATAAGCAGTACATCTGTTATCATTGATTAGAGCTACAAAACAAAAAACACAAAGAAGTCATCTTGTTGTTTCACCCCCTCAAAAAAACATCTGCATCTCATCTCCAAGCCCAACTAGAATGTTACCATGATACAACAGATGGGGGGGTCCCGGTAGCTCTCCTTGTGAATAGCGGCCCCATGTATCAAGCGTCCTGGGTTCCACTCCTTTTGCTGAAAATACTTCAACAACACAATACCACATACTGGGAATGTGTGGGGAAGGATAATACTGACTACTGATTTATATATAACAGCTGTGTGTATATACAGTATATTTATCTTTCTTTAGCTGTTTGCTAATATTCATATCTTCCAAATCACTTGTAGATCTAAACATACACGGCCAATGACGTTGTTTCTGTTTCTGATCATTTAAATCAATTTCATAGAAATGAGGGTTCTTATAAAACATTGAAACTTTAGATTTTTCAGTTTATTGAGAACGTAACAATGAAAGAATTTCACAAAGCTTTGCATAATGTATTAAAAAGAAACAAGAAGTAAAAAAATACTATAAAATATCTACCAGACAGCCGATGATTCACATTGATCTTCTATCAATATACAAGTCACAATAAAATAAAATAAAAAGTAGAAATCGTATCAAGTATCAAATAGTATTAAAATAAGACTACACAGAATTCACACTTAGAAACTTCAGAAATATATTAATGTATAAGTATAAAACACATCATAATTGATATCTGTGAATATTGATCAAAGTGATAAATGAGATGAATTGATGAGATTTGATGGTGAGAAAAGGCGAGCAGAAAACAGTCAGTCAGCATGTGTTCAGTTGGTGGACGGTCCCTTGTTTCTGAGGATCATCAGCAGAGAGAGTCCACAGCAGTACACCAGACTCTTCACTATCAGCTGTGTGTACAGCAGACACAACAGCTTCACTTGGTCCTGAGACGGGACAGAAGCTGCTGGTGGAAGTGATGGTGGTGATGGTGGAAGAGTAGAAACCTCTGAAACAGAAAAGAAGTGAAATGTTTGGAGTTGCAGTGAGAAAACTCAGTCCTCTGCTCTCTTTGACAGCGTCTCCACATGAAGCTGAATCTCTGCTGAACACAGTCACCAAGCCTTCATCACCTTGTTCTGTTTGGACCTCCACTGTACTGAGGTCCTGAGACGGGACAGAAGCTGCTGGTGGAAGTGATGTTGGTGATGGTGGAAGAGTAGAAACCTCTGAAACAGAAAAGCAGTGAATAGTGTGGAGTTCAGGGTTTATTATAAGGCTATAAGGTGCTGCATTCAAGGCATTTGGGCTCCACCTAAACCACATGAATGTGAGCTTAAAAACTGACTCAAAGACTTTTCTCAAATCTAATGATTGTAGCTGGTTTAAGCTTCTTGAGTTTTATTTATTTATTTGCTCTAGTTTTACCAATGTTTTAGACACAAATATGATAATAATTATGGTCCAAAATGGTGTTTATTTTATTGGAAGTCATTAATTTTCCCTAAACCCAGCCAAATATGTGGACCTAAGTCTTCCACAAACTGAAAGAGAACACTGGAGTTGCAGTGAGAAAACTCAGTCCTCTGCTCTCTTTGACAGCATCTCCACATGAAGCTGAATCTCTGCTGAACACAGTCACCAAGCCTTCATCACCTTGTTCTGTTTGGGCCTCCACTGTAAACCACTCGTGCTGGATGTAGCAGCGGTATTCATATATGCTGTTCTCTTGCTGATGGATCAGCAAGATGGCGGCGGTGCGTCCCGACTCTCTGATCTCCAGCTGCTCTCCCTCAGCAGGGAGCAGCTCCTCCAGAGGACCATTCTCCTTTCGTCTTCTCCAGGAGAACTGGACCAGAGGAGGAAACATGGCTGAGGCCAGACACAGCAGGGCGCTCTTCCCCTCCAGGTGGGCTCTGGATGCTGCTGGGTACACGCTCACCACGGGCTTCACTACCGGCTTATCTGAAGTTTGACAGCAGCAACAAGCAGCACAGACACACATTCACACAGTCAACAGCAGCTTCCAGCACTGCATTCAGTCTGATCCTGGAAACTACATGGACTCTGATCACTAAACTACTCATCAATACAGCACAAAGTTCACTCCATCTACTGGATTCACCTTCATATCAAACACACGCATCAGCTCATGTCACCACGTCTTATATGGGGACTACACACAATTATGGACACACATTATGGATTCATGTACAAAGTCTGTTCACTAGAATTATTATTACTAACATTATATAGTGATGACATTTTCCTTCATAGAATGGACAATTTCTTTCTATATTATAATAAACAACATTTACCTTAACATTCAATACTTTAATTTTTAATTACTACAATAATATATGTTAATATACATTAAAATACACAATTTATAAAATAAATGTCATATATTTTTTAACAGCAATGTTAACATTTATGCATAACTACAATGAAATGTCCAGTATTGAGGGTTGCTCCGTGGCCCGGGGCAAGTAGAACGCCACACTGGACAAGGTAATATAACAACAAAAAGTCAAAATATAGATATATATATATATATATATATATATATATATATATATATATATATATATATATATATTTAAATGTATGAACTCAAACTAATTACAGATAGAAACAACTGTCTCTCTGGTAAGTTTATTTTTGTAATTAGATTTGATAGTTTTTTTTAACTCATCTATGACACTGTCTGATGTGTTAATAAATTTTTAATGAAGATCAAATATAACTGTTGACTTGAGTCATTATCATTATCTGATAACCATTAATAAAAACATTTCATAGGGGCCAGTAAAGATCGACTTCAGACAAGTAGAATATGTTAACGTTGAAGCCTAAGTGATCTTTATGATATATATGAAATGTAAATAAAACTGCTACATAACAAAAGGACGTCTTATCTTGACCGTTTAAGGGGAAATTAACATATAAGATTAATAATAATCATCATAGAATTTACCTTTACACAAAGAAAAAGTGTTCTGTTATATTAGAGTTAATATATATATAGTATAATAAACCAAATGTTCATCTTTATATAAAATACAATTGTCATTGCTACAATAACACACTCACATATATATATATATATATATATATATATATATATATATATATAACATTTAATATATTTACCACCTTATACTTTACTCAAATTGCTTAAGAAACAAATCAATATATCAGTAATTTCATGTTTTTTTCATAACAATTTTACCTTTTATACACAATTACAATAAAATGTTCAGATTATGTTAATCATCAACTACTATTTATATAAAAATGTGCTAAGATACATATAAATAAATATGTATGTGCTGTTATAGATCACCGTGTATCATACATATAAATATATAAATACGTAGCATAAGTTATATTTATTATAATATCATATTCAGTATCTCTGTGTCTTCATGTATAAATATATCTTCCACTAAAAGACAAATGTACCATCAAATAAAATACAATAACCTTCTAAAAATGATGAATTATCCTAAACAATATAATTAAAGTTTTACTCTTTATAAAATCCATGTAGTGACATATATTAGATGATGTTTACCATCATATATTATCTTATTGCTGATTAACTGAGAGGATCAAATACTGTATGTTTCTAACATTTCATCAAACTTTCTCTATATAAATCAGATTAATCTCCTGCAGAAATAAAGAAGAACTGGAGTTGTGCAGTGAGATTTAAACATGTTTTCAGGAACTATGAACCTTTTTATGTAACAATAGCTGCATGGCTGCAACAATTCTCTTCTGATGATGAAAAAACTAACATGTGAAGCCTGAAGCAGCAGAAACTCATTCAAACACATTTTAATCTTGTTCATTATAATAACTGAAGGAAAATGAATGTTTATTCTTACCTGTTACAACCAGTTTAGTTCCAGAGCCAAAGATCAAGTAGTACCATCCGTCTCCCACAGTGAAACTGAGTGATACAAAAACCTGTCAGCTGGTGAATGTGTCTGCTGAGGTGAACCAGTCCAAGTTATTAACCAGGATCATATTCCAGCTCCATGATGTGTTTCTCTAATGTTCATATTAACATGACTGTCTCTTCTTTTCTGTCCTTTTTAGAGCCACTAGCAGAGTGTCTCTGTGGATCGTTGGTTCAGACGTTCATGTTCCTCAGAGGATGAATCCTACTGACTTTGATACCTTTTTATCCAGTGACATCATCAGCTCACATTTTTATATTGTCCATTACTATGTAAGGGTTAATGCCCGACGAGGTGTCCATTGTCAGGTATTAATGGACGACGGCGAGGGGTGAACCGTCTGACGCGCAGCGCCAAAGTCCATTAATACCTGACAATACAAGATACGACTTGTCACCCTTAGCAACCAGAGATATTTATAGTCCACTCAGCTGATAGAACTCATCATTCAGTTTAGCTACGAGCCATCTAGCTATGCTAGCTCATGCTATGCTAGCAAGATTTAAAGTCAATAACATTGTGTACAGTTGGCAATCAGTAAAACTAATTTGACAGTATGTTGAACAACAAGACAAGCAGCTATCCAGCCATGTCATTGTCCCCGAAACAATATAACGACTTTTACGAACAATTTGATCCGCGATGTGTAACGTTACTGTCGGCCGCAGCAGCGCAGCCTGGAGCAGCGACCTGAACAGTGAACGGGATGAAAGATAACGTTATTCTCTGTGAAACAAAGTCAGTCCAGAGGGGAAGTATAACTGACTTCTTGCAGCGTGTGTGTTAGCGCCATCCTGTGGTGATCAGAGGACGAGTTGGAAATAACAGATCAACATTTCCTTTTTGATTTAATGTAGCGCATTGATTTAGTTATTGATTTAACGGTAAACAGTCAGTTTCACCAGAACTCCTTTGTTAGGTGTCCTATATCACTTTTTTATGGACACCTGCAGCCAATCAGAATCGAGTATTCACCCAGACCATGGTATAAACATTTATAATGTCTGTGTGCTGCAATGTAGTCTTGTTTTTATCTGAAGTAGAAAGAGTTGTGATCCTCCTACTTTTTAAATAATTGCTGAACTTAAGGTGATTTTATCTGAAGTAGAAAGACATTTCTCTGTTGATGAACAGTTTATAAGACATCTTAAAATGTGTATAAATATCAGGATGTATCCTCTGGGGACCATGAACATCATGTCTGGTCTCTGGTTCTGGATCAAAGTTGTGGTTGGATGAAAAGACTAAAGTGAGATTATCTGCTGAAATCAGTTCCAACGTGATGTTAGAAATGTGTCTGCAAGCTTTTATTGTGAAGGAGACACAGGAAGTGTTAGCATTAAGAGCAGATCAGCATTGTGAGGAGGAACAGACTTTATTCCTGCAGCAGGTCAAATCAGAGGATTTTAATCTTTAAATGTTGAAGCTTGTTTTTGATTTCATCATTTTGACAATTTTGTCTAAATGATTGTAATCAGGAACTGATTTTCAAAAAGGAATTATTCATGTTTTTATCACATGTACATACATGTAATAGTATTATTGTGTTTGTGTGCTGATTCAACAGCATTCACAGTATTGTTATTCTTTTCTTTATTAGTATTATTCCTTTAATTCTTCCATACGTGTTTTGGTCTTCAACTACTCCAGCATACTTTCAGCTCACACACACATACACACACACACACACACACACACACACACACACACACACACACACACACACACACACACACAAAACATGATAGTAAACAATTATGGAATACACTGAATAATATATTAAGAGGAAATAATAAATCAACTCCAGCTTATTTAGAAAATGAAGGTGAATTTTTTACTAAACCAAGTGATATAGTTAATCATCTTAACGATTATTTCATAAATAAAATAAATAATCTTAAAAATACTACACAGCCACACAAGACATATTTATCAAATCCATTGATAAGTAAGATGATGGGAGGTAAAACATGTAGCTTTAAATTACTTCTGATGAATTGTAAAAACTAACCACCTGGTGTTGACTATCTTGAATATAAGTTCCCCTCAGATACCTACGGCATCGTGGACGACTAAGCAACGGCACCTTTTAATCATATTTTAATCATTTAATAACCATAAGATCGATCGTCTTACCTCTTTCGGTCCCCAGCAGCCAACAAGCTAACGCTAACGAGCGTCTCTTTGCTGTCTTTCTAGCCTTCACGGGAGGTTTTGTATCCAGCCTGGAACTTGTGCCTTTTTTCGGGGTGGTTGAGCAATAAATCCAAACTCTTACATCCAAGATCGATAAACGTTATGTCCATAATTTATGATTTTTCGGCCATATTTCTCCGCTGATCGGCGTTTGCTTCCGTGCTCTGGTTTCCCAGAATGCATTGGGCTTTGTTATTGTCTGCAAACCAATGGAAACCGGTCTTTCGAGAGCAGAGATCTTCTACGATAGGGAATGGCTGTGATGGCTCACTACAAGCCAGCAACGATGCAACCAAGTGAACAAAAGGTGTTCTTTGACTACAAAGATCGTCTATTCGCTTTGTAACCCGTTCTACAGAGAAGGCAGCCTCACTGTTTTGATTTTTTGGATACATTTGGGCCTTTTATGGAGAAATGTAAATAGCTTGTCGTTTATATGTCTTATAATGTTTATTATGTTTATTTTTTCACTGGGTGACTCCAAATATATATATGTAGCAGAACTGTGAGTGTTATATAAATAAATATGACATTATTATGTTGATTATTGGCATAAGTGCATGTCATGAGGGCAAAAGCGTTTGGACTTTTTTTGAAAAAATGTAGATATTTAGTCAACTGTATAAGTTATAATGTTAATTTCTTCACAGTTTGACTCCTAATACATATGAGAAGTGATTTAGACAGGAGATTGGCTTAGGTTTTATTGATCTGTGTGTCATATCAATACATATCTGTGAGATTCCAGTTTCCATTTTATTTATTTATTTATCTTTAAGGTCCTACAAAATGGTTTAATATTCAAGTGACCTCACTGCAGCACATATTCTAATAGCCCAGTTTTTCCTGAAAAGAATGATGTCCATAGATTGACTGTGGACAACATGGTTGATGTTTTACAAGCTTTTTTAGAAAATAAAACCAGACGGACCAGAGGTTGTCAAACATCCTTCAGGAATCTGAGTGTTAAGTCAATAGTTGCAATCATTGCTCCTACTATTGCTCATATAATTAATATGTTATATATGTTTTATGGAAAATACATGTTTGGAAGCATGGGAAATATGTAAAGTTGTGCCAATACCTAAAAATAAGAAAATGCCTTTCTCTGGATCAAACAGTAGACCAATAGGTTTATTACCAATTCTCTGTAAAATAATGGAAAGAATTGTTTATGAACAGATTCAGTCTTACTTTTTAAATAATGATTTAATTACACATTTCCAGCATGCATATAGAAGAAAACAGTCAACAGCCACTGCCCAGACTCAGATGGTTGATGACTGGTTCAAGGATATGGAGCAGAGGAAAATAATAGGTGTTGTAATGCGTGATTTCACTGCAGCATTTGATATAATTGACCACGACTTACTGTTAAACAACTGGAATATTATGGTTTTTCACGAACTGCATTATTTTGGATGAAAAGTTATTTGACAGACAGAAGACAATTAGTTTACTTTAATGGAAGCTTTTCAAAGGTAAGGGTTGTGGAACATGGCGTGCCTCCAGGAAGTTGTCTTGGGCCGCTCC
Source organism: Gymnocephalus cernua (assembly GCA_023631565.1). NCBI lineage: Eukaryota > Metazoa > Chordata > Actinopteri > Perciformes > Percidae > Gymnocephalus > Gymnocephalus cernua. The sequence continues at coordinate 4,317,187 of CM042436.1, forward strand.
TCTACACAATCTTTACCAATGATCTTCCATCTGTTTTAGATAAAGCAAGCAGTTCAATGTTTGCTGATGATTCCACTATATATTTATCAGGAACTGATATTGGTGATTTAAATACAAAACTACAAAGAGAGCTACAGTCAGTGGTGGACTGGATAAGGAGTAACAAACTGATTCTCAGTGTATCTAAAACTACCTGTTTAGTGGTTGGAACTCATTTTTCTTTATTTTCCAAACCGAAACTTCAACTCAGCATAGAGCAAATATCTGAAGAGCAAAGAGAAGAGGCTAAACTTTTGGGAGTGATGATTGATGATAGATTGTGTTGGGATAGACATGTTCAGAAACTGGTAACTAAAATGGGCAACACTGTCTGTTATTAAAAGGTGTGCAAAAAACCTAACACCACAGACCGTTAAACAAGTACTTCATGCTTTGTTTTTTTCACACCTTGATTACTGCTCTGTGATTGGTCCAGCACTTCAACAACTAATATAAAAAACTACAAGTGATTCAGAATAAAGCGGCACGTGTGGCTCTCTCATGTGGGTTCAGATCAAATGGTGATAAAATGCATGAAAGCCTCTCATGGTTTAAAGTTAAAATAGATTTGTGTATTCACTAATGTTTTTTTTACATAATGTTACAACAAACAAAACACCTTTTACTTTATATACAAAACTATCTTTTAGTACTGATACACATCATTATCCAACAAGGCATGCAGTAGGAGGTAGTTTTATTTGACCTATAGTGAAAACCAAATCAATTCAACGTTCAGTCAGGTACAGAGCAATGTGTGAATGGAACTCTCTCCCAAATACTACTATCAAACAACAAAACACTCAGTATGGTTTCAAAACATCTTTTTTGGTGTGATTAATTGCGTTAACTGTACAATATGATGTGTATTTTCAAATGTTGTGTAATGTGAAGTAATGTCTTGTGTGTATGGTGGGTAATGTGATGTTGTAAATTGTATTGTCACATGATAGATTGTAGGACCCCAGGAAGAATAGCTTTTAGCTAATGTTGAAGCTAATGGGGATCCAAATAAAACAAACACACACACACACACACACACACACACACACACACACACACACACACACACACACACGGCTAACCCTAAATAAAAGTTATTATAGAATGACTCTTCAGGCTTTAGACCTCATCTGATGTTTTATCTTTATACCAACAAAGACACTTTAAGGAAACATTGACTTCTTTTGAGTAAACTCAAGCTCATTTAAGTCTTTGCTGTAAAACTCCCATTTGAACTTCTTAAATTGCTTAATATATATTGGAATTCTTCTTACATATTTAGAGGGTAACTACCTTTTTTCCCCATGCATTTGTGTCTAACAGACTGATGTGACCAACAATCTTTGAATTTGGTCCAGTACTGAGCGGGATCGCAATGACGGGACGGCGCAAACCGAGCTTCAATGTCACCTAATGGGGCAATTGTGTGGTCTTGCTTTTTATGCACTAAAAGTGTTTTTTTTTTTTTTTGCTACAGGACGTCTGTTGTTTGGGAGTAGGCTACAGAAATCATAGGCTCCTGTTAACTAAAGGCTTCTCAGTGCCATGGCTCAATATTTACATGGTTTTGACAATGTAGATGAGGTCGTTATAATTGGATGGCCACCTGTATTCACTTGAGCCAGAGTACAACATTATGGACGAAGAGAGAGAGAGAGGAGAAGAGTGAAGCAGCGTCTGGAGGGGCTCGGGATATTAGCTAGTGCTCTCATGGGTGCTCAGCCCCTATATGCCCAAAGAATATGTTTTCAGGAGTGGGACCTGTTGCTGCCAGACATCTGTGGTCTGGATGTGTCCAGTGAAAAACCTCGGACACAACGCTGTGTCACCACGTCAGAGGATTTCTTCCTCTAATCAACAGGGCTGTGAGACATGAATACGAACCATTGTTTTTAGCAATAATAAAATGAAGAATAGCAGTTATACATGTCTCTCGGCTCGTATTTAAAATACTTTTACAAAACACCACATTTTGGCGACGACGAGGATGGATATTAACGTGCCTTTACCTACACCTTTCATGCCTTGCCCAGGCGAACCTGCTATGCCCTTCCCTACATGGCTGAAGATGTGAGAATTACATGGTAGCAATCGATGCTAACGGAGAGAAGTGGCCCGTTGTGAGACGGCGCATTGCACATTGACTTAAAAACCACTTCATTCCTAAAGTAAATGTGATTGGGGAAGGTCCCAAATTTCGGCAGAGAGCACAGCGACCAGATGAGTCGATAAACCAGTATCTAGCCTCATTACGTAAACTGGCTGCACTGTGTGAGTTTGATGGAATGGAGGAGCAAATGCTTCGAGATCAACTGATACAGCGTGTTTTGTTAGAAGTGGATCTGACTCTGGCTAAAGCAGTGGTTCTCAACCTTTTTTGTGCCAGCGCCCCCCTATCCATTATCCAGGTCCCTAACGCCCCCCCCCCCACAAGTAGCCACATGTATCTGCTTTGGTCTTATAATACATCGGTAGCTTTACCGCTCCAGGAGAGAGGACAGTTCGCTCAGCCAGCAGTTAAGTTTATAAGAATTTGTCCAAATTTCTAGATTCCCGCCAAGCTAAGCTAAAACTACAACCAACAGCTTTATTTGTTTTAGCTTGTTGAAGTGAAGTAGCTTTAGCCGCTAAAGCTACTTCACTGGCCCTGTAGATGGAGGCTGGGCTACTGAATGCTGATGTTCTCTTCGACAGTACTACTACTACTACTGCTACTACTACTACTGCTGCGTCGGTGAGAGCCATACATACATGGCAAAGGAAAGCCCGCCAGAAAGAACAAAGGACGTCTGTTTCACCTACAACCTGCTCCTGCTACCGTTGTGGATCCATCACAAACCTTGCAAATAAACCGTCATGCCCTGCTGCTAAAGTGACGTGCAATTCATGTGGAAAAGTGGGACATTTTTCCAAAATGTGTCGATCTGGAGAAAAGCAGGGTGTTACAAGGTTGAACAGAATGGACTCAAATGCCAGGCTCAAAACTCAGAATATTTATTAGGAGAAACAGGATAACTTGGAAGGGAACACGGGGAAACAGAGAGGCTGAAGTTTGAGTAGGTTAGAAGGGCTGGAGGGCTGGGTTAGGATGGCGAGGGAAGCTAGCTCTAGAGTAGGATGGCGAGGGAAGTTAACTCTGAAGTAGGATGGCGAGGGAAGCTAACTCTGAAGTAGGATGGCGAGGGAAGTTACCTCTGAAGTAGGATGGCGAGGGAAGCTAACTCTGAAGTAGGATGGCGAGGGAACCTAGCTCTAGAGTAGGATGGCGAGGGAAGCTAACTCTGAAGTAGGATGGCGAGGGAAGTTAACTCTGAAGTAGGATGGCGAGGGAACCTAGCTCTAGAGTAGGATGGCGAGGGAAGTTAAACTCTGAAGTAGGATGGCGAGGGAAGCTAACTCCGAAGTAGGATGGCGAGGGAAGTTACCTCTGAAAGTAGGATGGCGAGGGAAGCTAGCTCTAGAGTAGGATGGCGAGGGAAGTTAACGCTGAAGTAACTTGTTGGATAAGTTATATGTCATATAACTTTCTATTTCCTTTTAGTCGTGGGCTTTGTATATTTACTATCCTAATTTCGAGGATAAAGGCATAATGGGTCACAAGTAATATTTGGGCATAAAAAAGTGCTTTTACTGTAACCAGCTGACAGTAGATGTGCCTTCTACACTGACAGCAGCTATCCCTCACACACTACTGGCTCTGCTTCTGACTCGGCACAAATCTCCCCTTTTTACAAAGCTTTCTGATCAAGTCAAGTCAGTTTCATTATGGTAGTGCCGAATCATCTGGCATCATTAATTATCCCATGGCATTTTTCATATAGAGCAGGTCTACACCACACCCTTATTAATTATTATAATATTCAGTCAATGCGCAACGCTACCTGTCCAAACTGGAGTCATGGGCTCATACAGCTGGTGCTTGGTAACGTTACTGGCTCTTCATAGTCACTGTTAGCAGCAAACTGGACTAGTAGCTGCTGCTGCGGAGCTACAAGAAAAAGTCTGATTCATAAACATAAACGTTGGTTTGAAGGCAACGTCGTATTGTTTTGCCAGACCGCTAGCATCCTGCACTTCTCCTAACTAGCTTAGCTTACCCGTCTCACCGTCTTCATTTGGCGTTTTAGTTCAAGTTAATCTGGTCTCATCACTTTCTAGAGCTCTCCTTTTTTAAATCGCTTTTCATTGCTGTTTAGCTCTTTCTATTACCAGTTTAAAACAGCGGTGCCATCCTCCAACAAGTACCAGTGACTGAAGTGTAGGCTACGTGGACGGTTTGTTAGTTTTTTTAGCAAGGTGCCGCCGTCGGAGGACTCAAAACTCAAAACATAAATACATCATCATTAACCAGGCTGCACTCTGTGAGTGGGCTGCATGAATGTAGAGAACGGTGGGCTGCAAGAAAACATAAATACCGGGCCTGGGGGCTGTTTCACAAAAGTAGAATTTATAAATCCAGGATAACCGATAAAGCGAGACTTGACCTAGTCTAATCTGTGCAGCCTGGCTTGGTGCGTTTCACGACGGCCAAGCCAGGCTGAGGAGGAGCGACTAGGTCGAGCCGGGCTGAAGTAATTCGGATAGATGTGCGTTCACGGATTTCCTTAACAGACCGCGAGGTCGATCACAGATTTATTGATGCTACAATGGAGAATATGCTTTGTTCATACTTTATACAGAGTGAGCAGCAGCTTATTGTAGAAGTATGATAACATGAAACACATTATTTGTAAAAAAAAGAAACACGGCAGCTGCGTAAGCAGCCTAAATATATTCATTAAATGACCACTGCTCTGAAGACCGTCATAATCATACCATTCAAGGATTAGGCTACTAATACTTTGCACAAATTAACTATTTGTCTTAAAAGTAAGCAGAAGCTAATGTTACTCAGGAAATTTACCATGAAGATCCATTTTCTACAACGCTAGAATATGATGCGTAATATCTCTCTCACTCTGTTTCTCCCTCTCTCTCTCTCATGGGCTAAAATATAAATTTCATAAGTCATATTAACTTCCACTGCTTGCTTTTAATGCAAAGTGTACAACAGTTCATTTTTGCAAATGACAAGTAACTCATTGAATGGTTAAGAGCAGTAGTTCGTAAATGTATATGTTTAGACTATCGGTCCGCTATTATCTGACACGCTATTTTTTAGGTTTACTTTTTTATTTTTTATAGAGGCAGAGTTTCCTTCTTTACATATAATATGCTTTGCTCCCTCGTATATACAGAGATAGAAAAGAAAGACGCTGAAGAAATTGGACTCTAAAATTTAGAAACTATAAAGATAATGAAGTGATAAATTCCATGCACACTGTAAACATGAATGTAACAGAGTATATTCATCAATTATTGCCTACTAGCAAAATATGAGGTCAAAAACCATTGGGGTGTCCTCTCCCTGTTGTTACATGAATGTGCAGTAGCCTACACCACTATATATAGTTACTGGTCCAATGAACTAAGACTATAATTAAGGAGGATTGTACAATTAGGATAGGTTTTTATAATTGTACAATTCTCCCAAATTATAGTCCCAGTTTACTGGACAACACAAATCGTGTGCTAAGAATGCCATTTTATTGAATCCTTTATTGTTAAAGAATAACAAAAATGAATCAACTAAAATAATTGAAGGTGCATTGGTAGTACAGCACTTTATATATTGCCCTTAGTATCTGACTTCATTTAAAACACATTTGGCAACTTCATCAGCCTTTTCTAATTATCTCAATAACTGCCGTTATATATTCATCAAACTTCTAACAACAATATAAACAGCAGTCTTCATACAGCAATATAACAGTAACAATGACTGTCACGTGAATAATTATAAAAAAAATAATGGTCACAACTTTAAATAATAACAGTACTTAAATGAACAGCAATATGCACCTGTTGTACTTTAATGCAGGGTGATAATAATAAGGTAAAACCACTGCTGAGTGAGCAGAAAAGGCAGCAGGATTAATAAATCCTGGCTGTTAGCCTGGTCAGGAGCAGGCTAGCTGTACAGAATAAATCTCCATGGTAACTTAGGTGCCTCTGCTTTTGTGAAACCGAGTCAAGGCTAAATTGAGCCAGGATAACTGGGAAATCCCGGCTTAATCCCTTATCTTGGTTTTGTGAAATAGCCCTCTGGGTCTGATTGAGGCTGATGACCTGCAGGTGTGTACAACAGGAGAGGTGATGGGTGATAGGTCAGCTGGCTCATGGACGAGGGAGAACAAGGAGACACAGAGGGACAAGACCGACACAGAAACTGACAGGAGGGCGTGGAAAAAAACCAAAGGGAAAATAGAAAACAAAAACAAAAACTCACAACCAGCCTCAACCATCACAGAGGGGCGTGAAATAGTGAGAAACGAACTGACATTGAGCTAATAGTAGACACCGGTTCATCAGTTTCTGTCATTCCAGAGAGCACTTACCAGACGCTCTTTCCTACATGTGAACTCTCTGAGCCTGCAGTGAACCTGTTTACATATTTACAATACCTGTTAAAGGGTGTATGCATGCCACAGTTACTCATGATGAGCATTCTACCACAGGCTCATTTGTAGTGGTAAAGTCACTGCTCTATTAGGACTAGATCTAGTTGCAGCATTGCACATGCGTATTGAGGGCTCAAAAGTGGTTAAAGCTGACAGCTCTGATGATCCTACTGCACCGAGGACACCTACTGCACCAAGCTCAATACCACAGAATGCACCTGAGATCCAGGACCGCCCTGGGAAACTGAATGTGACTGCCGACTGCCTGTCCAGACTTCCACTGTCTAACACAGGAGAAGCTGAAGTGGAACCAGACATAGTAGCTACTGTTTTCATGGACTCTTTACATGCCATGTCCTTGTCTGAGTTCACCGCCGCATGTGACACTTGTCCTGAACTGACTCAATTGCGACAGCAAATACAGAAAGGCTGGCCAAAATGCAGAAAGAATGTACCAAATGAGACAAACTGGCTGTAGACAAAACACTTGTCATAAGAGGTACTAACACTTGTCATAAGAGGTACTAACCGCGTGCTACATGTGTCTGTCATCCAAAGTGGTAGACTTGGCACATGAGGGGCACCAGGGAGTGGTACACACTAAACAGAGACTGCGAGAACTGTATTGGTGGCCACAAATGGACAAAGATGTACAGAGTAAGACAGCTTCATGTGTGTCATGCCAATACAATGACAGAACAGTGAAGACTGCACCTTCACCACTTACACCTGTCGAACTGCCAGATGGACCATGGGAAAAGGTGGCCATTGACATAACCGGTCCTTTCAAAAGTGCTACATGGGACTGTCGTTATGCCATCACTCTCACAGACTACTACAGCAAATGGCCTGAAGTTGCATTCACCTACAGTCATAACAGAGGTGATTACCTGCTTTTTAGCTACAGTGTTCAGTCGTGAAGGAAATCCGACCTGCCTGGTCTCTGACAATGGATGTCAGTTTACTTCTCATGAGTTTGCAAAGTTTCTCAGAGAGAGAGATAAAGCATCTGCGCTCAAGCGTCTACTACCCAAGAGCCGATGGAGAGATTTAATAGGGTATTAAAAGAGTGTCTCCAGACTGCAGAGAGAACACACAAGCCTTGGAAACAAGCAGTGACTGAGTTCTTACAGATCTACCGTGCTACACTGCATGCTACTACAGGTGCTACACCATTTGAGTTGCTGAGAAAGAGGAAGATGCGCACAAAACTGAACATCCTTCCTGTCTCACACCAAGTTACGTCACACAAGCAAGTCAAAGAAACTGTGAGACAAAATCAACAAAACAGTAAGGAGTATACAGACAGGAAGTGAGGAGCAAAAGTGCCCACCTTCCAAGTGAATGATGCTGTACGAGTCTGGAGACCGGAGCATCTCTACAAGGGCTCATCCAAATACACAGAACCTCTGACAGTCGTAAAGAAGGCCGGACCAAGTACTTACCTTCTCAGTGATGGCCGGAAATGGAATGCCTCAAAGCTGGCGCGTTTCCCAAAGGAAGCTCTAGCTTGCATCAGTGATAATAATGAGACTACACTGGATGGACTCACTGTGACCGAGAACGTGCATGTTGGGCAAGAACCAGGCCTTAGACACACCACCAGTCAGACACCCACCTCAGAGGTTAACAGACTTTGTGAGATGAATATAATACAGGATCAACATGTGGATGGTGCAAATTGAAAAAAACAAGCTGTTCTGCTATATATACATGTATGTTCCTTTAAGAGAAGGGGAAATATTGTGTCCTGTTAATGCTGTTAATGCTGTGGGTAAATGTTATGTACGTAGAAGAAGAATAATTAAGTAGAAGGATAGCAGTTTTACATGTCTCTTGTCTCGTACTTAAAATACCTTTACAAAACACCACACACTGAGAACCTTTTAGATAACAGGAGCCTATGGTTTCTGTAGCCTACTCCCAAACAACAGACATCATGAAGGCCTTTTTCTCCAGTGGAGTTCCTCTCTCCACACCGCTGTCTTCAGACAAAGAGTCACATCCTGAGATCAATAATGTTGTCACACACACACACACACACACACACACACACACACACACACACACACACACACACACACACACACACACACACACACACACACAAACACACACACACACACACACACACACACACACACACACACACAGTGTCTTTGTTCTGTGCAATGGATATGTCTGATAATAATGCAACGTAGCCTATTTATTAGAGCTGTCAAAATGACGCGTTAATTTCGATTAATTAATCTGAGAAAAAATAGCAGATTAATCCATTCCATATTGACCTTTCACCCGAAGCCGTTCTAGCCACCATTCGACTGTGAAATGAAGGAGGGAGACAAGAGAATGTGGTTGCCACAGGTAACAGAAACATCGCTGCACGTGACGCTAGTTAACACTACAGTCAAGAGCAGGTAACGTTAGCCTACCGCTAGCTAGCAGCTAGATTAAACAGTTAAAATGCTGACAGCTAACGTAAAGTTTGACTGTGTTTCACTCACTGTAGAGGATTCAGACACTTCTGCAGCCGTTGTCGGAAAAACACAGACGGAGACGGTGCGTTCAATGAAACTGGTAACCTACAGCCTCGTGGTGCATTCAAAGTTATTGTAAAATCTGATGGATGTTTTTGTCATTCAACAGCAATTTGCTAGTAAAATAACCCTATTGCTGAAGCACTTTTGAATTTATCAGCATATTAGGTCATATTGTTGATTATTATTGTCATTCTTTGAACAGTGAAAATAATAAAAGGTTTTTTAACTTTAATGTCACTAATGCTGATTATTCATTGATTCATTTGAATTTAAATATTTAAAATACTTTCACAGCAAAAATGATGTATGCGATTAATTTAGATTAATTAATCACAGAGTATGTAATGTATTCGATAAAATGTTTTAATCGATTGACAGCCGTAGTATTTATACTTTCAGCATTTTTAGTCAATTTATTTGAACTTCCACTTTTGACAGTATTACAGATTAGCTTCCATCTTTTCTAGTAATGTATTTCATCTCTTATCTTATTAAGGTAATGCAGTTCATCTTCCAACTGACAATATAACATTTCATCTTCCAGCGTCGTCAGCAGTGCAGTGCAATGCTTTTGAGATTTTTCAAACAATTTGTTTCATATTTCTGTATTTTCATCAGTGGTTCTCACAGCATTTGTAAGTCTTCCTTAATTATTCATAATTTCAGTTAGAAAATTAATTCAGACCTCATAATGTTCTACATCGTTTGGCATCGCTGAACTTTGAAAGCCAACAATTCAGTTTAGTGTCAGCTTTTCAAAAAACCTTTAAATATTCCACATCTTTCATTAGTGGTGTTATTCAACTTTTTAATGATGCTAATTAAAACCATTCATACTTTTCCATCTATCCTCACTACTTCACCTTCTTCTTACGGATTTAAGATATTAATCCAGTTTAGCTTTAGCAATTTAGATATTCAGCATTCACACGCAGATCTTTTATTATTGTTTCTCTGTGTTGTTAAGAAAAGAAATTTCAGCTTTTACTACTTCAAAAAGTAATATTACCTTACATATTACTTAGTATCAAAACTAATTAGTTATTGTACTCGTTATATTACTATATTACTTTCTAACTGGATTAATAACTGTAATATAATTACTGTTTTGTAAATTGTAATCCCTTACACTACTCATGACTGGGGAAAGTATCCTAATAATATAAGAGTAATATATGAGTTAGTAATGCGTTACTGGCCAACAGTGTTTGTGACTGTGGCTGAGATGGAGGTGAAATATGTGAACCTGGGCTGTGGTTTACTGATCTCTTCCTGTCACTAACACTGTTTGACATCTGTTCATCTGGAGCTTTTTGTTCAGGCTGCAGGGAGCATTTCTCACTGTGGGGAGGAAACTTCACACAGGAGCAGTAGTAGGTGGCTGAATGATGGAGATTAACCTTCTGGATCTGCAACTCACAGCCGTTCTGTTTATCCACAGCTGAGAAATCATCTTTCTGAGGATGATTGGCATCTAAATATGAATAAACTTGACCATCACTCTTATCAAGAGTAAGAATCAGTGTGAATGTTTCTGTGTCTCTCTTCTGGTACCAGTATATATAATTACTGTCACACTGCTCAGTGCCTCGACAGCTGAAGGAGACGTCTCCATCAACTGTCCTGGTCCATGTTAAATCCTCCTGAATCAGCTGTGTTGCCATGGCAGCCAGCGCTGTAGAGAAACAGACAGGTAGATGAAGGTGAGTGTGTTAAAGGTGGAGTTTGTTGGCTCCTGATTGGCTGGAAACACTCACCTGAACACAGACAGCACAGAGCAGCAGCTGGGAGGAAAAGCATTTAGTTGAGTGGTGTTTCCTCTGGTGAACCTGGGGAGAAGTGGCGCTCTGATGCAGCTGAGGCCAAACAAGGACGAGCTGTGAGATCAGACGAGGGCCACGTGGTTTCTAGCAGCTCCTCACATCTCCCATCAGCCCTTGTGGCCGTACTTTTGAAAGATAAGATCGTGATGTTTGTCAAACTAACCAATTCTGTTTGTGTTGAATCTTCAGATGTCTGTTATGGAAAGAAGAAGCTGAATGTTTTATGATCATGGTTTTTTAGGTATTTTCTAAATGATTATAGTTTCCCTGACAACACTGGAAATACAAAACTCCTGAACTATGACTTTAACCCATAAACGTCCCGGTCACATTTCTGTAATTTAATTAATATTAGACATGAAACCTCTTCCAAACACAGCATAACTAATGTATTTTGTATCTCTTCATTAAAGCCACGTGGACTAACACAGGACTTCCACCTCAGAGACCGGAGATCGTGTCCCGCGTGTCCTGTTTCATAAAGTCGCTTTCTTCTTTTCCTAAAGCGAGCCGTCCCGTTCTTCTCGCGTGTCATGGAACCGTAAGCCCTCCCACGACCTTTTCCTTAACTTAAGGGGCCGTGTTTAGTCTATTTAACAGAATTCTTCTGTGGGCCCATAACGCAATTTCTTGAAATTCCATGAAACTGCCACAGATTTTGAGTTAAGGGCCCGTGTTAAAGGGTGAGTTAAGGGCCCGTGTTCATTTCATCACTGAATTCTGTGAGATCAGGTTGTATAGTCATGCAGTGTGATTTTTGCAAGAGTCTGTACCAAACAAAGATGTTTTCCTTCAGTCCGTAGGATCTGTAGGCCGGGACGTCTCTGCAGCTCCTCAATACTTCACTCAGAATGGTTAGACACATATTTTGCCTTTAACAAATATTGCCCCCCCCACACCCCTGCAATTTTCAATATAATTGTGATTAATTGTGCAGCCTTAGCTCATACTACAGTATATATTTGAGTTCTTGTGTCTGTTGTGTGCTGCTGCTGTGAAGAATTAACCCTTCACACTGCTGCCCTCTAGTGTCTACAACAACACATTGTTTAAACCGTCCTGCTAACGTCACCATACATCCTCCATTAATCATTCCAGTCTGTGTTCCTCCCCCAGGTTGAGGAACAGACAACAGGTTCAGTCTCTGAGAACTTCAGGTCTCTATCAGAGCTAGTAGAAGTACTGGGAATACTTGTGAGGGTAACATTTACTGTATTGTATCAGCTGCAGTAGAAATAGTATTTTAATGTAACTAATAGAACAACAATTATAGCAGTAATACTTGTCATTGACTGTTGTGTGTTTGTGTGTCCATGACACGTCACTGGTTTTTCTCTGCCAGTAAAACAAGAGGTAAGAGCATCATCATGTCGTCATGGCGACCATCATCATCAGCATCACCTGGATACCCTTGTACTTCTCTGACTAACCACAGGGTGACACTCTTTCTCCATGAAAGCATTAAATAAGCCAAGAAGCTGCTGTTTGTTGGGGGAGATGGTCTGGCTCCGAGCTATACAGCGGAGATGTTGACCCCAGAAGAGCCCGTCTGCAGCCTGAGATCCTCAGGTCGCCCTTGTGGTCGCCCCAAAGTCGGGGCTTGAATCTCAAGGTGACCTTTGACCATCAGGACCCCCCGACTTTGGAACCAGCTGAGGAGACAAAGCTCGCAGAGTCAGGAAACGCTTTAAATCCCTTTTTAAAAGACGTTTATACAATAACTTTAATGTGATGTTCTCTCCATTTTATAGACTTATTTGTTATTATTATTATTTATTTGTTATTGTAATTGCTCTTTATTCTAATCATTGATTTGATTGCTTTAACCTTTTTATTTGCATTCTTCGTCTTTGTCCAATCCTTCTTATTGTTATTATTATTATATACAAGACATTTTGACAAGTGTGAATACTAAATAGCTGAATTCCATTCAGCTGCTTCAGTTTCAGGGTCCTGTGTTGTTCCTGTTGGCTGTCTCATCATCACGGTTTACGGGAACACTTGAACACAACACAGCCATCGGTCATGTTACACTTGTGCTTTTCCTTCTATGACAAATGAAGTCAAAATGTCTGCCGTGAAAAAGGCCTGTTGTCAGACAGCAGCCTTATCTGTCTGCTGCAGGGGCTGATGGGAGATGTGAGGAGCTGCTAGAAACCACGTGGCCCTCGTCTGATCTCACAGCTCGTCCTTGTTTGGCCTCAGCTGCATCAGAGCGCCACTTCTCCCCAGGTTCACCAGAGGAAACACCACTCAACTAAATGCTTTTCCTCCCAGCTGCTGCTCTGTGCTGTCTGTGTTCAGGTGAGTGTTTCCAGCCAATCAGGAGCCAACAAACTCCCCCTTTAACACACTCACCTTCATCTACCTGTCTGTTTCTCTACAGCGCTGGCTGCCATGGCAACACAGCTGACTCAGGAGGATTTAACATGGACCAGGACAGTTGATGGAGACGTCTCCTTCAGCTGTCGAGGCACTGAGCAGTGTTACAATGATTATATATACTGGTTCCAGAAGAGAGACACAAAAACATTCACACTGATTCTTCGAATTGACAAGAGTAATGGTGACATAGAGAGGGAGAGTTACAATCATACTCAGAAAGATGATTTCTCAGCTGTGTATAAACAGAACGGCTCTGAGTTGCAGATCCAGAAGGTTAAACTCAATCATTCAGCCACCTACTACTGCTCCTGTGTGAAGCTTGCTCCCCACAGTGAGAAATGCTCCCTGCAGCCTGAACAAAAAGCTCCAGATGAACAGATGTCAAACAGTGTTAGTGACAGGAAGAGATCAGTAAACCACAGCCCAGGTTCACATATTTCACCTCCATCTCAGCCACAGTCACAAACACTGTTGGCCAGTAACGCATTACTAACTCATATATTACTCTTATATTATTAGGATACTTTCCCCAGTCATGAGTAGTGTAAGGGATTACAATTTACAAAACAGTAATTATATTACAGTTATTAATCCAGTTAGAAAGTAATATAGTAATATAACAAGTACAATAACTAATTAGTTTTGATACTAAGTAATATGTAAGGTAATATTACTTAAAGTAGTAATAACTAACAAGTAACTTATTCCACTTCCTGAGTAAGTTGTCTAACACTCAGAGGTGGGTAGAGTAGCCAACAATTTTACTCAAGTAAAAGTACTGTTACTTCAGAATAATATGACTCAAGTAAAAGTAAAAAGTAGTCATCCAAATAATTACTTGAGTAAGAGTAAAAAAGTGCTTGTTGATAAAACTACTCAAGTACTGAGTAACTGTTGAGTAACGTCTGATTAATTTATCACATCAAATTTGGATGGATATATATATATATATATATATATATATATATATATATATATATATTCCTTGTCTGCTTTGTTTCCTGCAACTGTAAAGCCAGAGCCATTTCTCTATCTCTCTGTGTAAAGCTAACCGTCCCACCGCTGAGATTGAGTATGGTCACGTGACGAGACTGACAATTAAAGCTATGTACACTTCCCACAACTTCAATACCTGGAACATACCATGAATGGTACTTCAGATAGGTGGTATTGCTGCAGGGCGATACGTCTTCCTGAATGTCTGTTAACAACTCATTGCCGTCATCGTGAAGTTATCTCGCGGTTATGTAAATATCTGCACTATGCCATTTATATAGCTAGAATAATACATGTTTCCAATTATATAATGTTTCTATAGTACAAATGTTACTTTACGCTGTTCTTATGTGGGTAAGGCCACCACACATCCAGATAAGAGCCCTTCATGACCCGTCAGTCTCCATAGGATAACATGGGACAACTCCACCCCCGACCTGATAGCCCCAAATATATTTACATCTTTCTAAAAACACTTTTCCATGTCTCACCTGCATCAAATATACTATAAACACAGATATGTGTGCAATTACTTAGAATACACGGGTTTACTTCCTGGTCGGGACGTCCCGACAGCAACAATTGACATTTAAAGGTATTTTGCTCCTAAACTAAAAAACATTCCACACTGTAGGACATTTTAAAACACTAATTCATCTGTTGTATGACCATGACAACGGTACATGAAACAATAAACACAACCTGTCATTAAAAAAGAAATTACCGCATCAAACATTTTACTTACCACACTCAAACTGGGTTCTCGGGTCTGACTTTGTACAAGCATGACGTCATGACGCCAACTTTCCCTGGTCTGGTAGATCTGGTGTGCTGACCAAATTTGACATTTGCATCGTGTATTGTTTTTGAGATAACAGCAATGTTTCATTCGTCCTCCGTTTCAATCATCCCAGTTGTACCCTACAGTTTCTTCTTCACAAATCTACTCAACTAAAAGTAAACAGTATACTGATATAAAACTACTCCTAGAAGTATAATTATTTTCAACAACTTACTGAAGTAAATGTAATGGAGTAAATGTAACTCGTTACTACCCACCTCTAGTAACACTGGTCACACACACACTGAACTGAGCTGAACTTTATTTTATTAACAACACAGAGAAACAATAATAAAAGATCTCAAACACAAAACTATACTAATAATTACATTAATAATACTAATATGTGTATGTACAAGTGATAAAAACATGAATAACTCCTTTTTGAAAATCAGTTCCTGATTACAATCATTTAGACAAAATTGTCAAAATGATGAAATCAAAAACAAGCTTCAACATTTAAAGATTAAAATCCTCTGATTTGACCTGCTGCAGGAATAAAGTCTGTTCCTCCTCACAATGCTGATCTGCTCTTAATGCTAACACTTCCTGTGTCTCCTTCACAATAAAAGCTTTGCAGACACATTTCTAACATCACATGTTGGAACTGATTTCAGCAGATAATCTCACTTTAGTCTTTTCATCCAACCACAACTTTGATCCAGAACCAGAGACCAGACATGATGTTCATGGTCCCCAGAGGATACATCCTGATATTTATACACATTTTAAGATGTCTTATAAACTGTTCATCAACAGAGAAATGTCTAATGACAACATGTGACAGAATATGGATTGAAGATAGTGTCATCATGTAATGCCAGATGTGCCTGCCAACGGTGACTGAACTGGCAGCATTCAATAACTCCACATCTAATCTGCAGAAGCATGTTTTGGTAAGTATTTGTTCATTGGTACTGCAAACTAAGTTTTCATGACTAATAGCAAAATGCCAGTTAGGAAAACAACATGTTTCGTGGCATTGCTACTTTTTGTCTAGCACTAGCAACCCATAGGGCAACATATGTAGGACACTGGCTAAATGAATTCCCACACATCTAATTAGCTCATACGGGCTACTTAGGTGTGTAGAAGCTAGCTGCTAGTCTGGCTGTGAACATTAGTCTCGGTTGAATAAATAGGCTGAGCCCCACCGAAATTGTCACCGGTACGTAGCTCGAGTTGCTACAGCCAGCAGCTAACGCAGCCTGGCAGCTACAGCGCTACACTCTGGGGGTATGAACATGATGGAGGATCATCAACATGCCCCCAGAGTGTAGCTCTGTAGCTGCATGGCTGTGTTAGCTGTTGGCTGTAGCAAATCAAGCTAAGTTAAACCAATTGTTTTCAGAGTTTTATTTTGTACCGACAGTACTCGGTGACCTCGAGAAACGGAGATCTATGTGAAAACTCGCCGGATTTCTCCTTTAAGGTGGACATACAAACAACTTCCATGTAGACATACATGGGACAGGACCATTTGGTATTTTTAGCAGCTGCCATGGAGTTACTTTTACAAGTTAGGAGTTTATTTGACGTGTTTTATCATTAGACATTAAGCACCCAGCCTGCCCTCAGAGTATTTAGCTTGTTTTTCTGAAATGTCCCTGACACTGAGATTTGAGTTATATTTTGGTCATTTCTGGAGTCAGAACAAGGGATTTGGCCTTGATTTGCATTATAACTGTTGTTTATGTTGGTGAAGAAAAGGATGGCCCTCAGAACTAACAATGTACGGCACTTTCACTTTCAGCTGATTGTTTGAAAACGTTTTATGGGATGGTCTGAACTAAAATTGCACATTATACCTTTCTCAGGGCTCCTGCACACCGCCTGCGTGGCGTGAGTGTGTCAGCTGTGTGGCGTGTCCGTTTTTATTTTGGCTCCCATGTTAAACGCGTGCATGCTAGAAAAAGGACCGACGCCTATTTTTCATGCCACACGCAATCGTGTTGGAAGCGTTTCCAGGCAAAATAGAATACAAAAAGATGTGTATATGTCATTTTGACACGAATACATTTGAAAAATGACATTTTCATGTTTGAAAGTCTCGAGGTTTTGATGTAAATGCAGATATTAATGTAATTAAAATAAGTAATTATTGATTTTTCAAGCCCCAGTGTGTAACATTTGTAGTTGTTTAATATGAAAATCTGTATTGCCCTTCACTAACTTGTCCTTTTTTATGAATATTGAACACCACCATCAATTTCAAGTATTCCTATTGGCTTGAAATTTTACATTTGCACTTACATGAACTGGTGTAGACGCTCCATATTCATATATGAACTGGTGTAGACGCTCCATATTCATACATGAACTGGTGTAGACGCTCCATATTCATACATGAACTGGTGTAGACGCTCCATATTCATACATGAACTGGTGTAGACGCTCCATATTCATACATGAACTGGTGTAGACGCTCCATATTCATACATGAACTGGTGTAGACGCTCCATATTCATACATGAACTGGTGTAGACGCTCCATATTCATACATGAACTGGTGTAGACGCTCCATATTCATACATGAACTGGTGTAGACGCTCCATATTCATACATGAACTGGTGTAGACGCTCCATATTCATACATGAACTGGTGTAGACGCTCCATATTCATACATGAACTGGTGTAGACGCTCCATATTCATACATGAACTGGTGTAGACGCTCCATATTCATACATGAACTGGTGTAGACGCTCCATATTCATACATGAACTGGTGTAGACGCTCCATATTCATACATGAACTGGTGTAGACGCTCCATATTCATACATGAACTGGTGTAGACGCTCCATATTCATACATGAACTGGTGTAGACGCTCCATATTCATACATGAACTGGTGTAGACGCTCCATATTCATACATGAACTGGTGTAGACGCTCCATATTCATACATGAACTGGTGTAGACGCTCCATATTCATACATGAACTGGTGTAGACGCTCCATATTCATACATGAACTGGTGTAGACACTCCATATTCATACATGAACTGGTGTAGACGCTCCATATTCATACATGAACTGGTGTAGACGCTCCATATTCATACATGAACTGGTGTAGACACTCCATATTCATACATGAACTGGTGTAGACGCTCAATATTCATACATGAACTGGTGTAGACGCTCCATATTCATACATGAACTGGGGTAGACGCTCCATATTCATGCTACATCTTGAAATAAATTAGCCGGTAAGGGACATACAGGACATACTGCTCCACCCAGAATAATAAAGCGGAGATTGAAAAGAGCAAGAGACCGGCGTCATCAGAAAAAGAGAACAAATCCTAACTAATTCTCCTCCGGACCGCTGCAGTCTCTTTTTCTCCGTCGGGTGGCGTGCGTGCCTGCTCGTGGTGTGAAGCGTGCGTCCTTGCCACTGTCTGACATCCACTCCAACAACCACGGCTGATTGACGGCCTTTTGTACACTTTCACTTGTTGAAGCGTGGCGTCTACCGTAGCTGTAATACGTACTTTAAACTGCGTGGCGAGAGAGAGTTGATTGATACATGATCTCAACGCTAGATGGGAGAAATTCTTACACAACGTAGCTTTAAATATTACACCTGTCAATACAGAACCAAGTATTCTGGAGCCTATTTTACCGTCAATACTGCCGACGTCTTTACTGTAATCAGATCAGTATATATTCATGTTTATGTTTATGGGAAACATCCATGTGTCCAGACAAGGCTAGCAGCAGCAGCAGCACCACGTCAGACACAGAAAACGCCACGCAGACGCCACGCAACTGACACGCCACGCTCACGCCACGCAGGCAGTGTGCCGGAGCCCTAAGGGTCTTAAATGTCATGTGTGACATGTGTTATGTTGTTATTACATGTGTATACATTTGTATAGATGTTTATGAATTTGAATAGATTTGTCTTTAATTAAAACAAAATAGTTTGGGATTTATGACCCTCGTCTTATTTTCACTACATGAGAGAGATCCACCCCCCCCCCCCCCCGCTCCGTTTTACAGTTTAGTTTATATGTAACTAAGTAACTTTTACTTAAAGTACATTTTAAAAGTGTGCGCTGATGATGTCACTGGATAAAAAGGTATCAAAGTCAGTAGGATTCATCCTCTGAGGAACATGAACGTCTGAACCAACGATCCACAGAGACACTCTGCTAGTGGCTCTAAAAAGGACATAAAAGAAGAGACAGTCATGTTAATATGAACATTAGAGAAACACATCATGGAGCTGGAATATGATCCTGGTTAATAACTTGGACTGGTTCACCTCAGCAGACACATTCACCAGCTGACAGGTTTTTGTATCACTCAGTTTCACTGTGGGAGACGGACGGAGGGCGCAGATGGTACTACTTGATCTTTGGCTCTGGAACTAAACTCTTTGTAACAAGTAAGAATAAACATTAATTTTCCTTCAGTTATTATAATGAACAAGATTAAAATGTGTTTGAATGAGTTTCTGCTGCTTCAGGCTTCACATGTTAGTTTTTTCATCATCAGAAGAGAATTCTTGCAGCCATGCAGCTATTGTTACATAAAAAGGTTCATAGTTCCTGAAAACATGTTTAAATCTCACTGCACAACTCCAGTTCTTCTTTATTTCTGCAGGAGATTAATCTGATTTATATAGAGAAAGTTTGATGAAATGTTAGAAACATACAGTATTTGATCCTCTCAGTTAATCAGCAATAAGATAATATATGATGGTAAACATCATCTAATATATGTCACTACATGGATTTTATAAAGAGTAAAACTTTAATTATATTGTTTAGGATAATTCATCATTTTTAGAAGGTTATTGTATTTTATATGATGATACATTTGTCTTTTAGTGGAAGATATATTTATACATGAAGACACAGAGATACTGAATATGATATTACAATAAATATACTACTTATATTACTAATTTATATATTTCTATATATGATAAACAGCACAAACAGCACAAACTTATTAAAAGTACGCTGAGATACATATATCTATATTTATCTCAGGACATTTTAATATAAATAGTATTTGATGATTAACATAATCTGAACATTTTATTGTAATTGTGTATTAAAGGTAAAATTGTTGTGAAAAAACTATGAAATTACTGATATATTGATTTGTTTCTTAAGCAATTAGAGTAAAATATGAGGTGGTAAATATATATGTTCTATGTAGCCTATTGTAGTAATTAAAATGATAATTGTATTTTATGAAAATATGAATATATAATTATTTTAATATGTAGTTAACTCTACAACAGTTTTCCTTTGTGTGAAGATACATTTTATAATTATTATATGTTAATTTACAATCAGGGATCAAGAGGGTCCGTTTATATTATTGTAGTTATTTAAATTTGATATATCATGAATGATGAAATAAATAAAATTGTTTTTCATTAGTGGTTATCAAATAAGGACTAAGACTCAAATAAATAGTTATATTTGATCTTCATATCAAATGTATGAACACATGATGAACAGAGTCATAGATGAGTTAAAGTTCATACTGAAAGTGGCTGTTATTTAAAATAAATATCACATCTAATAACAATTACTTAACTTACCAGAGAGACAGTGATTTCTATCTGTTGTTGACCTCATACATTTAAAATATCAATTATTGAAATCTTTGTTGTTGTTGTTATATTTACTTGCCCGACGTGGCGTTTTACTTGCCCCGGGCCATGGGGCAACACTTACTGTTGAACATTTTATTGTAGTTGTGTATAAACGTGAACATGGTTGTTAAAAATTATATGATATTATTTATGAATTGTGTAGTTTCAATATATATTAAAATATGTTATATATAGATTGTATTAATTCAAAATTGCTCAAGTATTTAATGTGAAAGTAAATGTTATTTATTATAATATAGAAATAAATTGTCCATTCTATGAAGGAAAATGTCATCACTATATAATGTTAGTAATAATAATTCTAGTGAACAGACTTTGTACATGAATCCATAATGTGTGTCCATAATTGTGTGTAGTCCCCATATAAGACGTGGTGACATGAGCTGATGCGTGTGTTTGATATGAAGGTGAATCCAGTAGATGGAGTGAACTTTGTGCTGTATTGATGAGTAGTTTAGTGATCAGAGTCCATGTAGTTTCCAGGATCAGACTGAATGCAGTGCTGGAAGCTGCTGTTGACTGTGTGAATGTGTGTCTGTGCTGCTTGTTGCTGCTGTCAAGGTTCAGATAAGCCGGTAGTGAAGCCCGTGGTGAGCGTGTACCCAGCAGCATCCAGAGCCCACCTGGAGGGGAAGAGCTCCCTGCTGTGTCTGGCCTCAGCCATGTTTCCTCCTCTGGTCCAGTTCTCCTGGAGAAGACGAAAGGAGAATGGTCCTCTGGAGGTGCTCCCTGCTGAGGGAGAGCAGCTGGAGATCAGAGAGTCGGGACGCACCGCCGCCATCTTGCTGATCCATCAGCAAGAGAACAGCACATATAAATACCGCTGCTCCGTCCAGCATGAGGGGGGAACAGTGGAGGCCCAAACAGAACAAGGTGATGAAGGCTTGGTGACTGTGTTCAGCAGAGATTCAGCTTCATGTGGAGATGCTGTCAAAGAGCTCAGAGGAGGAGATGACTGACATTTGTCACTGCAACTCCAAACATTTCCCTGCTTTTGTGTTTCAGAGGTTCCAGCTCCAGCAGCCTCCTGTCCTCCAGAGAGAGAGCCACCAGACCAGCTAGCTCTGCAGCAAGCTGACTGTAAGATCACCTGCTCACTCTCCTTCAATAACTAGGTTTCCTTTTGTTTTCAATGCCAACGCTTCAAGTCCCTGTCCTGGCTCCAGAAGTGAAAAGCTTGGTGGGGCCCTGACCTGTTTGTTTTTAATAATGACCTTTGAGCTTTCATGTAAATTGTAGCCGGTCGTCCCGTCTGGAAACGACCGAGTTATACTGATGAAAATCAGATGATGTTCTGATGAAATCTATATAGTAGAACATACTGAAACAGTATCTGTGTGTGTGTGCGTGTGTGTGTGTGTGTGTGTGTGTGTGTGTGTGTGTGTGTGTGTGTGTGTGTGTGTCTCAGTGTCCTTCCAGTCTCAGTGCAGGGTGAAGCTGTTGTGTCTGCTGTACACACAGCTGATAGTGAAGAGTCTGGTGTACTGCTGTGGACTCTCTCTGCTGATGATCCTCAGAAACAAGGGACCGTCCACCAACTGAACACATGCTGACTGACTGTTTTCTGCTCGCCTTTTCTCACCATCAAATCTCATCAATTCATCTCATTTATCACTTTGATCAATATTCACAGATATCAATTATGTCTTGTTATAGTTGTCATCTTAACCATATAAATACATATATATCTTAGCAGTTACTAGGTGTAACTTCTGTGGTGTTTTTAGATACTTTAGTTTATTTCTACTTTTAATTGTGACTTGTATAATGATAGATCATTTGAATAATCAGCTGTCTGGTAGATATTTTATAGTTCATAGTATTTTTTCTGTCCTTGTGTTTCTCTTTAATACATTATGCAGAGTGTGGCAGCTTTGTCTTTGTTTCAGTGTAACATTCCTGTTGAACGTAAATGAACATAAATAAAAGTTTTTTGGATTTCATTTAAATAACTAGAATCAGAATCATTGTCAGTGGACAGCTGACCAAAGATAACAGATATATGTAACCAGTTGTTGTATAGAAATCAGTAGGTGTGGCTGTTCCACGCTGGAGTCTTCTCCAGGACAAATCTTCATGGTGAGTGTCTCAGTAATACCTGGGCTCATGTGCTATATGGGCCACAGGTATTTGGTGATCATAACATTCTTTAGAAATAGGCTTTAAAAGCACATATTTAATAAGAAGATGCCTTATTTGCATTGCAGACATTAACCACTGAGACATCAGATCAGAAAACACTCATGTGAGTTGTTTTTCATGTTTGTATGAGGACTCTCATCAAATCCAAGTGTAAACTGTAAAGTTGACCTTTGATGGCTAAACCCCCCATAAATAAAGTCCATGGACGTGACCTCCAGGTGGGTCATCATTGCTGCTCTCTGGCTCAGTTAAACTGTGTGTGGGTCGAGGGCTCAGTGGAAAAAAGGCTTCCAGACAACAAGAGAAAAGACACACAGCTGCAGAGAGGAAGAGGAGTTCCTGAGTGGTTCCAGCAGCAGCAGATATCAATCTGTTCTCAGTGGTTATTAGAAATCATAAAAAACTGTTGACAGAGAATCATCACTTCCTTTCCTGCAGCAGACGGGCTGTGTGGGTTTCTGCTCTGCAGCCTTTCTCACATTAACAACACAATGACAGTTACAACCATCCACTCTGGTTCAACTATCATTCAGGAACTTGAGTTTGGTTTCAGCGCTCAGTGTTCACTCTCTCAGCTCGGCTCTGTTATTAATCTGAGAAAAGATGTCTCATATATAATAAATTAAATACCAGTTTTTAAATATTTAGTGACTAAAAAACAAACATAAACAACAATGTGCTGCAGGCCTACAGACGAAAAAATACAAATCCAATGTTTAAAAAATATATTTCTGCTTATTTTTAATAATTGAAAATAATTGATGTTTCTTTTCCAGGAAAAATGAAAAGGACGTATGTATTTGCTAGTGTTTTCTTATATTTTCGACTTCAATCATGAATCATTATTAATTTACTACTGAAGCCAAATTCACCAAACAGTATTCACCAAGTAATGTATCATTATTGTTTATTATAATACATTATGATTCTACAGTATTTAACTCGACAGCAGTATTTAAAAATAAGCGGCATATCTCTTATCATTGATCAGAGCTACAAAACAAAAAACACAAAGAAGTCATCTTGTTGTTTCACCCCCTCAAAAAAACATCTGCATCTCATCTCCAAGCCCAACTAGAATGTTACCATGATACAACAGATGGGGGGGTCCCGGTAGCTCTCCTTGTGAATAGCGGCCCCATGTATCAAGCGTCCTGGGTTCCACTCCTTTTGCTGAAAATACTTCAACAACACAATACCACATACTGGGAATGTGTGGGGAAGGATAATACTGACTACTGATTTATATATAACAGCTGTGTGTATATACAGTATATTTATCTTTCTTTAGCTGTTTGCTAATATTCATATCTTCCAAATTACTTGTAGATCTAAACATACACGGCCAATGACGTTGTTTCTGTTTCTGATCATTTAAATCAAATTCATAGAAATGAGGGTTCTTATAAAAGAGAAACTATAGATTTTTCAGTTTATTGAGAACGTAACAATGAAAGAATTTCACAAAGCTTTGCATTATGTATTAAAAAGAAACAAGAAGTAAAAAATACTATAAAATATCTACCAGACAGCCGATGATTCACATTGATCTTCTATCAATATACAAGTCACAATTTAAAGAATAGAAATAATCAAATCAAAATAGTATTAAAATAAGACTACACAGAATTCACACTTAGTAACTTCAGAAATATATTAATGTATAAGTATAAAACACATCATAATTGATATGTGAATATTGATCAAAGTGATAAATGAGATGAATTGATGAGATTTGATGGTGAGAAAAGGCGAGCAGAAAACAGTCAGTCAGCATGTGTTCAGTTGGTGGACGGTCCCTTGTTTCTGAGGATCATCAGCAGAGAGAGTCCACAGCAGTACACCAGACTCTTCACTATCAGCTGTGTGTACAGCAGACACAACAGCTTCACTTGGTACTGAGACGGGACAGAAGCTGCTGGTGGAAGTGATGGTGGTGATGGTGGAAGAGTAGAAACCTCTGAAACAGAAAAGCAGTGAATAGTGTGGAGTTCAGGGTTTATTATGAGGCTATAAGGTGCTGCATTCAAGACATTTGGGCTCCACCTAAACCACATGAATGTGAGCTTAAAAACTGACTCAAAGACTTCTCAAATCTAATGATTGTAGCTGGTTTAAGCTTCTTGAGTTTTATTTATTTATTTGCTCTAGCTTTACCAATGTTTTAGACACAAATATGATAATAATTATGGTCCAAAATGGTGTTTATTTTATTGGAAGTCATTAATTTTCCCTAAACCCCAGCCAAATATGTGGACCTAAGTCTTCCACAAACTGAGAGAGAACACTGGAGTTGCAGTGAGAAAAGTCAGTCCTCTGCTCTCTTTGACAGCATCTCCACATGAAGCTGAATCTCTGCTGAACACAGTCACCAAGCCTTCATCACCTTGTTCTGTTTGGGCCTCCACTGTTCCCCCCTCATGCTGGACGGAGCAGCGGTATTTATATGTGCTGTTCTCTTGCTGATGGATCAGCAAGATGGCGGCGGTGCGTCCCGACTCTCTGATCTCCAGCTGCTCTCCCTCAGCAGGGAGCAGCTCCTCCAGAGGACCATTCTCCTTTCGTCTTCTCCAGGAGAACTGGACCAGAGGAGGAAACATGGCTGAGGCCAGACACAGCAGGGAGCTCTTCCCCTCCAGGTGGGCTCTGGATGCTGCTGGGTACACGCTCACCACGGGCTTCACTACCGGCTCATCTGAAGTTTGACAGCAGCAACAAGCAGCACAGACACACATTCACACAGTCAACAGCAGCTTCCAGCACTGCATTCAGTCTGATCCTGGAAACTACATGGACTCTGATCACTAAACTACTCATCAATACAGCACAAAGTTCACTCCATCTACTGGATTCACCTTCATATCAAACACACGCATCAGCTCATGTCACCACGTCTTATATGGGGACTACACACAATTATGGACACACATTATGGATTCATGTACAAAGTCTGGTCACTAGAATTATTATTACTAACATTATATAGTGATGACATTTTCCTTCATAGAATGGACAATTTATTTCTATATTATAATAAATAACATTTACTTTCTAATACTTGAGCAATTTTGAATTATTACAATCTATATATGACATATTTTAATATATATTGAAACAATTCATAAATAATATCATATAATTTTTAACAACCATGTTCACGTTTATACACAACTACAATAAAATGTTCAACAGTAAGTGTTGCCCCATGGCCCGGGGCAAGTAAAACGCCACGTCGGGCAAGTAAATATAACAACAACAACAAAGATTTCAATAATTGATATTTTAAATGTATGAGGTCAACAACAGATAGAAATCACTGTCTCTCTGGTAAGTTAAGTAATTGTTATTAGATGTGATATTTATTTTAAATAACAGCCACTTTCAGTATGAACTTTAACTCATCTATGACTCTGTTCATCATGTGTTTATACATTTGATATGAAGATCAAATATAACTATTTATTTGAGTCTTAGTCCTTATTTGATAACCACTAATGAAAAACTATTTGTATAGGAGCCAATAAAGATTGACTTTGAACGAGTAGAAATCCTGTTTTGTAAAATAAATCTTAACATTAAAGCGTGAATGATTTTTATCAACACATTCTCTCTCCCATCACGTAAAATACGGACGCTTGGCCTTTGGCGTTGTTGTTGACGTTAAGAGTCACCTTTAGCGTCAGATCTAAACGTGCGTGGTCGGGACTATTGGCGTCACTTTAGAAACAGTTAGCTTTAGGAAAAGGTCGTGGGGGGGGGTTACGTTTCCATGACCCGCGGGAAGAATGGGACAGACAGAAAGGGGACACGTTTGACCCGATCCCCGGTCTCCTGGGTGAAAGTCTGTGTTGTTTGACCCGTCCACCCCCCCGACCAACCTTCCTATGCAGGTTTTCAGCTTTCATACGACTCGCTACCGTAGTCGGTCTCAGCGCTACGCCGTCTTCAAACCCCGTGTAGCTGCTGCTCTCCCTGGGGCGCTCTCCAAACACGCTGAAGGGCGCTTTTTGGTAGAAAGACCAAGTTTATATGAAGAGGAACAATACTGACAGACACATCCGCATTTTACAAGTTCAGAGAGAGAACGAATGGTTTTTATGATATATCATATTTAAATAAAAACTGTAATATAATAAACACACTATCTTGATCCCTGATTGTAAATTAACATATAATAATTATAAAATGTATCTCCACACAAAGGAAAACTGTTGTAGAGTTAACTACATATTAAAATAATTATATATTCATCTTTTCATAAAATACAATTATCATTTTAATTACTACAATAGGCTACATAGAACATATACATTTACCACCTCATATTTTACTCTAATTGCTTAAGAAACAAATCAATATATCAGTAATTTCATAGTTTTTTCACAACAATTTTACCTTTAATACACAATTACAATAAAATGTTCAGATTATGTTAATCATCAAATACTATTTATATTAAAATGTCCTGAGATACATATAAATATATGTATCTCAGCGTACTTTTAATGAGTTTGTGCTGTTATATATCATCGTGTATCATATATATAAATATATAAATTAGTAATATAAGTAGTATGTTTATTGTAATATCATATTCAGTATCTCTGTGTCTTCATGTATAAATATATCTTCCACTAAAAGACAAATGTACCATCATATAAAATACAATAACCTTCTAAAAATGATGAATTATCCTAAACAATATAATTAAAGTTATACTCTTTATAAAATCCATGTAGTGACATATATTAGATGATGTTTACCATCATATATTATCTTATTGCTGATTAACTGAGAGGATCAAATACTGTATGTTTCTAACATTTCATCAAACTTTCTCTATATAAATCAGATTAATCTCCTGCAGAAATAAAGAAGAACTGGAGTTGTGCAGTGAGATTTAAACATGTTTTCAGGAACTATGAACCTTTTTATGTAACAATAGCTGCATGGCTGCAACAATTCTCTTCTGATGATGAAAAAACTAACATGTGAAGCCTGAAGCAGCAGAAACTCATTCAAACACATTTTAATCTTGATCATTATAATAACTGAAGGAAAATAAATGTTTATTCTTACCTGTTACAACCAGTTTAGTTCCAGAGCCAAAGATCAAGTAGTACCATCCGTCTCCCACAGTAAAACTGAGTGATACAAAAACCTGTCAGCTGGTGAATGTGTCTGCTGAGGTGAACCAGTCCAAGTTATTAACCAGGATCATATTCCAGCTCCATGATGTGTTTCTCTAATGTTCATATTAACATGACTGTCTCTTCTTTTATGTCCTTTTTAGAGCCACTAGCAGAGTGTCTCTGTGGATCGTTGGTTCAGACGTTCATGTTCCTCAGAGGATGAATCCTACTGACTTTGATACCTTTTCATCCAGTGACATCATCAGCTCACATTTTTAAAATGTACTTTAAGTAAAAGTTACTTAGTTACATATAAACTAAACTGTAAAACGGAGCGTGGGGGCGGGGGGGGGTCTCTCTCATGTAGTGAAAATAAGACAAGGGCTCATAAATCCAAAACTATTTATTTTTTATTTTTATTTATGACATTTAAGACCCTTAGGGCTCCGGCACACTGCCTGCGTGGCGTGAGCGTGGCGTGTCAGTTGCGTGGCGTCTGCGTGGCGTTTTCTGTGTCTGACGTGGTGCTGCTGCTGCTGCTAGCCTTGTCTGGATACATGGATGTTTCCCATAAACATAAACATGAATATATACTGATCGCATGCCACCCGACAGAAAAAAAGAGACTGCAGCGGTCCGGAGGATAATTAGTTAGGATTTGTTCTCTTTTTCTGATGACGCCGGTCTCTTGCTCTTTTCAATCTCCGTTTTATTATTCTGAGCAAAGAAGAAGAAGAAAATTTAGATTTTGAATACGTGTGGTCCTCCATGTTTCCTTCTTCAAACTTGCCGGGGCCGGGAATATGGAGCGTCTACAACAGTTCATGTATGAATATGGAGCGTCTACACCAGTTCATGTACAACCCCAAATCAGAAAAAGTTGGGACAGTATGGAAAACACAAATAAAAAAAGAAAGTAGTGATTTCTAAATGTACTTTGACTTGTATTTCATTGCAGACAATGTGAACACAAAATATTTCATGTTTTGTCTGGTCAACTTAATTTCATTTGTAAATATACATCTTTTCCTGTCATTCAGACCTGCAACACATTCCAAAAACGGTTGGGACATGAACAATTTAGGGCTAGTAATCAGGTAAATTGGTTAAATAATGATGTGATTTGAAACAGGTGATGTCAACAGGTGATTGTAATTATGATTTGGTACAAAAGCAGCATCCAAGAAAGGTCTAGTCCTTTAGGAGCAAAGATGGGCCGAGGATCGGCAGTTTGCCAACAAATACGTGAGAAAATTATTGAAATATTTAAAAACAATGTTCCTCAAAGAAAGATAGGAAGACATTTGCTTATTTCACCTTCAACAGTGCATAACATAGGCTAATTAAAAGAATCAAGGAATGTGGAGGATTTTCAGTGCGTAAAGGACAAGGGTGCAAGCCTAAGCTGAACAACCGTGATCTCCGATCCCTCAGACGGCACTGCATCAAGAATCGTCATTCATCTGTAAGCGATATCACCTCATGGGCTCAGGACTACTTTGGCAAACCTTTGTCAAGTACCACAATACGTAGTTACATTCACAAATGCCAGTTAAAACTGTACTGTACCAAAAGGAAGCCCTATGTTAACAGTGTCCAGAGGCGCCGTTGACTTCTCTGGGCTCGGAGGCATCTGGGACGGACCATCACACAGTGGAAACGTGTACTGTGGTCAGATGAATTAGTATTTCAGGTATTTTTTGGGAGAAATGGACGCCGTGTGCTCCAGACCAAAGAAAAAGGAAAAGGATCATCCAGACTGTTACCAGCAACAAGTCCAAAAGCCAGGGTCTGTCATGCTATGGGGTTGTGTCAGTGCCCTTGGCAAAGGTAACTGGCACTTCTGTGATGGCACCATTAATGCTGAAAAGTACATAGAGATTTTGGAGCACAATATGCTGCTTTCAAGTAGACATCTTTTCCAGGGACGTCCATGCATATTTCAACAAGATAATGCAAAACCACATTCTGCACACACTACAAAGTCCTGGCTGCGGAGGAAGAGGATACGCGTACTTGACTGGCCTGCCTGCAGTCCCGACCTGTCTCCAATAGAGAATGTGTGGCGCATTTTGAAGCGCAAAATGTGACAATGAAGACCCCGTACTGTTGCCCACCTTAAGACTTGTTTGCAGCAAGAATGGGACAAAATTACACCTGAAACACTTCATCACTTGGTGTCTTCAGTCCCTAAACGTCTTTTAAGTGTTGTGAAAAGGAATGGCAACATTACAAAGTGGTAAATGCTTTACTGTTCCAACTTTTTTTGAAATGTGTTGCAAAATATAGGAATTAATTAATTAATTAAAATAGGAATTTTGTTTTTTTGAGAAACAAACAATAAAAATCATGAGGAACACATTAAATGATGTGCTGTTGTATTGTCTGCAATGAAATACAAGTCAAAGTACATTTAGAAATCACTAATTTCTTTTTTTTATTTGTGTTTTCCATACTGTCCCAACTTTTTCTGATTTGGGGTTGTATGAATATGGAGCGTCTACCCCAATTCATGTATGAATATGGAGCGTCTACCCCAGTTCATGTATGAATATGGAGCGTCTACCCCAGTTCATCTATGAATATGGAGCGTCTACCCCAGTTCATGTATGAATATGGAGCATCTACCCCAGTTCATGTATGAATATGGAGCGTCTACACCTGTTCATGTATGAATATGGAGCGTCTACCCCAGTTCATGTATGAATATGGAGCGTCTACCCCAGTTCATGTATGAATATGGAGCGTCTACCCCAGTTCATGTATGAATATGGAACGTCTAACCCAGTTCATGTATGAATATGGAGTGTCTACCCCAGTTCATGTATGAATATGGAGAGTCTACCCCAGTTCATGTAAGCGCAATTGTAAAATTTCCAGCCAATAGGAATACATGAAATTGATGGTAGTGGTCAATATTCATAAAAAAGGAAAAGTTCGTGAAGGGCAATACAGATTTTCATAATAAACAACTACAAACGTTACACACTGGGGCTTTAAAAATCAATAATAACTTATTTTAATTACATTAATATCTGCATTTACATCAAAACCTCGAGACATTCAAACATGAAAATGTCATTTATTAAATCTATTTGTGTCAAAATGACATATAAACATCTTTTCGTATTCTATTTTGCCTGGAAACGCTTCCAACACGCTTGCGTGTGGCGTGAAAAATAGGCGTCGGTCCTATTTCTAGCATGCACGCGTTTAACATGGGAGCCGAAATAAAAACGGACACGCCACGCAGCTGACACACTCACGCCACGCAGGCGGTGTGCAGGAGCCCTGAGAAAGGTATAATGTGCAATTTTAGTTCAGACCATCCCATAAAACGTTTTCAAACAATCAGCTGAAAGTGAAAGTGCCGTACATTGTTAGTTCTGAGGGCCATCCTTTTCTTCACAAACATAAACAACAGTTATAATGCAAATCAAGGCCAAATCCCTTGTTCTGACTCCATAAATGACCAAAATATAACTCAAATCTCAGTGTCAGGGACATTTCAGAAAAACAAGCTAAATACTCTGAGGGCAGGCTGGGCGCTTAATGTCTAATGATAAAACACGTCAAATAAACTCCTAACTTGTAAAAGTAACTCCATGGCAGCTGCTAAAAATACCAAATGGTCCTGTCCCATGTATGTCTACATGGAAGTTGTTTGTATGTCCACCTTAAAGGAGAAATCCGGCGAGTTTTCACATAGATCTCCGTTTCTCGAGGTCACCGAGTACTGTTGGTACAAAATAAAACTCTGAAAACAATTGGTTTAACTTAGCTTGATTTGCTACAGCCAACAGCTAACACAGCCATGCAGCTACAGAGCTACACTCTGGGGGCATGTTGATGATCCTCCATCATGTTCATACCCCCAGAGTGTAGCGCTGTAGCTGCCAGGCTGCGTTAGCTGCTGGCTGTAGCAACTCGAGCTACGTACCAGTGACAACTTCGGTGGGGCTCAGCCTATTTGTTCAACCGAGACTAATGATCACAGCCAGACTAGCAGCTAGCTTCTACACACCTAAGTAGCCCGTATGAGCTAATTAGATGTGTGGGAATTCATTTAGCCAGTGTCCTACATATGTTGTCCTATGGGTTGCTAGTGCTAGACAAAAATTAGCAATGCCACGAAACATGTTGTTTTCCTAAGTGGCAATTTACTATTAGTCATGAAAACTTAGTTTGAAGTACCAATGAACAAATACTTACCAAAACATGCTTCTGCAGATTAGATGTGGAGTTATTGAATGCTGCCAGTTCAGTCACCGTTGGCAGGCACATCTGGCATTACATGATGACACTATCTTCAATCCATATTCTGTCACATGTTGTCATTAGACATTTCTCTGTTGATGAACAGTTTATAAGACATCTTAAAATGTGTATAAATATCAGGATGTATCCTCTGGGGACCATGAACATCATGTCTGGTCTCTGGTTCTGGATCAAAGTTGTGGTTGGATGAAAAGACTAAAGTGAGATTATCTGCTGAAATCAGTTCCAACATGTGATGTTAGAAATGTGTCTGCAAAGCTTTTATTGTGAAGGAGACACAGGAAGTGTTATCATTAAGAGCAGATCAGCATTGTGAGGAGGAACAGACTTTATTCCTGCAGCAGGTCAAATCAGAGGATTTTAATCTTTAAATGTTGAAGCTTGTTTTTGTTTTCATCATTTTGACAATTTTGTCTAAATGATTGTAATCAGGAACTGATTTTCAAAAAGGAATTATTCATGTTTTTATCATATGTACACACATTCATTAGTATTATTAATGTAATTATTGGTATAGTTTTGTGTTTGAGATCTTTTATTATTGTTTCTCTGTGTTGTTAATAAAATGAAGTTCAGCTCAGTTCAGTGTGTGTGTGACCAGTGTTACTAGAGGTGGGTAGTAACGAGTTACATTTACTCCATTACATTTACTCGAGTAAGTTGTTGAAAAAGAATTATACTTCTAGGAGTAGTTTTAAATCAGTATACTTTTTACTTTTAGTTGAGTAGATTTGTGAAGAAGAAACTGTAGGGTACAACTGGGATGATTGAAACGGAGGACGAATGAAACATTGCTGTTATCTCAAAAACAAGACACGATGCAAATGTCAAATTTGGTCAGCACACCAGATCTACCAGACCAGGGAAAGTTGGCGTCATGACGTCATGCTTGTACAAAGTTAGACCCGAGAACCCAGTTTGAGTGTGGTAAGTAAAATGTTTGATGCGGTAATTTCTTTTTTAATGACAGGTTGTGTTTATTGTTTCATGTACCGTTGTCATGGTCATACGACAGATGAATTAGTGTTTTAAAATGTCCTACAGTGTGGAATGTTTTTTAGTTTAGGAGCAAAATACCTTTAAATGTCAATTGTTGCTGTCGGGACGTCCCGACCAGGCAGTAAACCCGTGTATTCTAAGTAATTGCACACATATCTGTGTTTATACTATATTTGATGCAGGTGAGACATGGAAAAGTGTTTTTAGAAAGATGTAAATATATTTGGGGCTATCAGGTCGGGGGTGGAGTTGTCCCATGTTATCCTATGGAGACTGACGGGTCATGAAGGGCTCTTATCTGGATGTGTGGTGGCCTTACCCACATAAGAACAGCGTAAAGTAACATTTGTACTATAGAAACATTATATAATTGGAAACATGTATTATTCTAGCTATATAAATGGCATAGTGCAGATATTTACATAACCGCGAGATACACGCTTCACGATGACGGCAATGAGTTGTTAACAGACATTCAGGAAGAAGTATCGCCCTGCAGCAATACCACCTATCTGAAGTACCATTCATGGTATGTTCCAGGTATTGAAGTTGTGGGAAGTGTACATAGCTTTAATTGTCAGTCTCGTCACGTGACCATACTCAATCTCAGCGGCGGGACGGTTAGCTTTACACAGAGTGATAGAGGAGGAGGAACCCCCCCCCCCCCCCCCCCGGCCTCATAGAGCAAACAGCAGCTACATTATGCCGTGTCTTCTGTGTCTACCAAAACAAACATTTCAGCATTCAAAAACTCAACATCTAACTTGAGGAAACATGTAGCTCTAAGTTTTCTAAATTCGTTTTTTTGTTGTTGCTGTGGATAGAAGAATGTTTGGCTTTTAGGTTACATATATATATATATATATATATATATATATATATATATATATATATATATGTCTGATAAACAGACGCAGCGTAAACTGTGCTAGTTAGTAAATGAGGCCCTATGTACCTTAAATCCCCAAAGTCTCAACACAAACATCACCTTGTGGTGGTAGATGGTATAAAGCATTTAACACAAATTACACCTTTAAATCCCCCTTAGGGAGAAACTTGCAGTCTACATTTCTTTTGTATATCGTCTATGTCATACTAAATCTTTTCCAGAAAATACCAATTTGAAAAGTTTACGCAGAATTTTATGTTTTACAATCACCTCGATCACCCAAAAGTAGCTGTTTAAATCAATGCTTGCACTATAAAATTGTGATCAATGATCTATGATGAAGAAAACAGTTTGTTAATTTAACAATACAGCGACTATGGTACACGTTCCCTTGTTAACCACAAACTAATATATATGTTATTGTCTGGACATGCACTTTTTTCTCCTTTCTTTTCACAATAGTTAACGCATAACAAAAAACTCACAACCTAAGTAATAGACACAACGTATTGCACAATATGTTATTTCTAAAACATACTAGCATACAGATATCTATGAAATCCATAATAACTTACACTTTTCTTACAAAATAAATATATGATGAAACTCCAGTGATGAACTTCCTCTTCATCTCGTGGGCAATAATAGAGAGAACCATACCAGTAGGAAAACATCTTGCCGAGTCTCTGATGTGGCCACTCGGCCGTTCACATCTTGGGTAGTGTTTACAGATCTCTGTGTAAGCTGTAAAAAGAATAAAAAACACAATTTACCTACTTACACACAGGAAATCAACGATCATGGTAAAGGGCTGAGTATCTGCAGTCATGAATCATTACTAAACAGACTGTGTTAATGTTTTCCCACAAGTTTTCAATATCTTACAATAACGTCATTGGTGGGAGTAATTTCGAGAACTACTATAAACAAAGTAATCGCCTCTAGATAGTTTCATCTGTGAAGTAATACTATACCGAAAAGTATCAGTTCCTTAAATTTAGTACATGTAAAAGTACTTGCTTGTATATTAGTGCAACCGTTACTGTTTTTTGACTTCTGTTTACAAGTGAGAGAACAAAATACAACATAAGCTAAGCTAAGATGATTACAGCCATCTTTCTCCCGTATTCCTAAAGGTTAGCACAAAAGAAAGTAATCATGTGGTTGCTGTTTCACGTTCTGGCCACTAAAGGGATTTCTAACATTAGACAGACATGAGGGGGATATCCGTCATGGCGCTATGCATCTCTGGCACGCATCTCTCCGTTTACATTATAGGCCAACGCGCACACTGCGACAATCACCACGGGGATAGCACTACTGTTTTAGTCATTTAAAAGAAAACAGGTTCGTCCTGTTTGTCACGTTACTGAGAACACAGATGGCAGAAAGGTAATAAGTGAAGCTGAAACTACAAATCTTCAGCTTGAGGGTTGTTACCATCAACGTTAGCTGTCCACATAACGTGTCCAAGATGTTTACATTATATTCCATCAAGCATGCAGGGACAAGCACAAATCAACAGAGAACTCTGTAAAGAAACATTATCTAACAAGTGTAGTAAAGGGATGCTGTTGTAAAGGTTAACATTGCATGGTTAGCACAATGACAGCATGCTAGGCAAAGTTTACCCGAAGCGCTTTGTCATAAAGTGGCGTTAGTGTTGTTACCATAGTAACTGACTCTGAGGTTAAGTTACCATAGTAACTGACTCTGAGGTTAAGTTCCCATAGTAACTGACTCTGAGGTTAAGTTACCATAGTAACTGACTCTGAGGTTAAGTTACCATAGTAACTGACTCAGAGGTTAAGTTACCTCTTTCTGAAATTTCCCTCATCTCAGGGTTAACTAACTCAGAGTGTTCACTAAACCTGGGGTCCGTTTCAGAAACAGAAAACGACCTCAACAAAATGGTTGAAACATGTAAATATTGAGCCATGGCACTGAGAAGCCTTTAGATAACAGGAGCCTATGGTTTCTTTAGCCTACTCCCAAACAACAGACATCCTGAAGGCCTTTTTCTCCAGTGGAGTTCCTCTCTCCACACCGCTGTCTTCAGACAAAGAGTCACATCACACACACACACACACACACACACACACATACTGGTTTATATGTTTTTTGGGGACCAATTTTTTAACCATCACTTGTGGGGACCACCCTTTCTAAAGGTGATAGAGGCATGAAAAAAATCAGGTATACTCACCATAGCCCTGTTAGCTTATACACGACTTTAAACATCTGAATTGATGAAGTAATGTCTTGACAATCATATATGGGGACTTGTAAAAAACCGAGCTAACGTTGTTGGTGGGGACCTCATTTGCATGTTATTTACATAATTCACACAATTTCCATCATGATTAGTGGGGACTTTGCAACAAATAAATTAAATAAAGGTTTATTTTACAGATATAATCTAAGTACAATGAAAATATAGATACATTAATTATTAATGAATTAATAACAGTTATTTTTTGTTTAATTCAGCTTAGCTTAGTTGTTTATAGATAATGTAGATATGGAGCATGACGCTTAAAAAGGTTAGTGATTCAAATCATCACATTTGCATATCGTTGATTGATAGCTACATTTGATAGGAATAATTAAGAGCTTAAAATAAATATTAATTGATCTCCCCATCCTAACTGGCCAAAGCAAATGGCTGACTACCATAGAGACAGGTTTGTTTGACATCCCTGCCTGTTAAAAGAAAGGTTTAACATAAACATTGCATCTTGCTGTTGCTCATTGATTGGACTTTGCTAATCATAAAGTCTTGGAATGTGGTCTAGACTTACTCTGTATGAAAAGATAAGTTATTATGATTTGGCACTATAAACAAAAGCAATAAAAAGCTCTCTACTCATGTACAAAATATTTAAAGAGCTTTGAGTATGTTCCAACCAAAATCAAACCGACAACAAGACAAAGCTTTTTTCAACTTTTACTTTACCCTGTTAAAACTATTTCTATTTACAGTCAACACGCTATCATCAGCTAACTACTCAGTCACCTGACACTTAGTACCACTCTAACAACACTACCAAGGCTGTGACGATAACTGCATCACCACAATACTGACGATGACATAACACTACCATGGCTATGACTTCATTACCGGATTTAAAAAAAAATCCACCATACAAATACATACCATCAATACTTAAACAGTTATCCTCTTGTATGCTCCTGCAGAGTATGAGGGTGGCACACCCTCATACTCTGACTGGCTTGTAGTGCTTACTTTGGTACTGCACATGTGCAACTCCCTACAAAAATGGAACAGAAGCGCAATGCCTCACTCTGTAACTAAAACAGAGAGCTCAACACAGGGTGAAAAGATGAGCTGCAGTAATGTGCAGTACAAGAAAAATAGTGTTTTTTGAAAATGTAGCAACATAAACCTATTCTGGTACAACCTCTAAATACAATTATGAACCTGAAAATTAGCATAATATGAGCACTTTAATAATTAATTGATCGTCATTTTACAATTCAGACATCTGAAGTGATGGATGTACCTGTTCATGAGTGTTGTCATCAATCTGATTGCCTGACAGGGGTAAAGGATTGGACTTGAAATTTAGGTTCTAACTAGAACAGGGATCTTCTTCTCCAGTGGCTTCAGATGTAAGGATATTACTGTCAAAGGTTATGTTATCTGGCATTTTGATGTCACAGACAAGGTAACTCAATGAGCGAGAGATGTCACATGTATAATCAAGACTCATTTGGATCCTGCGATTTGGGTGAAGGCTAGCATCACTGCCATTGTCACTATCACAAGTGTTATCCGGAGTGTAATCAACTTCACTCTCTGATATGGATTCATCAATCAGAAAATCTTCAAGATATGTGTTTTTCATCTAAAATAAAAAATACAGTAATCAGAAATATGTAGAATAGGAAAAATGTGTTACATAATGAGTACATATAAATAAGTAAGAGTTAAACTGTTGAGTGTACTAATTTATACTAGTGCACATTACATTACACATCCTTCCTCTTCTTAGCTACTTAAGACATCAAATATACCAACACCTGACATAAAGACACTGTAGAATGAAATATCAAGTGATGAACATGAATGTACCTTTTGATGAGTTTTGTGTTGACCAGTGACATCAATCTGATTGGCTGACAGGGGCGATGGTTTGGACCTGTCCGCTGCGATGCTGTCAGTTGTAATGCTGGTCACCTGTAAAAACATATTTCATGGTGACAGCATTTTAGAATATGAAAATAGAAAAAAATAAATAATCAATTTCACCTAAACACTGCATAATATACACAATCATACAACTCGAACCAAACAGGCTTTGTGGGGACATTTTACACACAATGTAACAGTTGCTTATGGGGACCAGTTTGGTCCTAAATGTTTCACACAGTTCCTATTCAGAAACTGACCAAATGTGTGCTATGGGGACGTCGTCAGTGTCCAGAAAACACTGATAATTAACAATGAAAAAGACCTTTGTGAAGATTAAGATAGGCCCTAATTAGTTTATCGTGCTTCCACAAACCATCTAGATGCATTACAGTAAACTGTTGAGTGTACTAATTCATACTAGAGCACAATACATTACACTTCCTTCCTCTTCTAACCTACTTAAGACATCAAAAATACCAAAACCTGACATAAAGAGACTGTATAATGAAATCTTAAGTGATGAACATGAATGTACCTTTTGATGAGTTTTGTGTTGACCAGTGACATCAATCTGATTGGCTGACAGGGGCGAAGGTTTGGATCTGCCCGCTGCAATGCTGTCAGTTGTAATGCTGGTCATCTGTAAAAACATATTTTATGGTGACAGCGTTTTGAAATAAGAAAATAGAGACAAATAAATAATCAATTTCACCTAAACACTGCATAATATAAGCAATCATACAACTCAAACCAAACAGGTTTTGTGGGGACATTTTACACACAATGTAAACAGTTGCTTATGGGGACCAGTTTGGTCCTAAATGTTTCACACAGTTCCTATTCAGAAACTGACCAAATGTGTGCTATGGGGACGTCGTCAGTGTCCAGAAAACACTGATAATTAACAATGAAAAAGACCTTTGTGAAGATTAAGATAGGCCCTAATTAGTTTATCGTGCTTCCACAAACCATCTAGATGCATTACAGTAAACTGTTGAGTGTACTAATTCATACTAGAGCACAATACATTACACTTCCTTCCTCTTCTAACCTACTTAAGACATCAAAAATACCAAAACCTGACATAAAGAGACTGTAGAATGAAATCTCAAGTGATGAACATGAATGTACCTTTTGATGAGTTTTGTGTTGACCAGTGACATCAATCTGATTGGCTGACAGGGGTGAAGGTTTGGATCTGCCCGCTGCAATGCTGTCAGTTGTAATGCTGGTCATCTGTAAAAACATATTTTATGGTGACAGCGTTTTGAAATATGAAAATAGAGACAAATAAATCATCAATTTCACCTAAACACTGCATAATATAAGCAATCATACAACTCGAACCAAACAGGCTTTGTGGGGACATTTTACACACAATGTAACAGTTGCTTATGGGGACCAGTTTGGTCCTAAATGTTTCACACAGTTCCTATTCAGAAACTGACCAAATGTGTGCTATGGGGACGTCGTCAGTGTCCAGAAAACACTGATAATTAACAATGAAAAAGACCTTTGTGAAGATTAAGATAGGCCCTAATTAGTTTACCGTGCTTCCACAAACCATCTAGATGCATTACAGTAAACTGTTGAGTGTACTAATTCATAATAGAGCACAATACATTACACTTCCTTCCTCTTCTAACCTACTTAAGACATCAAAAATACCAAAACCTGACATAAAGAGACTGTAGAATGAAATCTCAAGTGATGAACATGAATGTACCTTTTGATGAGTTTTGTGTTGACCAGTGACATCAATCTGATTGGCTGACAGGGGCGAAGGTTTGGATCTGCCCGCTGCAATGCTGTCAGTTGTAATGCTGGTCATCTGTAAAAACATATTTTATGGTGACAGCGTTTTGAAATATGAAAATAGAGACAAATAAATAATCAATTTCACCTAAACACTGCATAATATAAGCAATCACACAACTCGAACCAAACAGGCTTTGTGGGGACATTTTACACACAATGTAACAGTTTCTTATGGGGACCAGTTTGGTCCTAAATGTTTCACACACAGTTGCTATTCAGAAACTGACCAAATGTGTGCTATGGGGACGTCGTCAGTGTCCAGAAAACAATGATGATTAACAATGAAAAAGACCTTTGTGAAGGTTAAGATAGGCCTTAATTAGTCTACCGTACTTCCACAAACCATCTAGATGCATTACATTAAACTGTTGAGTGTACTAATTCATACTAGAGCACAATACATTACACTTCCTTCCTCTTCTAACCTACTTAAGACATCAAAAATACCAAAACCTGACATAAAGAGACTGTAGAATCAAATCTCAAGTGATGAACATGAATGTACCTTTTGATGAGTTTTGTGTTGACCAGTGACATCAATCTGATTGGCTGACAGGGGCGATGGTTTGGATCTGTCCGTTGCAATGCTGTCAGTTGTAATGCTGGTTGTCTGTAAAAACATATTTTATGGTGACAGCATTTTAGAATATGAAAATAGAGCAAAATAAATAATCAATTTCACCTAAACACTGCATAATATAAGCAATCACACAACTCAAACCAAACAGGCTTTGTGGGGACATTTTACACACAATGTAACAGTTCCTTATGGGGACCAGTTTGGTCCTAAATATTTCTCACACAGCTTCTATTCAGAAACTGACCAAATGTGTGCTATGGGGACGTCGTCAGTGTCCAGAAAACACTGATAATTAACAATGAAAAAGACCTTTGTGAAGATTAAGATAGGCCCTAATTAGTTTACCGTGCTTCCACAAACCATCTAGATGCATTACAGTAAACTGTTGAGTGTACTAATTCATACTAGAGCACAATACATTACACTTCCTTCCTCTTCTAACCTACTTAAGACATCAAAAATACCAAAACCTGACATAAAGATGGTTTGGATCTGTCCGTTGCAATGCTGTCAGTTGTAATGCTGGTCGTCTGTAAAAACATATTTTATGGTGACAGCGTTTTAGAATATGAAAATAGAGAAAAATAAATAATCAATTTCACCTAAACACTGCATAATATACACAATCACACAACTCGAACCAAACAGGCTTTGTGACGTCGTCAGTGTCCAGAAAACACTGATAATTAACCAAGAAAAATGACCCTTCTGAAGGTTAAGATCTACCCTAAGTAGTCTATCGTACTTCCACAAACCATCTAGATGCATT
Organism: Gymnocephalus cernua; assembly: GCA_023631565.1. Classification (NCBI taxonomy): domain Eukaryota; kingdom Metazoa; phylum Chordata; class Actinopteri; order Perciformes; family Percidae; genus Gymnocephalus; species Gymnocephalus cernua. The sequence goes on from CM042436.1 coordinate 4,358,715, forward strand.
ACAGTAAACTGTTGAGTGTACTAAGTCATACTAGAGCACAATACATTACACTTCCTTCCTCTTCTAACCTACTTAAGACATCAAAAATACCAAAACCTGACATAGACTGTAGAATGAAATCTCAAGTGATGAACATGAATGTACCTTTTGATGAGTTTTGTGTTGACCAGTGACATCAATCTGATTGGCTGACAGGGGCGATGGTTTGGATCTGTCCGTTGCAATGCTGTCAGTTGTAATGCTGGTCGTCTGTAAAAACATATTTTATGGTGACAGCGTTTTAGAATATGAAAATAGAGAAAAATAAATAATCAATTTCACCTAAACACTGCATAATATACACAATCACACAACTCGAACCAAACAGGCTTTGTGGGGACATTTTACACACAATGTAACAGTTCCTTTTCGGACCAGTTTGGTCCTAAATGTTTCTCACACAGCTTCTATTCAGAAACTGACCAAATGTGTGCTGTGGGGACGTCGTCAGTGTCCAGAAAACACTGATAATTAACCAAGAAAAATGACCCTTCTGAAGGTTAAGATCTACCCTAAGTAGTCTATCGTACTTCCACAAACCATCTAGATGCATTACAGTAAACTGTTGAGTGTACTAAGTCATACTAGAGCACAATACATTACACTTCCTTCCTCTTCTAACCTACTTAAGACATCAAAAATACCAAAACCTGACATAAAGAGGCTGTAGAATGAAATCTCAAGTGATGAACATGAATGTACCTTTTGATGAGTTTTGTGTTGACCAGTGACATCAATCTGATTGGCTGACAGGGGCGATGGTTTGGATCTGTCCGTTGCAATGCTGTCAGTTGTAATGCTGGTCATCTGTAAAAACATATGTTATGGTGACAGCGTTTTAGAATATGAAAATAGAGAAAAATAAATAATCAATTTCACCTAAACACTGCATAATATACACAATCACACAACTCGAACCAAACAGGCTTTGTGGGGACATTTTACACACAATGTAACAGTTCCTTTTCGGACCAGTTTGGTCCTAAATGTTTCTCACACAGCTTCTATTCAGAAACCGACCAAATGTGTGCTGTGGGGACGTCGTCAGTGTCCAGAAAACACTGATAATTAACCAAGAAAAATGACCCTTCTGAAGGTTAAGATCTACCCTAAGTAGTCTATCGTACTTCCACAAACCATCTAGATGCATTACAGTAAACTGTTGAGTGTACTAAGTCATACTAGAGCACAATACATTACACTTCCTTCCTCTTCATAGCTACTTAGGACATCAAAAATACCAAAACCTGACATGAAGAGACTATAGAATGAAATCTGAAGTGATGAACATGAATGTACCTGTTGGTGAGTTTTGTGTTGACCAGTGACATCAATCTGCTTGGCTGATAGGGGCAACAGTTTGGACCTGTCCGCTGCAATGCTATCAGTTCTAATGCTGGCCATCTGTAAAAACATTTTATTATTGAGTTTTAGAATATGAACCAAACAGGCTTCGTAGAGACATTTTACATACAAAGTAACAGTTGCTTATGGGGACCAGTTTGGTCCTAAATGTTTCACACACAGTTCCTATTCAGAAACTGACCAAATGTGTGCTATGGGGATGTCGGTAGTTTCCAGAAAACACTGATGATTAACAATGAAAAAGACCTTTGTGAAGGTTAAGATAGGCCCTAATTAGTCTACCATTCTTCCACAAACCATCTAGATGCATTACAGTAAACTGTTGAGTGTACTAATTCATACTAGAGCACAATACATTACACTTCCTTCCTCTTCTAACTTATTTAAGACATCAAAAATACCAAAACCTAACATAAAGAGACTGTAGAATGAAATGTAAAGTGATGAACATGAATGCACCTTTTGATGAGTTTTATGTTGACCAGTGACATCAATCTGATTGACTGACAGGGGCGAAGGTTTGGACCTGTCCACTGCAATACTGTCAGTTGTAATGATGGTCGTCTGTAAAAACATATTTTATGGTGACAGCGTTTTGAAATATGAAAATAGAGACAAATAAATAATCAATTTTACCTAAACACTGCATAATATAAGCAATCATACAACTCGAACCAAACAGGCTTTGTGGGGACATTTTACACACAATGTAACAGTTTCTTACGAGACCAGTTTGGGCCAAAATGTTTCACACACAGTTTCTATTCACACATTGACAAATGGTGTGCTATGGGGACGTCGTAAGTGTCCAGAAAACACTGATGATTAACTAAGAAAAAACACAACAAAAATACCAAAACCTGACATAAAGACACTCTAGAAATCTGATGTTGTGAGCATGAATGCACAAATCCAATCTGATCACTAACAAATAACAGTGCAGGAACTCTGCAGTTCTGCAGTTTAAGTCTGCAGTTTAAAAATAGCCGTAGATTGATATCTTCTAACATATGCTAATAGCTGGTCTACAGCACAGCAATATAACATTCTTACAATTATTTATTGTCATGGATACTCACGTTTCCTTTAACAGAATGCTTGCAACCATTATCCACCTGAGCACATGGGCAAGAGAAAACACTGCAACAGTTGATTCCGTGAATAAATTTAACTCAGTTAAACCCTTGGAGCGTTCTTTTATCTTTATCAATAACTGTCACCACTTTTGAGCAACACACTGGTCGGATGTATTCCCCCATTAGCCTCAATTCCATCAGCATGCTTTGCTTAAGCTAACTGCAATGTTTTTCTACATAAAGGTACATTTGACTTCCTTTGGGATTTCAAATTAAAAGCCCCAAAAGGGAAGTCACAGTCTCTTTTGTATTTCTTGTAAAATAGAGCCACTATTTTAATCTACCATGTGAAATTTGGTCATTTAAAATTACTTAAACATTTTTTTAAAGCACCTTTGTCAACGGCCTCAATTTACATTTAAATGTAGTACTTTATATATTCACTTAAATATACATCATTGCTAATATTGATCAGGAATTCATCACAGCAAAATAATAAAATATATTCATGAAAGATATACAATCAACTTAACACAATAATCAGTTAGACTAAATAATTAGCAGTGTCTTTTTAGTTTGCATTCAACACCTCTACAATTAATTGTATGTAAAAAAACAAATTGAGTCCTATACTCGATAGGATAGTTAGCCTAATCCTAACTAGCTATTATGCAAACTAATTAGAGCTAAATAACCTATTTTGAGCACTAAACCCTGGTTATATTGGTTTGTCATAAGCCTACAAATATCCCACTAGCACAAATAAATTCACTTACCTTGTGTTTCACTTTAGTTTCTCTGTAGAAGTCATTAGCCCGTTAGCTAGCATCTTCTGCAAACAATATTCCTCGTCCAGCATATGAATTGTGACCTTTAAGGTGAGACACAGCAGGTGACATGCTGTGACATTTCCGTGGAAATTTAAAATGTCAAAGAAGTACGTCGAAAATCATCTCAGAGAAGACGAAAACAGTTGTCATTAGCAAGAAGACACAGGGGATTACAAACAAAGACAGTAGATGATGGAATGCCTTCACTTAGTACGTTGATGTGTAAACTGTTGTTTGGAAGCCAGGAGTTTTCAGACAGCGGAGGTAATCAGAGTGGACACAGCAGATATAGTTAGAGTTACTGCAGATATAGGCCTTGTATGCCTGCCATTTTATTAAATAATAGATTTTCATGAGCTTGAAATATTCTCTATTATTATTACTAAGGGCCTGAGCATTTATTCTGTATTAGTAATAAATATGTAATAAATTCCCCTTTTTAAATCTCTAAATGCTGTTTTCTCAAAACTAGTTTTTGTCATTCTCCAGTACAAACAACTCAGCCTATGTAGGATCTATGTACACCAAACTTTCCGGTTATACAATTAGCAGTATTCTGAAGATATTTCCAAAGGGACTTGTTAATAAATCATTCCTGGCTTGATTTATGCAATATTTAATCAAAACATATGGCAAAAATTATTTTTTTAAGGCTATGGAGAGTATATTTTCATTTCCTAGGTAATGAAAGCAGACATCCTGAAATCCCTCTGTAATTTTGTTATCTTGTTTGTAAACAGAAAGAAAAAATAATTTTGCACCTGGTTTTATCATAAACAGATAGATATAATGCCTAATTTGCATAACTAAACATACATATTTCAAAAACTTGGAATTTATTTTCATATACTTGTGTAAGTAGTCAACTGAGGAAGTTTCATCATGATATCTATTATTTTAAAATGTTACCATATTCACCTTTGTCTTAACACTGATAATTCCTTTTTGCTGTTGAATCATTCCTAATGAGGACTAGGAAGTGGGCGGTAACTAACCATATTTGGAATATGTGTGTGAAAAGCTGTGGGTGCAATACCACTTTCAAAGTGCAGGCGTGCTAGTGAGCACACTTCACACACACACACACTGACTGAAAAACGTGTGTTATGGGCCAATGGTAAAAACCACACAGGCACCTTCAGAATTACTTCAGCATTCATTTAATAGGGTTTCCCTTATGGGGACCTCATTTTTGGTCCCCACACCGCAAGAGGTCCCCATGACGTGACTGTGTAAACAGATGAATGTCCCCACAACGTGATGATTACCAGAACACACACACACACACACACACACACACACACACACACACACACACACACACACACACACACACACACACACACACAGTGTCATTTGTGATTTCATCCTTGTATATAGCCCTCTTTTTTTCAGGTAATATATTCACCTCTCAGCTCTTTAGGGTCATGCTTGTTTGTTCTATATAATGGATATGTCTGATAATAATACAAAGTATTTATACTTTCAGCCTTTTTAGTCAATTTATTTGAACTTCCACTTTTGACAGAATTACAGATTAGCTTCCAGCTTTTCTATTAATGTATTTCATCTCTTATCTTATTAAGGTAATGCAGTTCAGCTTCCAACTGACAATATAACATTTCATCTTCCAGCGTCGTCAGCAGTGCAGTCCAATGTTTTTGAGATTTTTCAAACAATTTGTTTCATATTTCTGCATTTTCATCAATGTTTCTCACAGCATTTATAAGTCTTCCATACTTTATAATTTCACTTAGAAAATGAAGTCAGACCTCACAATGTTCTACATCGTTTGGCATCGCTGAACTTTGAAAGCCAACAATTCAGTTTAGCGTCAGCTTTTCAAAAAACCTTTAAATATTCCACATCTTTCATACATTAGTAATGTACTTGTTATATTACTATATTACTTTCTAACTGGATTAATACCTGTAATATAATCACTGTTTTGTAAGTTGCAGTCCCTTACACTACTCATTACTGGGGACAGTATCCTCATACGTAAGGGATAACGTAGAGCGAGGCGGTTGTCATAGCGAATACAACCCCGACAGGTGATCAGGACTTGATCAGGTCTTGAATCAGCCTGACCTTATCGCTCTACATTATCCCGCTTATTACATGGCTACTTACCAAATAAATCAATAATTTCACACACAATATTGATTTAAAAAGGAGTTTATTGATTTAAATACGATTGCATTGCCTCCGCTAAAGAAAATAGTCCGTTCCGTCTCTACGGTTGGGATCCTGCGTCCATAGCAACGTAAACTCAGCCTACTTATAATTAACATTGAACTGAACATTCCCGTTGATCGTGAAGTGAGACAAGGTGAATGGGACTTCTTTCAGAATATTAATGTTGACGTTTTTGTCCTCATCCATCTTGTTTCCTCCTCCAGGCGCTGTAGTTGACACACCTGGAAACACAATGTTCCAGTATAACTATTGTCACTACGGCTGAAGTTACTGTGTGGCGATCATTAACTGCATAGACATGTGTAGTGATAGGCTCTCACCAGATCTGCTGCCGTTGCCTGGATTGGAAGACAGGATCTTGCTCCACTGTTCCCTATCTGTAGTGGTAGGAGCCCAGTAGCTCTTCAGGCTGCCCTCACATCTGTTCCCAGTCACAGACATGATCTCCCTCCTCTCAAGACCAGCCTGAGAGAGCAGCTGGACAGCTGTGCTCCTCAAGCTGTGATTTGTGTATCTCCTTGAAAGCCCGGCTGCCTGGCTGATTTGGGGTAACATTTGTCCAAGGAAATTATGTCCTGGGCTCACGAGAGAACCACACTGCCTGACTGTTCAGTAGCTGTTGGTCTTTTTCGCGTCAGGAGGGCAAAGGGATCCATCCTTTCTAAAACTAGCTACGGGGCAGTTGGGATCGCCAGGCTCAGCGAAGATGCACCCCCTTTTCTTTACATGATCTTTGGCATCCTTGTGTTTCTTGGTCTCAGCGTTGTGAGCGAGAGAAATGTCCTCAATGCCATTCTCATCACGTTTTAAATTAAAAGAGTCACTTTTCAAGTCTCGACTGCCCTCTCCGCCTCGTCTTGCCAGATGCAGCTGGACGTTGGACCACACTCTTCGGACCAGTCCGCTCGCTGTGTTCGGAGACAGCAGCTCTGAACACCTGAGGAGCCGCAAATCTGTGGCTGTGATGGGGGGGTGGTGCTGGCAGGTTTTTGATGACCGATTTAAATACCCCGTTACTTGTTTTAAATGTGGCGCTATTCTGTATAATTCACCAGCAAGCGTTGTGTGGAAAGATTTTAAATATGAAAGAAGTGATGGATATTGCGATGAAGATTGTGTGTTCAGTTCGGGCCAGGAGTCTGCAGAGAAGGCTTTTCTGTGATCACTTGGAAGAGAATGATGCTGAGCACACGGACCTGCTGCTTCACACGGATGTTAGGTGGTTAAGCAGAGGTACATTTTTGTCCAGATTCACGGAGCTATTGCCTGAAATCAAGGACTTCCTGAAGCTTTCTAAACATGTGGATTACCATACAAAGCTAGAGGACCACCAGTGGCTGTTAGATTTATCTTTCCTCACTGATCTCACTGCCGAGCTCAATGAACTGAATTAGAGCTGCAGGGTAAGGGTAAAGATGTAGTCAACATGATGAGTTCAGTGAACAAATTTAAAAGCAAGCTACAGCTGATGTCAAGCAGGCTGCAACGTGGTAAGTTCAAGTTCAAGACCTTTATTTGTCCCCGAGGGGCAATTCGTTTTGCTGCAGTAGCAAAGTAGTTAACATACAATACATTACAACAAAACATCAACATCATTGAAATTTAAAATTCAAGATCAGACAAACAGATAAATTCGTACCACTAACATTAAAAATTCAGTATACCTGATGTGCAGATGTTACCTGTTTTTTACAGAGTTAAGCAGAGAGATAGCAGAGGGTACAAAGGAGAATTTATATCTATTTGTTTTGGCGTATGGCTGACTAAGGCGGGAACCAGAGGGCAGCATCTTAAATTCCGCATGCAGAGGGTGAGAACTATCAGACATGATGGATTCAGCCTTTTTCAGTACTTGTCTATTGTACAGCTCAATCAGTTTTACCTGTTGAGTCCCGATAATTTTGCTGCTAACTTTATTTACCATTGCTAATGTGTTTTTCTGTTTTAAGGTAAGAGAAGCATACCAGCAAATACATGAAAAAGTAAAAACTGACTCAATAAAAGATTTATAAAACAATGTCATCATGGATCTGTCTACTTGAAACTTAGCTAACTTTCTCAGACAGAAGAGACGTTGCTGACTTTTCTTATTTAGCATGTCTGTGTTCAGATCAAAGGTCAACTTGTTATCAATAATGATTCCCAAGTACTTGTACGACTCAACAAATTCCACCTCTTTTCCATCAATAATTGTCTTTTCAAGAGTTGGATGGTGATGCACATTTCCTTTGTCTTTGTAATATTTAGGTCTAAAAAAGCTTCTTTGCACCAAGTTAAAAAATAAGGTAGTACCGGGCCGTAAGTTGTTTCATTGTTGTCCATTAAACCTACTATGAGTGTATCATCTGCAAACTTTAAAATATAGTTATTGATTAGTTCACTCCGACAATCATTTGTGTACATAATGTACAGAAGAGGAGAGAGAACACAGCCTTGAGGGGAGCCGGTTGATGTCACTGAGATTCACTCTCTGTGTCCTGTTAATAAGAAAGTCCAAAATCCAGCCCACCAAATTGTGATTTAGCCCAAAGTTTGTTATGAGCTTCTGCACCAATACATGGGGCTGGATAGTCAGTCCCTCCAGAAAAACGCGGAGTTTTTTCGTGATTGTTGCGGGCAAAAATCCTTGATTATGCGGCACGTTTTCTTAAAAAATGCGATGGAATATGCGGGATATTTATGCCATTTTATGCGATGAAATTGCGGGAACTTGCAAAAATTGCGGGAACTTGGAAAAACTGCGGTTTGATGAAAAAGAGAAAAAAAGTGATTCCCCCAACACCGTGTTCTCAGTAGGTGAAATTACGTCACTTCATAACGTTCCCATGGCAACAGGGGAAAATGGCTGCTCTTGTGTGAAGTAAACGCAACATTTTTGAACTTTCTGCTGAGATATATGCTATATACTGTCTATGGATATATGTAGGGTTGGGTATTGTTTGGGTTTTTTTCTGATACTTGTGCTAAATCGGTACTTTTAAAACGGTGCCTGAACCGATACTTTTTAAGAAAGTTTTTTAAAAAGAAGAAACAAGAAGGATAGGCCTACTCAACAACAGTCGGTGACATTAAGGACACGTTGTTTATTACTAAGGCCATATGGTCAAAATTAAATGATTTAATAGTAATGTAATAACTATAACTTATAATAAACAATAACTTATTTCACCAGTAAATTGCTGTTGGACGACAAAAACAGCAACCAGATGGGAAAAGGGTATTTTACAATAACCAACCAAAACCAAACAATTACCAGTGTCCGTGAATGCACCGTCTGTGCGTTTCCGACGTCGGCAGCTGCTGCGCTGCAGAGCAGACTGTTGATATACAGTCACACTTTACACTGTTTAACGTCACCTGTCAGCATGTTATCCGTGTTTAATCACGCTGCTAGCTAACGGTAGGCTAACGTTACCTGCTGTTGATTGTAGTGTAAAGTCAGGCACCGAAACAAGGCACCGAAATCTTCGTTCTTATTCGGTCTCGTTAATTACTACCGTTTACGTCGGATCCGGGGGCCCATTGGCACCGAGTTTCGGTACCCAACCCTAGATATATGTGACTTTTTTGCAACGAAAATGCGGGGATTATGAAATCATGCAAGCCCCGCATATTTTGCGCGGAAATCGGCAATTTATGCGGCGAAAGTGCGGCGTTTTTAAAAAAATGCGGCCCCCGCATGAATATGCGGACATTGGCTGATTATGCATTGAATTCTGCGATCGCATAATCGCGTTTTTCTGGAGGGACTGGATAGTGTTAAAAGCAGACGAGAAATCCGCAAAAAGCAGTCTAACATGGTTTTTATTTCCCTCTAAGTGCTTATATATGAGGTTAAGCAGAGTTATAGTCGCATCCTGTACCCCCCTATTGGCTCTATAAGCAAACTGCAATGGGTCGAGTAGGTGTTCAATTTTTCCCAGCAGTTCTTTCTTTATAATTTTTTCAAAAGACTTCATAACTAATGAAGTTAGAGCCACCGGTCTATAGTCATTTAGAATTTTTGGGTGTTTGCTTTTTGCGATTGGAATAATTATTGATTGTTTCCATAAATGAGGGACTCTGTGTTGACACAAAGACAAATTAAAAATATAATAAAAAATAAAACCTAATTGATCTGCACAGAGGGTCAACATGCGGCTACTAATGTTGTCGGGGCCAGTGGTTGTACAAGCCTTACTATATGTAAAAGTATTCACAACATTTCGTTCAGAAAAAAAAGGAGTAGGAAGGGCCGAGTTGATTAGACTGTCCTTTAAATCACCCGTTTCTTTACTAAAATCGTGGACATCAAACCTAGAATAAAACTTGTTAAACTCCTGTGCCAGGTTAGAGTCTGCCGTAAAACCTTCTAAAAATATATTTTTCCTTGATTTGTCATTTAGTCCAACAATATTCTTGACACTGTCCCAAGCTGAGCCCAAATTATTGTTACTTAGTTGTCTTTCTAATTTATCTTTATAGCCTAGTTTGCACATTTTTATTTCCCTTTTGATCTCTTTTTGTATAAGGTTCAGTAATACTGCCCTGTTTAAAAGCATATTTTTTCTTATTTAACAGTATTTAACCTGCACAACTTCCCTCACATGCAGGCAGAACTACAACGTCAAGGTAAAGGTGTGACACAGCTTGACAGTGCACGTTATGAGGAGCATGTTCAGAGCATCTCGTCAGAGTTTGTGAGGCGTTTTACTGACTTTGCATCCATCGAGTCTGTAGCCAGCTATATGTGTTATCCATTTGCTGCAAGTATTGATGTTGGTGACATTGCAGCCAAAGTCAAATCACTTTTCGACTTGGAAAGCTCCGCTCTTGAGGATGAGATTCTGACATTGCAAAATGACAATGAGATCAAAGCCAGATCAACATCTGCTCAACCTGGAGAGCATGTAGTGTTCTGGAAACTACTGGTGGAGGAGAAATATCCCAATCTCAGAAGACGTGCCTTGAACTTGACAGCTCTTTTTGGATCAACTTATTTGTGCGAGTCTGCTTTCTCACACATGAAAATCATCAAGTCCAAGTGGGTGATTCTCACCAAACTTGTTTTTAAAGATATCAAAGATGACATTTAAAAAAAGACTTGCATCAGATTATTTCCTTCTTAGGGGTGAAACATAAGGTCTGAAGTGTTCATGAGCATTAATTTAACAAATGTACTTACAATTTAACACCTTTTTAAAAGATATTTTCCCAAACAATTCCTTAGAAATCTCATTACCACAACTGAAAATGTCAAGTCTATGTGGAAAGCTAATACAATTTCAAGTTTTTAAAACTGATTAACAGTCATGCACAGTAACTTGAAACTCTGAAATAACATATATTTTTAGTTTAACATTTTCATGTGATTTTGACAGATTGTTCTCATTACCCCAACGCTTTCCGCAATCTGCAACCTAATTATTTTAATATTTAATTAAAACCGGAAATTTTTTCAAAATGATCCAGCAAAACTGAAAGAATATAACCTGTAGATTATGCACATGCATTTAGGGGCAAACCACTATTTTTCTTTTAATTAAATAAACATTAAATGAACACCTGTTGCGGTAATGATACATAGGTTTCGGAAATGAGGTTGATGGTTTCGGTAATGATAATAAATATACTAAGACTGAGGTATGGTTAAAAACATAACATTTAATATAGACAATACATGAGATAACATTAGCACAATCATGGCTACAAGCTCAATCAATTTATTTTTTTGCAGAGTTTTAAAAGCGCAACATACATAGAACAGGGCTAAACGGGTCAAAATTAGAACACAAACCATTTTACAATGGCAATGTAAAATTACTTAGTACAAAAAGTATTATAAGTATACAGATTAATATTTAAGGAAACGTTAAAGTGTTAAGTTGAAAACATATGGTGCAGTGGTATCAGTCCCCTAACCCCTATCCTATGGGAAACACTTCCCCTTTTAATTGCAGTTTTACACACACTTGTTTGTGTATTTTGCCCAGATCTCAGGCAACACACAGAAGTGTCGAGCTGAGGAGGTGGCAGGTTGTGGCTCTGGGATAATGGCTTTTATGTCCTCAAAGTAGTACCAGACTTTTTTTCCCCTCAAATCGAATGGATGGAATGAAGAACTTGTTTGCTCCAGCACTACTCATTGTGTCAACCTCGTATTGACCGTCAGCCATCTGGAAAGAAAGTAAAACAAAAAAATAGTAGGACATACCATTAACAACATGACATGTCCATACCAGCAAATAATTCTACATACCTGTGTGATTATGCCAGGGAACAGTTCTCCGTCGTATTGTACGAGGACCCATTTGCCAACTTCCAAAACTGGCTCAGAATTCTCTTTTTCCAAATCTACGTTGTCTCGTAAGTCAAATGTCTTTGGGCTGAAGCATCCACAGAAAAAATCACAAAACAAGAAACGTCTCGGGTTTGGAGAAGGCCTGGTTTTGTTGATGTCAGCTTAAGGAAAGAAGAATAGTAATTATAGGCTATATATATATATATATAAGCAACATTAATGATACATTAATAGCTTGAACAGTTACTAAAAGTAACTAACTTCATTTCCATATAAAAATTTAAAAAAATCTCTTTACATTTTACAGGATTCAACCTATGGAAGTATAAAGGTGCATTTTTCTCATTTTTTTAGGTAAAGTTTCTTTAGCCTGTTGACATTTAGTTTAATATACGCACCTGATGGATTCCCATTGTCCCAGGTACTGCCTTCAGGTAGGGCGGTACTGATTCACTACTTGTTTTGATGTCCTCCTCTGTTATTTTGAAGAGCCTCACAGATGAATTGAGTTTCAGCTGCTCAAAGAGGGTGTTGTCATCTGGTATACTGGTACCATAGGACACAATTCTGTCTGCCAGGTTTTTCAGGGCGCCGCCCACTCCATCAGGAGCACCTTTTCCATGGGATGCCTCCGTGAAATTCCATGTTACATGATTAAATCCTCTTATGAACGGCACTGTTGAGGCTAGGTAGAAGTTGGTCCGATTGCGATACTGGCTTGTGGGCCCATCTGAGAGGAAGTGGATGTTCCTGGCGTTTGGATGCTCTTCTCTTATGCTCCTCAGTACTGGGTCAAGGTGAGCCCACGTGGCTGTAGCGTTGTGCTGAAGACAGGCTGACAACGATGCAAATGACTCCACCCTGCCCCCTCCAAGATAAATAACTCCGGTATGAAGGGTTACCTGCTGGTTGCCACCTCCAAAGTGAGTTTCCTTAATCTCCCTGGTGTATTTGCAAGTGTACTTCTCACTGTAGTCCATGTGAACCACTACATCATTCTCGGTCAGGGTCTCTCTTAATCTCTTCAGTCTTTCAAACTGGTGCTTGATATTATAAATGTGTCTTGAAAAGTTTGAGAGGTGGTCACGTGGGAGGTCCACCAGCTTTTCAATGGAGGTATGCCTCTTCTCTAGAAACACATTCCTCACTTCCTTTTCTTCAGTGGACCCATCTTTGCATTTCTTTGCTAATGGCACAGATTTACTGACCCATTCCTCCCATACAATGATGTTTTCTTTCGTTGAAGGATCCAGTGTTGTGTGAAATGTCTTGTGCTTGCAATTGCTGCATGTCCTGTACATGCAGGACAGGTAATTGTCACTGCACACACTGGCCTGTACAGTGTCCCTTGGGGATGATGTTTCTATGACCCCAAGCTGGTGCAGCTTCTTTATCTTTAAGCCAAAGTTTTCATGTCATTTACAACAGATGTCTCTCTCTCTGTGACTCTCCGCTGGCCAATCCAAAATGGCCGTAGTTTAAAGAATTGAGCCTTGGAAAGGCTGTGCCTGGGATTCTCAGACAGAAATCTTCTATGAAGATTTGCCATAGTGTCTGTTAAGGCTCTCTTACGGAATATCTGGCCCCTTTTCCAAATTTCCTCAGATTTCCCATTTATTACAATGGAGACATCATCTTGATGAAGGAAGTGGCTGACAATTGTGCGCATTAATCTTCTCTGGCTGTTATTGGGTAATGTTCTCTGAGGAACTCTACTTGTAGTTTTTTTTCTGAACCTCTCTGCTTTCCACATTGACAATCACTTGCTTCTTCTTGACCATCATCTCGAGTCTTTTTATTCTTTTCTTTCCTCTCCACAAACTTGTTTTCTGTGTAGTGTAACTTTGACCTCACTTTTGACAGTGTTTTCTTTCTTCTGTTCGCCTTTTTCTTGGAAGCCTTTGGGGTAGATGTATGTGGAGAGCTCTCTTTTCTTTTAGGACTTACTTTGATGGCAGTGACATTTACCTGCTGAGGTGAGAATGACTGTTCTCTTGGGGAGGCTGTATCTTCTTCATTTGGTTCTTGAACTTGTTGAAGAGTATCTTCATCGCTTGATGGTGTCATATCTAATACAGCTTCTAATTGTTTCTTTCTTCTGTAATACTTTTTGGAGTTTTCCCGCCACTGTTTTTTCTTCTTTTCATGTTGTTTCTTTGTCAGATCTGAACTTGTCTTAAAGTTACCACTTTGCTTTCATTTTTGATATCTGGGAATGGAAAGGAGGCATGAAATTAAATGAGCATATTTCAAAACAAGGGAAACATCTTACTGTTATGGACATGTCATCTTACTGTGGAGACTCAATGGCTTTGTGTGTGTGTGTGTGTGTGTGTGTGTGTGTGTGTGTGTGTGTGTGTGTGTGTGTGTGTGTGTGTGTGTGTGTGTGTGTGTGTGTGTGTGTGTGTGTGTGTGTGTTGCGGAGTCTTGGTGAGAGGCAACTGGAAATTGCAGCATTTTAAAAAAAGGTTACACAACTCAATGCTGATTGCAAAGTGTGTTCAACTGTAGACAATTACTGATTGTTACACGTATTCAGAGCATGAATGACACTAGCATTAGCTAAAAAATATAGGCTAACAAGAAGCTAGCACCCACAGCTAACTTAGCTTAATCTGACAACCTCCTGACATAAATCTTTATTTAATGAAGCATTATAGCTGGACATTTCTCAGGGTAAGGGTGTTCATTTGTTCTAGCTAGCTAATAATAACAAAGGACTACCTGGCTAGCTAAAATATGTGAGGACAAAACTAGTAAAGGGTAACTTTGTTTGTTTTTCAACCTGGACCATATTTTCCTATGTTTTGGGTCTGAGTGACTAAACAACAATCTTTGAAACTGGTCCAGTGTTTAGCCAGGGCCCTGCAGTTGGCACTCAGCGAAACAAGCTGCAATATTAGTTAATGGGTAATTGTGCACCGTTAATTTACTACAATTATCATTTTGAGTGTTTGACAACATTATAGAAAGATTCCCACAGAGATAGACATTTTGTTAAAGAGTAATATCATTCTTTTTTAACAAGAAACATCCCTGAGATCACTTCATCCAAAGTGGACAGAAACAAAATGACATTATGAAATGCTGTTTTGTGTTGTCTTTCCACTGTTCCAACAATCACCACTTTGGTTTGGTTGAAATTATCCCTTAATTCCCCATTTACATGTAAACATCTGATGGCTATATACATGCTAAAAGTATTGATTATTTAAATGGAGTTTGGTGGGTTTAGCGATGGCCCTCTTTGAGCTGTTTCTGGTTAAATAAAGAGGATTTTACTCTTTAAAAAAAGGTATATCTCTGTATCCTTTTGATAACGTTGTCACTTAGAATAATAATCTGAGTCTGTCAGTGGCAAAATCAGAACTTTTAGGTGACGAAATTGAAGATGCACTTTTGCCCCATTGGATAACATTGCAGCCCAGTTTACGGCTGCGTTCTCACTTAATACAGGACGAACTTCAAAGATTGTTGTTCACACCAGTTACAGAAACAAAAAACAGGAAAATAGGGTCCAGGTTGAAAAGAAATGATTTTCCCTTTAAAAGTGGGCAGGCAGAATTAGGTGAATATGCTAATTAATCTTACAGTAACCTCTCCAAACCCCAACCTCTCTCTTTCCTTCCTTCTGTACTCGTCAAGCCGTTCTGGGTCGGTGTGAACCTTTTCCCTAAATTTTGTCAGCCTAGCTTTCGCTGAAGCTTTCTTTTTGTCACTTGCTGACAAAAAAAATAGGAAATAAAGACAAAATAACATTTAGTAAATATATATATGTATAGCATATGCATATATCTAGTTAATTGAAATACATTTAAATACTGTACATTTAATTCTCATTACCAAAACAGTACTTCTCTTTACCGCAACTGGCCTTAAATTGTAGCGGTAAATGAGAATGGTGTTGCGGAGGATGAGGAACGTTAGCATGTTTTGCTAACAATAGAAAAATCATGATGACTAAGCAAACACATTTCTCAATGTACATAATTAGACATTAAACATGTACATTTTCACAGAATTATTTTAATCTTAACATTTTCTAAAAAGTGGAAACTAATGTTTCGGTAATGATAATCAATACTGTTGTATATGCAGTCCGACAAGAAAATATTTAACTTTTAACTGGGGTATGTAAAGAGATCTGCTTACCTGGTAGCCATTTTGAAGGCACTGTCCGATGTGCTGCTTCATTCAAAATCAAACTTTATTTAAAATTATCTTTGTTTGCGACAACACTCTTTTCAAAAATGTTGCAGAGAATGACATCAGCCGTAGACACTTCATTTTTTAAATATTCTTTAAATTATTATTATATATTAATATTAAGTTAATGCTTTTCTGTCATTTGAAGACATATAGTAGAACATCTGTTAACTTTTTCGAAATATTTTCATTTTGATCAGTTTAAATTACAACATAACATAAATTCAGACAGAACTGGACGCGTTGCGGTAATGAGAATTTCAGCAGAAAATGCAATAAAATACAAAAATATTTAATTCCTATGCTGAAATTACTCTTTACACAAGGCAGACAGCACTATTATCTTCATTATGATATTTTATTAACTTAATAAATGACATGTTTTATGTTTAAAATCAGTACTGCCATGGTATTATAATGGTTACATGAGAATGACCCAAGTACAGATCAACAATGACTGATGACCACCTTGCAGCCTGCCTACGCCTTGCAACCAGCTCCTACACTCCTGACTACGAGAAGCTAGCCCCCTCCCCCCAGTGCCAGGTCTCCCACTAAGGTAGAAAGTGATTTCTTTTTTCATACTTAGAGATCTATCTGGTTTATGTTTCTGTTTGGTTCATATTAAGGTCAGTTATGACTATTGCTCATCATGCAGATATGTGTGTGTGTGTGTGTGTGTGTGTGTGTGTGTGTGTGTGTGTGTGTGTGTGTGTGTGTGTGTGTGTGTGTGTGTGTGTGTGTGTGTGTGTGTGTGTGTGTGTGTGTGTGTGAGAGAGAGGAGCATAGAGAGCGGGTTTGTGCTACAGCGCACTATGCAAACTGGCAACTGTGTGAGGAATGTGTGTGTGTGTGTTTGAGAGAGGGAGGGTTTGTATTGTGATGTCTAGTAGTTGTGTGACAACAAGAAAACGTGTTGTGAGGTTAGTTACTGCAGGCTGGAAACGATGTGTGTGGGTTTGCGATGTTGACACTGGACTGGTAGATCTCGGGAGGTTGGCTACGTGAAAAGTAGATCTTGGATCAAAAAAGGTTGGGCACCCCTGTCTTAGGGGAACACAGGTAAAACATAACCATGAACAAATAACAAGGAAACAGGAACACAGGGAATGAATTAAGATAAAACAGGACACAACACAACTATGACACCTAGTTTGAAGCAGCTGTGTGTTTCTACAAAGTCAGAGTCAAAGTTGTATTTCTGAAAGCAGCAGCAGCAATATTTGGTCCATTAACTGACTAGTCAATCAATAGAAAATCAATGTGCAACTATTTTCATGATCAATTGATTGATTTAGTGATTTTCAAGCAGAAATGCTCAAGTCTCAAATTTGAGTTTGTTTTACAGTAAACTGAATAAACAGAATATTTGAAGTCATGGAGACATCTTTCTCTTTTTATCTGATGGTTTATAGACCAAATCAGCAGATTAATTGATAAAGAAAGTAATCTTTGCTTTGTCACATGTGATCGTCAGGGCAACGCTGAATCTGCAGACGCAGAGTTCAGCCAATTTTTCACAGATTTTAAACACATTTAAGAAAATAAAATGAAACTCAGAATGTTATCACATCTCCAACCCAAGCAGAACAAAATAAAATAATAATAAAATCCCCAGATTGTGTTTGGATCTGCTGATGTTAAACTGAATCTAGTTTAGATTTATTTTACTGCATTCTTACATCCTATAAAATAATTGAATGGAAACAGATGAAGTTAAGAATCAGAATCAGAAGGAGAGTTATTGCCAGGTAAGTAGCACTTACTAGGAATTTGTTTTGGTTGATGGTGCGTACATTAAAACATATTCAAATATTAACATGAAATAAACAAACTATATACAGAAACAAATAAAACATGTAGCTATATAAAATTAAGTCAGTGAGTGTCAGCCCATAAGTAGGAATAACTATCAGTATTAGGAGGAGCAGCCACAGTAGTAGTAGTAGTCTCTCCCTCTCTCTCTCTCTCTCTCTCTCTCTCTCTCTCTCTCTCTCTCTCTCTCTCTCTCTCTGTCTCTCTCTCTTCCTCCTCCTCTCCTCATGGTCTCTCTGTCTCTCTCTCTCTCTGTCTCTCTCTCTCTCTCTCTCTCTCTCTCTCTCTCTTTCTCCTCCTCTCCTCATGGTCTCTCTGTCTCTCTCCTCCTTAGGGCTCTTTGTCTGTCTCATCCTCTCCTCTCCTCCTCAGGAAACTTCTTCCTTATTTGGGAGTTGACAGCACAGCAGATCATTAGTAAGGGAGCACCGTACCACCCAAACCCCCATCACGGGTTGAGGCTAGATATTTGCTCTTTCTATTATGGTAGATTCCCCCCCACAACGGCGGGTCAGACACCTGATTAAACCACTGCTAACATTAACTCTAGCCTCCTCGTCCTCGGGTCCCTGGTTAGCTTGCTCGTCATGATCTACCACACATTCTCCCCCCTGATTCTCCTCCTGGGCCTGGCTACTTCTGAACAATGTGGTGATAGATGGAACCTGACGCCTCCCTCTCCTCTTTTTCTCTTTTTTGTTTGTGTTTAGTACAACCGCTTCTCTTCTTGACCTACAACAACTGATCCCACAGTCCGCTCGATTCAGCGCGGGGTTATTTGAAGACTGCGAAGGGGCGGGTTGTTACATCAGTACTTTCCACACCTGCGCTTGACCAATTATATAATTCTATTTAAATTAATACAAATATCAGCATGCTTTTTATTGGTTATACATGGTGTCATTATCTGAAATGTAAAGACAATTCTTCCCCTGGCTTGGGCCCCAAGTGTGAATGGGCCCCTGGGCCCGTGCCCATAATGCCTACTGGGTAATCTGGGCTTGACCATAGTAGTAGTACTGCCTGGTAATAGTAGTATTTGGGATAGGTCTCAGGTTGTTAAATTGTCTCCACGATTCCTTCACTTGCTTTCCTTCCTTCCCATCCCACGGAGGAAGCATGGGAGAGATGTGAGGAGAGAGGAAACAAGGAAATGTGTTTTAGAGGGATGAGACGTTCTTTCCTCTAAAGCGTAACGTGAATTTGTCAGCTGTATGGGTGGAGTTAGCAGCGGCTTTCAGCTGCACGGCTTCCAGGAAGGCTGCTCTCTGTATCCTCGCTCATAGCTCCTCGATGATCCCTCCTCCATCCTCGCTCCTCGGGGCAGAAATAAGAGCTTTGAGACGGTCTTCACCGAGGAGAGACAGAACAACTTCCTGTTCAGCCGAGGAGCGAGGAGATATCAAATAAGGGTTGAGATGCAGCCTTAGTATTCTTGAACGTAGCTCCTCAGAGATCCATCCTAAATCCTCCATCCTCTCTCCTCCATCCTCCATCCTCCATCCTCCATCCTCACTCCTCGGGGCAGGAATGAGAGCTTTGAGACGACCTTCATGAAGGAGAGTCAGAACAACTTCCTGTTTGAGCGAGGAGCGAGGAGATATCAAATAAGAGACTCTGGATTCACCCTTACAGTAAAGGCTGTGTGTGTGAATCAGTGTGTTGTTGCGGACACTAGAGGACAGCAGTGTGAAGGAAATGTTCTACTCAGTAACTACAGTAGTTTCATTCACATACTGTACTGCAGTAAAAGTACCACACAGTACAAATACTCTGTTACAGTAAAAGTCCTGCATTGAAAATGTTCCTTCAGTGAAAGTGTGTAAGTATCATCAGTGAAATGTAGTTCTGAAAGTTAAAATGTTCCCTGTGACTGTTTTAATATTCTATATTAGATGATTTATACTCATCATTGATGTAAAAGCAGGATTTTACTGTTGGAGCTGGTTGATCTGGAGCTCATTTGGAACTTTTAACTGATGATTATTTTCATTCTGGATTCATCTGCTGATTATTTTCTTCATTCATTGATTGATTGGTTTGTAAAAATAGTGAGAAAAGTTCATCACAAATTAGCCAGAGCCCAAAGTGACTCCTTCACAATGTTTGTTCTGTCAAAGCAACAGTCCAGACCTCACAATTATTACTCATACAGTAACAGTATCAACTAGTAGTAACTATATCAAAATAAATCAAAGTTAAACATACATTAACAAATATTTAAATTAAGTTAAAAAAACATGTCAAAAATTATCAAAATAAATGTTGAAATTATGACAAGAAAATGAAAAATCTAAATTATGAAATTAAATCAACTTATTAAAAATAAATTCACCACTTAAAAAAATAATTCAAATTATTAAAAATGAATTAATAAACATATTTGAATATTTCATCCTGAAAATGTAACATTATTTCTACTATTATATTAACTTTATTAACATTAATAAAAGGTTTTTAAATGAAAAATGACTTCAACCATCAAAATAGTTTGAGATTAATTTTCAGTATGTTATGTAAGGGATAATGTAGAGCGAGGCGGTTGTTATAGCGAATACAACCCCGACAGGGTGATCAGGACCCCGACGCGAAGCGGAGGGGTCTTGAATCAGCCTGAAGGGGTTGTATTCGCTATAACAACCGCCTCGCTCTACATTATCCCGCTTATTACATGGCTACTTTCCAAATAAATCAATAATTTGACACAAAATATTGATTTAAAAAGGAGTTTATTGATTTAAATACGATTGTATTTCTTCCGCTAAAGAAAATAGTCCGTTCCGTCTACGGTTGGAATCCTGCGTCCATAGCAACGTAAACTCTGTATCTGTTAAGCTAATGCAACCCTTCATCTTACTCACCACCACCTTACGGGCTGTGGTAGTAGCCGTATATGTTATGGGGTGCTGCCGTGGTGGACAAATGACCCAGCTGCTGTTTTAATCACTGCAGGAATTGACACGACATTAGCTGATGCGTTGTAGTGAGCTAGCGGGCTTTCGGCTGCTCGTATTCACATTAAACTGAACATTTCTGTTGACAGTGAAGTGAGACGAGGTAAATGGCCCCCTGTCCTCATTCATCTCGTTTCCTTTTTACACAGCCGCTGCATATTGACACACCTAAACGTGCAATGTAAGCTAACTAATTAGCGTTGTTGTCCCTATACTACGGCTGAAGTTACTGCTTAGCGATCATAGACCGTATATAAAGATGTAGCGATATGCGCTCAACAGATCTGCTGTCATTGCTTGACTTGGACGACAGAAGTTGCTCGACGGCGTTTCTCCGCTTTTTGCCACAGCTGATAAATTATCCGGACTTCTTTCAGCGGATTGATTGATAGCTGTCCTCCAGAGTGAACAGAACTACGTCCATGGCAACGCTCTGCTTTGCATGGCAACGGTGTGTTATGCTTAGCAGCGGTCTGTTATGAAGAAATTACAGACCGCATTCTACATTAGAATTCAACCAAGCCATGTAATAAATAATGTTATCAGATGAAATGCTCCACCTGTTTTTAGACTCAGACAGCAGCCTTATCTGTCTGCTGCAGGGGCTGATGGGAGATGTGAGGAGCTGCTAGAAACCACGTGGCCCTCGTCTGATCTCACAGCTCGTCCTTGTTTGGCCTCAGCTGCTTCAGAGCGCCACTTCTCCCCAGGTTCACCAGAGGAAACACCACTCAACTAAATGCTTTTCCTCCCAGCTGCTGCTCTGTGCTGTCTGTGTTCAGGTGAGTGTTTCCAGCCAATCAGGAGCCAACAAACTCCACCTTTAACACACTCACCTTCATCTACCTGTCTGTTTATCTACAGCGCTGGCTGCCATGGCAACACAGCTGATTCAGGAGGATTTAACATGGACCAGGAGAGTTGGTGGAAACGTCTCCTTCAGCTGTGACACTCAGCAGTGTGACAGTAATTATATATACTGGTACCAGAAGAGAGACACAGGAACATTCACAGTTATTCTTGATATTGACAAGAGTAATGGTGACATAGATAAGAGATATAATCATCCTCAGAAAGATGATTTCTCAGTTGTGAATAAACAGAACGGCTGGGAGTTGCAGATCCAGAAGGTTAATCTCAATCATTCAGCCACCTACTACTGCTCCTGTGTGAAGTTTCCTCCCCACAGTGAGAAATGCTCCCTGCAGCCTGAACAAAAAGCTCCAGATGAACAGATGTCAAACAGTGTTAGTGACAGGAAGAGATCAGTAAACCACAGCCCAGGTTCACATATTTCACCTCCATCTCAGCCACAGTCACAAACACTGTTGGCCAGTAACGCATTACTAACTCATATATTACTCTTATATTATTAGGATACTTTCCCCAGTCATGAGTAGTGTAAGGGATTACAATTTACAAAACAGTAATTATATTACAGTTATTAATCCAGTTAGAAAGTAATATAGTAATATAACAAGTACAATAACTAATTAGTTTTGATACTAAGTAATATGTAAGGTAATATTACTTTAAGTAGTAATAACTAACAAGTAACTTATTCCACTTCCTGAGTAAGTTGACTAACACTCAGAGGTGGGTAGAGTAGCCAACAATTTTACTCAAGTAAAACTACTGTTACTTTAGAATAATATGACTCAAGTAAAAGTAAAAATTAGTCATCCAAATAATTACTTGAGTAAGAGTAAAAAAGTGCTTGGTGAAAAAAAATGAATCGCAATGAATCCACATTGACCTTTCACCCGGAGCCGTTCTGAGGGCATGGATGTAGCAATATATATATACATATATATATATATATATATATATATATATATATATATATATATATATATATATATATATATATATATATATATATATATATATATACATATGCAAGCTGATGTTAGTAAAGTATCAGTGCTATCGTTATTCTGGATATTGTACCAGATTAATAAATGTTTACAGCGTCTGTCTTACAACTGCATGACGTGAGTTGTGTAATAATAGTTTGACGTTATTTTGGTACCATTTCATTGCTATTCATAGCTATCAGGTTCCCAAACATATGCAAGCTAATGTTAGTAAAGTATCAGTGCTATCGTTATTCTGTATATTGTACCAGATTAATAGTGTACGGCGATGTTTACAGCGTAGGAGAGAAGCAACGGAGGTTTGTGTTTAATATATTTCTCTGAGCAGCATGAACATTGTCAATGAAACTGAAATGATCTCTTAGTGTCTCCATGGTTTCCACGCAGCTGTTCTAGTAGCTAGTCTGTGTTACAGATCCATGACGTGAGTTGTCTGCCAGGGAAATCACGGCACATATGATTACGTTTATGTTACAAGGTAGACAATCCTTTTTCATCATTGACGCGAGGAAAAGTATCCTAGACGTTCTAGTGTTATACACAACCATGCTATAGTTAGCCAAGCAAGTAGACACTATAAAACTTTTACACAAATAGGCAGAATTACCTGTTGAGAAGAAAACAGCAACTTCGGCGTCCCTTTTAAAATCCTTGCTCCTCATCAGCTCTTTCCATCTTGGAAAAGCCACAACAATATTAACTTTGGTCGCGTTGCTTTGCCTGTCACGTTGTCGTTTTAATTTCCTCTAAGACTCAGTTACATGTCCTCGATAATAGACGCAACAGGCTTTCAAATCTGCCGGCATGACGCGTAGAATACCAACGAGGTAAAAAGAAAA
Organism: Gymnocephalus cernua; assembly: GCA_023631565.1. Taxonomy (NCBI): domain Eukaryota; kingdom Metazoa; phylum Chordata; class Actinopteri; order Perciformes; family Percidae; genus Gymnocephalus; species Gymnocephalus cernua. Next base: position 4,382,195 of record CM042436.1, read on the forward strand.
GTAATGAGCTCATTGTAGCCTAATGTAGTGGAGTAAAAGTAGAGGAGAACCGGGACGAATGAAACAGTTTTTAATTAAAGGTCATTTTATTACATTTATATAGCTAGAATAATACATGTTTCCAATTATATAATGTTTCTATAGTACAAATGTTACTTTACGCTGTTCTTATGTGGGTAAGGCCACCACACATCCAGATAAGAGCCCTTCATGACCCGTCAGTCTCCATAGGATAACATGGGACAACTCCACCCCCGACCTGATAGCCCCAAATATATTTACATCTTTCTAAAAACACTTTTCCATGTCTCACCTGCATCAAATATAGTATAAACACAGATATGTGTGCAATTACTTAGAATACACGGGTTTACTGCCTGGTCGGGACGTCCCGACAGCAACAATTGACATTTAAAGGTATTTTGCTCCTAAACTAAAAAACATTCCACACTGTAGGACATTTTAAAACACTAATTCATCTGTCGTATGACCATGACAACGGTACATGAAACAATAAACACAAGCTGTCATTAAAAAAGAAATTACCGCATCAAACATCTTACTTACCACACTCAAATTGGGTTCTCGGGTCTAACTTTGTACAAGCATGACGTCATGACGCCAACTTTCCCTGGTCTGGTAGATCTGGTGTGCTGACCAAATTTGACATTTGCATCGTGTCTTGTTTTTGAGATAACAGCAATGTTTCATTCGTCCTCCGTTTCAATCATCCCAGTTGTACCCTACAGTTTCTTCTTCACAAATCTACTCAACTAAAAGTAAAAAGTATACTGATTTAAAACTACTCCTAGAAGTATCATTCTTTTTCAACAACTTACTAAATGTAACTCGTTACTACCCACCTCTAGTAACACTGGTCACACACACACTGAACTGAGCTGAACTTTATTTTATTAACAACACAGAGAAACAATAATAAAAGATCTCAAACACAAAACTATACCAATAATTACATTAATAATACTAATACATGTATGTACATATGATAAAAATATGAATAATTCCTTTTTGAAAATCAGTTCCTGATTACAATCATTTAGACAAAATTGTCAAAATGATGAAATCAAAAACAAGCTTCAACATTTAAAGATTAAAATCCTCTGATTTGACCTGCTGCAGGAATAAAGTCTGTTCCTCCTCACAATGCTGATCTGCTCTTAATGCTAACACTTCCTGTGTCTCCTTCACAATAAAAGCTTTGCAGACACATTTCTAACATCACATGTTGGAACTGATTTCAGCAGATAATCTCACTTTAGTCTTTTCATCCAACCACAACTTTGATCCAGAACCAGAGACCAGACATGATGTTCATGGTCCCCAGAGGATACATCCTGATATTTATACACATTTTAAGATGTCTTATAAACTGTTCATCAACAGAGAAATGTCTAATGACAACATGTGACAGAATATGGATTGAAGATAGTGTCATCATGTAATGCCAGATGTGCCTGCCAACGGTGACTGAACTGGCAGCATTCAATAACTCCACATCTAATCTGCAGAAGCATGTTTTGGTAAGTATTTGTTCATTGGTACTTCAAACTAAGTTTTCATGACTAATAGCAAAATGCCAGTTAGCAAAACAACATGTTTCGTGGCATTGCTAATTTTTGTCTAGCACTAGCAACCCATAGGACAACATATGTAGGACACTGGCTAAATGAATTCCCACACATCTAATTAGCTCATACGGGCTACTTAGGTGTGTAGAAGCTAGCTGCTAGTCTGGCTGTGAACATTAGTCTCGGTTGAATAAATAGGCTGAGCCCCACCGAAATTGTCACTGGTACGTAGCTCGAGTTGCTACAGCCAGCAGCTAACGCAGCCTGGCAGCTACAGCGCTACACTCTGGGGGTATGAACATGATGGCAGGGCTCTCAAGTGTCACGCATTGAGCGTGACAGTCACTCATTTCGGTCTTTTGTCACGCACTCCCGCCACACATTGTATTTCTCACGCAGAAAAACTATTTATAATATATTTAATATGCCGCAGCGCCCAAAATTTCTCTGGCCGTGCCGCTCTCACTATGGAACCGGCAGGAATCAACTTGAAGATCTTAGTCGAGCCTGCCGCTTATCAGCCAATCAAAAAAAAAAAGAAACGGGCTACACCAGACGCGGCGTCAGCTGATTTTGCCGAGGCTTCGGCTCAAATGTTTTGAGTGTAGCCCTGAAATGTATTTTGAAAAGTTGACTGACAAATATGAAACGTGGCTTAGTGTCCACTCTCACTTTAAAAAGCTGCAGCTTCAGGTTTATAAAGGATGAGCTCTGCTGTCGACATGCTGCGGCAGATGTGTCACGTTTGAGCTCCGTTAATTCTGCCGTATAGTTTCTGTTTTCCACCTCCGACGTAGAGCAGCGTTCAGCCACTTCACTAAACGTAGTCTCATTCAGAGACCCAGACGGGGACCTGGTCTGTCAGAAGGTCTAGGTCTACCGTATCAGCAGAGCAATCACGTAGGCCTAATGCATAGCAGACTATTCTTGTATCCTACTATCACTTTATTTTTCCCAAAATATCACAACTCCTCCAAATCTCAGAGAGCACAGATGAGTTATATTTTGAATGTGCAAAAGTTTTGGACATGAGCAGAAATCTTGCTCAAACACATCTGAAATATTACAGTCCAGGGGTTTATTAATCCATTAAAATGAATAATGTATAATTGAGGTGAATAATTGTCATATGCACATTTAAGGAGGTTACTTCCCCAACAGAAGATACAAAAGAGAAGGTAAGAGTAAATGATGCCTAAGCTACATGTGTGCTGACTCAGATATAATTAGGAAAGTTGATCCAAAGGAGAATAAATATTTGAAAGCAATACAGAATGCCTGAGAGCCTAATTACTGCAATATATTCCATTATGTTTTTATATTTGAATTGTAATTTGTGTCCCTTTACATAAAGATATTTCCAGCATATTGATTCAGAAAAAATTACTAATAGGTGGATAGAAATTCACCTCAATGCAGGAAATGAAGTGTTTAATGCTTAAAATTTTCTGGGGGTGGACCCCCAGAACCCCCCCCCCCCCCCCCCCAATCATAAGTCACCAACCAAATCTGGAACCAGAACCCTGTCCTTTGGGTTGCCAGGCCAGTTATGATTAGACCAAATGTTGGTGTCACCTAACTAACATCTACAAACTGGAAGCTATAATGAACATACACTGGCTATTGCTATTAACAAGCTGCGGGGGGGGGGTGAGAGATGTCACTCTTGCCTGTCTTCAAAACTTGAGAGCCCTGTGATGGAGGATCATCAACATGCCCCCAGAGTGTAGCTCTGTAGCTGCATGGCTGTGTTAGCTGTTGGCTGTAGCAAATCAAGCTAAGTTAAACCAATTGTTTTCAGAGTTTTATTTTGTACCGACAGTACTCGGTGACCTCGAGAAACGGAGATCTATGTGAAAACTCGCCGGATTTCTCCTTTAAGGTGGACATACAAACAACTTCCATGTAGACATACATGGGACAGGACCATTTGGTATTTTTAGCAGCTGTCATGGAGTTACTTTTACAAGTTAGGAGTTTATTTGACGTGTTTTATCATTAGACATTAAGCGCCCAGCCTGCCCTCAGAGTATTTAGCTTGTTTTTCTGAAATGTCCCTGACACTGAGATTTGAGTTATATTTTGGTCATTTCTGGAGTCAGAACAAGGGATTTGGCCTTGATTTGCATTATAACTGTTGTTTATGTTTGTGAAGAAAAGGATGGTCCTCAGAACTAACAATGTACTTTCACTTTCAGCTGATTGTTTGAAAACGTTTTATGGGATGGTCTGAACTAAAATTGCACATTATACCTTTCTCAGGGCTCCTGCACACCACCTGCGTGGCGTGAGTGTCAGCTGTGTGGCGTGTCCGTTTTTATTTTGGCTCACATGTTAAACGCGTGCATGCTAGAAATAGGACCGTCTCAGGGTTGCTACAAGGTTTATACCCAAACGCAGAGAGCAGGCAGGAGATTGTTGAGCTTGAGGATTCATTAACAAACTAAAGTCCAATAAGAAAAAACGCAGGCAGTCCACACAGCAACCGAATAAAGAAAATATTACAATGATCCGACACAGGAAAAGGGGAACACAAAGACTAAATACAAGAGGTAACGAGGAAACAAGAGGCAGGTGACACAAGGGCTGGGAAACAGGTGGAGAACATCAGGTAATCACATAGGCGGTAAAAACTAGACATCACAAGGGGAGACAGACAACCTTTCAAAATAAGACAGGAAACAGAACTAAATACAAAACAGCAAAACAGACTAACAAAATAAGACAAAACACCAAAACCATAACAGAACCCCCTCCTCAATGGACGGATTCCAGACGTCCCACAAAAACCAAACAAACAAACAGAAAACAACCCAAGGAGGGCGAGAGAGTACGGAGGAGGAAAAAGAAGTCACTGGGGGACGGGGAACAGAGAGCACTGGGGCACAGGGAACAGAAGAGCGCTGGGGGCACAGGGAACGAAGAGCGCTGGGGCACAGGGAACGAAGAGCGCTGGGGCACAGGAGACAGAGAGCCGGAGAGGCCTGGAGGAAACAGAGGGCCGGAGAGGCCTGAGGAAAACCAGAGGACCACTAGGGACAGGGAGCAGAGGGAGGCCTCGGCAAGAGGGGAACTCCCAGGCGGCTGGCGGCAAAGGTGGAGCGAGAAGGACGTCGATGGCTCCGAGGCGGCCTGCAGCGACGGCGAAACCCCTCAGGTGGCCGAACTGGACGGCAAAAGTGGAGCCCCTCAGGCGGCAGAGCAGGACTTCGAGGGCTCCGAGGTGGCCTGCAGCGACGGCGAAACCCCTCAGGCGGCAGAGCAGGACGTCGAGGGCTCCGAGGCGGCCTGCAGCGACGGCGAAACCCCTCTCGGGACCGGCGGCGAAGGCGATATCCCTCTGAGGGCTGGCGGCAAAGGCGATATCCCTCTGAGGGCCGGCGGCAAAAGCGATGTCTCACTCGAGGCCGGGGGAGAAGGCGACATCCCCTCTGAGGCCGGGCAGGCGAAGGGCCAGCTGGGGAGCCAGACGAGTCAGCCGGACTGGAGACAGGCGACGAGTCAGCCGGACTGGAGGCAGGCGAAGGGACTGCTAGACCGGAACCAGGCGAAGGGACTGCTGGACTGGAACCAGGCGAAGGGACTGCTGCACCGGAACCAGGCGAAGGGACTGCTGGACCGGAACCAGGCGAAGGGACTGCTGGACCGGAACCAGGCGAAGGGACTGCTGGACCGGAACCAGGCAAAGGGACTGCTGGACTGGAACCAGGCGAAGGGACTGCTGGACCGATGACAAGCGACGGGTCAGCTGGGCCGATGACCGGACCGCCGATAGGACACGGGACATGAACTGGTGTAGACGCTCCATATTCATACATGAACTGGTGTAGACGCTCCATATTCATACATGAACTGGTGTAGACGCTCCATATTCATACATGAACTGGTGTAGACGCTCCATATTCATACATGAACTGGTGTAGACGCTCCATATTCATACATGAACTGGTGTAGACGCTCCATATTCATACATGAACTGGGGTAGACGCTCCATATTCATACATGAACTGGTGTAGACGCTCCATATTCATACATGAACTGGTGTAGACGCTCCATATTCATACATGAACTGGAGTAGACGCTCCATATTCATACATGAACTGGGGTAGACGCTCCATATTCATACATGAACTGGTGTAGACGCTCCATATTCATACATGAACTGAGGTAGACGCTCCATATTCATACATGAACTGGTGTAGACGCTCCATATTCATACATGAACTGGAGTAGACGCTCCATATTCATACATGAACTGGTGTAGACGCTCCATATTCATACATGAACTGGTGTAGACGCTCCATATTCATACATGAACTGGTGTAGACGCTCCATATTCATACATGAACTGGTGTAGACGCTCCATATTCATACATGAACTGGGGTAGACGCTCCATATTCATACATGAACTGGGGTAGACGCTCCATATTCATACATGAACTGGTGTAGACGCTCCATATTCATACATGAACTGGTGTAGACGCTCCATATTCATACATGAACTGGTGTAGACGCTCCATATTCATACATGAACTGGAGTAGACGCTCCATATTCATACATGAACTGATGTAGACGCTCCATATTCATACATGAACTGGTGTAGACGCTCCATATTCATACATGAACTGATGTGGGTGCTGACGTTGACGGTAAGCGTATTGCCTCATTTCCGGTGTTTCCGTGTTGTGCTATGGTCGCTTGTTTGCTGCTCAAACAAAACTTAGCTACTCAACTCTGCTTTATTGTCTAATTTAGCGGCTATTTGCCTGGATTACATTAATTTAAAACAAACCATGCTTGCTTAGAGCCCGCATCAACGGGGCATAAGCATAGCTAAACTCAATTTGTTTAATTTAGCGGTTATTTGCCTGGATTGCACTTAAACTGGCTAGCTAGGCCTACACTTGCTTGCTTAGAGCCCGCATCAACGGGGCATAAGCATAGCATCTGTTTAATTTAACGGCTATTTTTCTCAAATTGCATTTGGACTACACCAGTTGCACTCAAGCACGTATCTGTAGCTATCTTCCCTTACAGCGACTGCCTCGCTGATCTCACGATTAAAACGCTGTTAGCTACTTTAGCTTAGCCATTAGCAATGGCCAATTCCTCTCCATCTCCTGCTCTCTCTTGCTCTGTGTGTCAAATGTTCAGCTATTCATCTGCCTCCTTCAGTGATAATGACACTTGTAATAAATGTAGTTTATTCGCTGTTCTGGAGGCGAGGCTTAGTGAGTTTGAAGCACGGCTCCACACTATGGAATCAAAGTCGTATGTTTCCGTAGCTAGCCAGCTTAGCGTAGCTGGTGCGGGGCAACATGTAGCTTCTGCTAGCAGTCCGCCGGCATACCCAAAGCAGTCGGGCGGGTGGGTGACTGTCCGAAGGAAGCATAGCACTAACTGTAATCCGGGGGGTGCACATAGCAGTGGTCACTCCAAATCGGGGCATCCTCAACTTTCTAACCGGTTCTCCCCACTCAGTGATACAACCGCTGAGAAGCCAATTCTGGTTATTGGCAGTTCTATACTGAGAAACGTTAGGATGTCGGCTCCAGAGGCCGCGGTCGTGTGCGTCCCTGGGGCCAGAGCGGGCGATATAGAATCTAATCTAAAGCTGCTGGCTAAAAATAAAAATAACAGTAAATACAGTAAGATCATACTCCACGTAGGTGGCAATGATACCCGATTATGTAAATCGGAGATCACTAAAATTAATGTTGAGTCACTTTGTGCATATGCAAAGACTATGTCGGACTCAGTAGTTTTCTCTGGACCCCTGCCAAACCTGATCAGCGATGAAAAATACAGCCGCATGTCATCCTTCAACCGCTGGTTGAAGGAATGGTGCCCAGCTAATGATGTGGGCTACGTAGATAACTGGAAGGCGTTCTGGGGAAAGCCTAGTCTGATTAAGAGGGATGGCATTCATCCCACTTGGGATGGAGCCGCTCTCATATCAAAAAATCTGACCGAGTTTATTAGCGGTCGTAAACCATGACAACCCAAGTTAGACATCAGTAATCAGAGGTGCAGTGCAACGTGCTCCTCTGTGCCTCCGTTAGAGCAGCCGCCCTCTCATAGTCTAATAACCACGGTGTCTGTCCCCCGACTCAGATCGGTTAAATCAAAGGTTAACAAAAGAGGAGCTATACTTAACAACCTGATTGGAATTAAAACAACATCTGCAATGATGGAACAGAATAGGAAAATCAGATGTGGACTATTAAATATTAGATCTTTGTCTTCTAAAGCAGTATTAATAAATGAATTGATATCAGATAATCAAATTGATCTATTCTGTCTTACCGAAACCTGGCTGTGCAATGAAGAATATGTTAGTTTAAATGAAGCCACTCCTCCCAGCCATAATAATACTCAAATTCCTAGAGGATCAGGCCGAGGAGGGGGAGTTGCAGCGATATTTGATTCAAGCCTGTTAATTAATCCTAAACCTAAACTAAATTATAACTCGTTTGAAAGCCTAGTTCTTAATCTTCAACATCCAACATGGAAAACTGTACAGCCAATTATATTTGTTGTTGTTTACCGAGCTCCAGGTCCGTATTCAGAATTTTTATCTGAATTCTCAGAGTTTTTATCATGTTTAGTCCTAAAATCAGACAAAGTACTTATTGTAGGTGATTTTAATATTCACATGGACATTGACAACGACAGCCTTAGTATTGCTTTCAACTCACTATTAGATTCAATTGGTTTCAGTCAGAGTGTGCATAAGGCCACTCACTGTTTTAACCACACCCTCGACCTTGTGCTGGCATACGGCATCGAAATTGAAGATTTAATTGTATTTCCGCAGAATCGTTTATTATCAGACCATTTTTTAATAACTTTTGAATTCTTACTACCCGACTATATGAAATTAGATAAAAGCTTCTACACTAGATGCCTATCTGACAGTGCTATAGCTAAATTTAAGGAAGATATTCCAACAGCATTTAACTCAATGTCATGCTTTAATATAACAGAGGACCTTTTTGTTAACTTCAGTCCTTCCCAAATTGATAATTTTGTAGACAGTGCTACGGCCTGCCTACGGACGACTTTAGACTCTGTTGCTCCCCTCAAAAAGAAGACGAGGAAGCAAAGAAAACTAGCACCTTGGTATAACTCCCAAACTCGCAAACTAAAACAAATATCGCGAAAACTGGAAAGTAAATGGCGTTCCACCAAACTGGAAGAATCTCGTTTAGATTGGCAAGACAGTCTGAAAACCTATAGGAAGGCCCTCAGAAATGCCAGATCAGACTATTACTCATCAATAATAGAAGAAAATAAGAACAACCCAAGGTTTCTTTTCAGCACTGTAGCCAGGCTGACAGACAGTCACAGCTCTACTGAGCCATCTATTCCTATAGCTCTGAGTAGTGACCACTTCATGAGCTTCTTTGATGATAAAATTATAACAATTAGAGATAAAATTAATCACCTCTTGCCCTCAACTTCTAACAGTTCACTTTCAAATGCAGGACTGCTAGAAGGAACAACAAGACCTGACATATACTTAGACTGCTTTTACCCTATAAACCTTCAACAATTAATGCTAAGAGTCTCTTCAGCTAAGCCATCTACCTGTCTCTTAGACCCCATCCCAACGAGGTTACTTAAAGAAGCGCTACCACTGGTTAACATTTCATTATTAGATATGATTAATATGTCCTTATTAACAGGTTATGTACCACAGTCATTTAAAGTAGCTGTGATTAAACCTATTCTGAAAAAAACCACCCTCGATCCTGAGGTCTTGGCTAACTATAGACCAATATCTAATCTTCCCTTCCTCTCCAAAATCCTTGAGAAGGTAGTTGCTAATCAGTTATGTGATTTCCTACATAGCAATAGTGTATTTGAGGACTTTCAGTCAGGATTTAGAAAGCATCATAGCACAGAGACGGCACTGGTGAAAATTACTAACGACCTTCTAACTGCTTCAGACAAAGGACTTGTCTCCATACTTGTCTTACTAGATCTTAGTGCTGCCTTTGACACTATTGACCATACCATCCTGTTACAGAGACTGGAATACTTAGTTGGTATTAAAGGAATCGCACTGAGCTGGTTTAAGTCCTATTTCTCTGATCGATCTCAATTTGTTAATGTTAATGACAAATCCTCCAAGTACGCTAAAGTTAACCATGGCGTTCCACAAGGCTCAGTGCTTGGACCAATTCTATTCTCCTTATATATGCTTCCTCTAGGTAATATTATTAGGAAACACTCAATAAACTTTCACTGTTATGCAGATGACACCCAATTATACTTATCAATCAAACCAGATGAAATCAGTCAATTAGCTAAACTTCAAGCATGTATTACAGATATAAAATCATGGATGACCTACAACTTTCTGATGCTAAACTCAAGCAAAACTGAGGTGATTGTGCTGGGTCCTAAACACCTCCGATCCTCAATATCCAAAGATATAGCTACCTTGGATGGTATTGCCCTGGCCTCCAGCACTACTGTCAGAAATCTAGGAGTTATTTTTGACCAGGATATATCCTTTAATGCCCACTTAAAACAAACCTCAAGAACAGCCTTTTTTCATCTTCGTAACATTGCCAAAATAAGGAACATCCTGTCTCAGAATGATGCTGAAAAACTAGTCCATGCCTTCGTTACTTCCAGGCTGGACTATTGTAATTCCTTACTATCAGGATGCTCAAACAAGTCACTTAAGACTCTCCAGCTGATCCAGAATGCTGCAGCTCGTGTACTGACAAGAACTAAGAAAAGAGATCATATTACTCCCGTATTAGCTTCTCTGCATTGGCTCCCTGTAAAATCCAGGATTGAATTTAAAATCCTCCTCCTGACCTACAAAGCTCTAAATGGTCAAGCACCATCGTATCTCAAAGAGCTCATAGTACCTTACTGTCCCACTAGAGCACTGCGCTCCCAGAATGCTGAGTTACTTGTGGTTCCTAGAGTCTCTAAAAGTAGAATGGGAGCCAGAGCCTTTAGCTATCAGGCTCCTCTCCTGTGGAACCAGCTCCCAGTCTGGGTCCGGGAGGCAGATACTGTCACCACATTTAAGAGTAAACTTAAAACTCTCCTCTTTGATAAAGCTTATGGTTAGGGAGTGAGGAGTTGTAGTATCTGCCAAGCCCGGCCCACCTGCTTCTCTGTCCTAGAAATGCATGTTACTAACCTAGCTCTGGGGAGCTTGCTCCCCGGAGTCTTTCTGTTTCTTTTTCACCCAGGATGAAATCCTGGGATTAGGATGGCACCAAAATCTTGGTTCCAGCTGTTGCCGTGGTTCTGCTGAGAAATACCCTGCTATGCCGTGCTGCTCCCTGCACTACTACACCCACTTTTTCTAAACACTGTTTATTTACTATACTGTGATGCACCCCAACGGCCAGCAGACACCTCCTACCAAGAGCCTGGGTCTGTCTGAGGTTTCTTCCTAAAAGGGAGTTTTTCCTTGCCACTGTTGCACTAGTGCTTGCTCTTGGGGGGACTTGTTGGGTTTTTTGTAAATTATAGTGTGGTCTAGACCTACTCTATCTGTAAAGTGTCTTGAGATAACTCCTGTTATGATTTGATACTATAAATAAAATTGAATTGAATTGAATTGAATTGAATGTAGACGCTCCATATTCATACATGAACTGCTGTAGACGCTCCATATTCATACATGAACTGGTGTAGACGCTCCATATTCATACATGAACTGATGTAGACGCTCCATATTCATACATGAACTGGAGTAGACGCTCCATATTCATACATGAACTGGAGTAGACGCTCCATATTCATACATGAACTGGGGTAGACGCTCCATATTCATACATGAACTGAGGTAGATGCTCCATATTCATACATGAACTGGTGTAGACGCTCCATATTCATACATGAACTGGTGTAGATGCTCCATATTCATACATGAACTGGTGTAGACGCTCCATATTCATACATGAACTGGTGTAGACGCTCCATATTCATACATGAACTGGTGTAGACGCTCCATATTCATACATGAACTGGTGTAGACGCTCCATATTCATACATGAACTGGGGTAGACGCTCCATATTCATACATGAACTGGGGTAGATGCTCCATATTCATACATGAACTGGGGTAGACGCTCCATATTCATACATGAACTGGGGTAGACGCTCCATATTCATACATGAACTGGTGTAGATGCTCCATATTCATACATGAACTGGTGTAGACTCTCCATATTCATGCTCCATCTTGAAATACGTTAGCCAGTGAGGGACATACAGGACATACTGCTCCACCTTTCACGTTTTTGACTCACAGCTGCTCGTCACTTCCCGGCCCGGCAAGTTTGAAATGCCACGCAGACGCAACGCAACTGACACGCCACGCTCACGCAGGCAGTGTGCCGGAGCCCTAAGGGTCTTAAATGTCATGTGTGACATGTGCTATGTTGTTATTACATGTGTATACATTTGTATAGATGTTTATGAATTTGTATAGATTTGTCTTTAATTAAAAACAAAATAGTTTTGGATTTATGACCCTTGTCATATTTTCACTACATGAGAGAGATCCCCCCCCCCCCCACGCTCCGTTTTACAGTTTAGTTTTTATGTAACTAAGTAACTTTTACTTAAAGTACATTTTAAAAATGTGAGCTGATGATGTCACTGGATAAAAAGGTATCAAAGTCAGTAGGATTCATCCTCTGAGGAACATGAACGTCTGAACCAACGATCCACAGAGACACTCTGCTAGTGGCTCTAAAAAGGACATAAAAGAAGAGACAGTCATGTTAATATGAACATTAGAGAAACACATCATGGAGCTGGAATATGATCCTGGTTAATAACTTGGACTGGTTCACCTCAGCAGACACATTCAACAGCTGACAGGTTTTTGTATCACTCAGTTTCACTGTGGGAGACGGATGGAGGGCGCAGAGGGTACTTGATCTTTGGCTCTGGAACTAAACTCTTTGTAACAGGTAAGAATAAACATTTATTTTCCTTCAGTTATTATAATGATCAAGATTAAAATGTGTTTGAATGAGTTTCTGCTGCTTCAGGCTTCACATGTTAGTTTTTTCATCATCAGAAGAGAATTCTTGCAGCCATGCAGCTATTGTTACATAAAAAGGTTCATAGTTCCTGAAAACATGTTTAAATCTCACTGCACAACTCCAGTTCTTCTTTATTTCTGCAGGAGATTAATCTGATTTATATAGAGAAAGTTTGATGAAATGTTAGAAACATACAGTATTTGATCCTCTCAGTTAATCAGCAATAAGATAATATATGATGGTAAACATCATCTAATATATGTCACTACATGGATTTTATAAAGAGTATAACTTTAATTATATTGTTTAGGATAATTCATCATTTTTAGAAGGTTATTGTATTTTATATGATGGAACATTTGTCTTTTAGTGGAAGATATATTTATACATGAAGACACAGAGATACTGAATATGATATTACAATAAATATAACTCATGCTACGTATTTATATATTTATATATATGATACACGATGATATATAACAGCACAAACTTACTAAAAGTACGCTGAGATACATATATTTATATGTATCTCAGGGCATTTTAATATAAATAGTATTTGATGATTAACATAATCTGAACATTTTATTGTAATTGTGTATTAAAGGTAAAATTGTTGTGAAAAAACTATGAAATTACTGATATATTGATTTGTCTCTTAAACAATTAGAGTAAAATATAATGTGGTAAATATATATGTTCTATGTAGCCTATTGTAGTAATTAAAATGATAATTGTATTTTATGAAAAGATGAATATATAATTATTTTAATATGTAGTTAACTCTACAACAGTTTTCCTTTGTGTGAAGATACATTCTATAATTATTATATGTTAATTTACAATCAGGGATCAAGATTGTCTGTTTATTATATTACAGTTTTTATTAAATATGATATATCATAAAAACCATTCGTTCTCTCTCTGAACTTGTAAAATGCGGATGTGTCTGTCAGTATTGTTCCTCTTCATATAAACTTGGTCTTTCTACCAAAAAGCGCCCTTCAGCGTGTTTGGAGAGCGCCCCAGGGAGAGCAGCAGCTACACGGGGTTTGAAGACGGCGTAGCGCTGAGAGCGACTACGGTAGCGAGTCGTATGAAAGCTGAAAACCTGCATAGGAAGGTTGGTCGGGGGGGTGGACGGGTCAAACAACACAGACTTTCACCCAGGAGACCGGGGATCGGGTCAAACGTGTCCCCTTTCTGTCTGTCCCATTCTTCCCGCGGGTCATGGAAACGTAAGCCCCCCCCCACGACCTTTTCCTAAAGCTAACTGTTTCTAAAGTGACGCCAATAGTCCCGACCACGCACGTTTAGATCTGACGCTAAAGGTGACTCTTAACGTCAACAACAACGCCAAAGGCCAAGCGTCCGTATTTTACGTGATGGGAGAGAGAATGTGTTGATAAAAATCATTCACGCTTTAATGTTAAGATTTATTTTACAAAACAGGATTTCTTGTATTTTGTATTGTACATTGTATTGTAGTTGTGTATAAATAAATATAAATATGTTATATGTAGATTCAAAATTGCTCAAGTATTACATTTGAAAGTAAATGTTATTTATTATAATATAGAAATAAATTGTCCATTCTATGAAGGAAAATGTCATCACTATATAATGTTAGTAATAATAATTCTAGTGAACAGACTTTGTACATGAATCCATAATGTGTGTCCATAATTGTGTGTAGTCCCCATATAAGACGTGGTGACATGAGCTGATGCGTGTGTTTGATATGAAGGTGAATCCAGTAGATGGAGTGAACTTTGTGCTGTATTGATGAGTAGTTTAGTGATCAGAGTCCATGTAGTTTCCAGGATCAGACTGAATGCAGTGCTGGAAGCTGCTGTTGACTGTGTGAATGTGTGTCTGTGCTGCTTGTTGCTGCTGTCAAACTTCAGAGGAGCCGGTAGTGAAGCCCGTGGTGAGCGTGTACCCAGCAGCATCCAGAGCCCACCTGGAGGGGAAGAGCGCCCTGGTGTGTCTGGCCTCAGCCATGTTTCCTCCTCTGGTCCAGTTCTCCTGGAGAAGACGAAAGGAGAATGGTCCTCTGGAGGAGCTGCTCCCTGCTGAGGGAGAGCAGCTGGAGATCAGAGAGTCGGGACGCACCGCCGCCATCTTGCTGATCCATCAGCAAGAGAACAGCACATATGAATACTGCTGCTACGTCCAGCACGAGTGGTTTACAGTGGAGGTCCAAACAGAACAAGGTGATGAAGGCTTGGTGACTGTGTTCAGCAGAGATTCAGCTTCATGTGGAGATGCTGTCAAAGAGCTCAGAGGAGGAGATGACTGACATTTGTCACTGCAACTCCAAACATTTCCCTGCTTTTGTGTTTCAGAGGTTCCAGCTCCAGCAGCCTCCTGTCCTCCAGAGAGAGAGCCACCAGACCAGCTAGCTCTGCAGCAAGCTGACTGTAAGATCACCTGCTCACTCTCCTTCAATAACTAGGTTTCCTTTTGTTTTCAATGCCAACACTTCAAGTCCCTGTCCTGGCTCCAGAAGTGAAAAGCTTGGTGGGGCCCTGACCTGTTTGTTTTTAATAATGACCTTTGAGCTTTCATGTAAATTGTAGCCGGTCGTCCCGTCTGGAAACGACCGAGTTATACTGATGAAAATCAGATGATGTTCTGATGAAATCTATATAGTGGAACATACTGAAACAGTATCTGTGTGTGTGTGTGTGTGTGTGTGTGTGTGTGTGTGTGTGTGTGTGTGTGTGTGTGTGTGTGTGTGTGTGTGTGTGTGTGTGTGCGTGTGTGTGTGTGTGTGTGTGTGTGTGTGTGTGTGTCTCAGTGTCCTTCCAGTCTCAGTACCAAGTGAAGCTGTTGTGTCTGCTGTACACACAGCTGATAGTGAAGAGTCTGGTGTACTGCTGTGGACTCTCTCTGCTGATGATCCTCAGAAACAAGGGACCGTCCACCAACTGAACACATGCTGACTGACTGTTTTCTGCTCGCCTTTTCTCACCATCAAATCTCATCAATTCATCTCATTTATCACTTTGATCAATATTCACAGATATCAATGATGTCTTGTTGTAGTCGTCATCTTAACCATATAAATACATATATATCTTAGCAGTTACTAGGTGTAACTTCTGTGGTGTTTTTAGAGACTTTAGTTTATTTCTACTTTTAATTGTGACTTGTATAATGATAGATCATTTGAATAATCAGCTGTCTGGTAGATATTTTATAGTTCATAGTATTTTTTCTGTCCTTGTGTTTCTCTTTAATACATTATGCAGAGTGTGGCAGCTTTGTCTTTGTTTCAGTGTAACATTCCTGTTGAATATAAATAAAAGTTCTTTTTTTTCATCCTAGTTTTTTGGATTTCATTTAAATAACTAGAATCAGAATCATTGTCAGTGGACAGCTGACCAAAGATAACAGATATATGTAACCAGTTGTTGTATAGAAATCAGTAGGTGTGGCTGTTCCACGCTGGAGTCTTCTCCAGGACAAATCTTCATGGTGAGTGTCTCAGTAATACCTGGGCTCATGTGCTATATGGGCCACAGGTATTTGGTGATCATAACATTCTTTAGAAATAGGCTTTAAAAGCACATATTTAATAAGAAGATGCCTTATTTGCATTGCAGACATTAACCACTGAGACATCAGATCAGAAAACACTCATGTGAGTTGTTTTTCATGTTTGTATGAGGACTCTCATCAAATCCAAGTGTAAACTGTAAAGTTGACCTTTGATGGCTAAACCCCCCATAAATAAAGTCCATGGACGTGACCTCCAGGTGGGTCATCATTGCTGCTCTCTGGCTCAGTTAAACTGTGTGTGGGTCGAGGGCTCAGTGGAAAAAAGGCTTCCAGACAACAAGAGAAAAGACACACAGCTGCAGAGAGGAAGAGGAGTTCCTGAGTGGTTACAGCAGCAGCAGATATCAATCTGTTCTCAGTGGTTATTAGAAATCATAAAAAAACTGTTGACAGAGAATCATCACTTCCTTTCCTGCAGCAGACGGGCTGTGTGGGTTTCTGCTCTGCAGCCTTTCTCACATTAACAACACAATGACAGTTACAACCATCCACTCTGGTTCAACTATCATTCAGGAACTTGAGTTTGGTTTCAGCGCTCGGTGTTCACTCTCTCAGCTCGGCTCTGTTATTAATCTGAGAAAGAAACAGATCAAACCAAAAAGATAAATAGATTTAGTCAATAAGAAACAACCATGTGCAGAATATACAAAACCACAAACATCACATATGTGGTGTATTTTCATATAGGAATATATAAAACTATTATCATAATCCCATTCTATGTACTCTATGTATTTCGTGCCAAAAAGACAGACCATGAGTGAATCTCGTGCAGCCAGAGGGCCTGTTGAAAGGAAATGGTTTCCAGATGTGTAGAGACGTGAAGGCCAGTGACTGGGAGCTGACCAGTGAGCCCATATGGTGTGGAATGTGTAAGAGAGAGGTGTTGAACTCTGATAGGAGGATTCAAAATGGAACATGTCTTATCACTTAATGGATGCATTTTGGTAAAGGGCTTTTTCCTTTAAGAAGCTGAAACAAAGGAAAGGAACTTCAGATCACGATTTGGCAAGATGGGGGTCTCCAAGCTCTGCAGAAGCTTGTATGAGATGCTATATAATAAACCTTATTAATATTCAAATGGCATCTGTGACCATTTCTTCATTCACACATCTTCATTATCATCATCATCCACAACGCTACATCAGATACTACACATACATTATATTTCTGTTCATACTTAACAATAAAGCAAAAAAAGACAATAGCAAACATTAATAATAAAAAAATGTTTCTCATGATTTTGCCCTGAAATAATAAATAATTGTTAACTAAAGCTCTGATTCATAAAACAGTGGATATTATGAATAAGAATGTGTACTAATACATCATTATCGTACATACACATAAACATTTAAGAAGTCGACCGCAGTATTTTACATAAATAAGCGGTACATCAGTTATCATTGATCAGAGATCAGAACACAAACCACAGAGACAAACAAGTCATCTTGTTGCCCCCCCCCCCCCCCCCCCCCTCCTCAAAAAAACATCTGCATCTCTAAAAGCAGAACTAGAGCGTCCATGTTACCATGGTAACATGAAACAAGCTATCGGTGCACCGCGGTGACTCAAGCTTTTGAAAACACAATCATAATTTCCATAACCAACCATACAGGTTCATTTGGTGTTAAGGGGAGACTCTGCAGGTGAATGGGTTAAATAATGGAACTAATAGATATCACCATGGACCTTCACCATCTCATTACTTCATTACATCATTCATATCTGTATTACACCTTTTCTGATGTCTCAGAAATATCTTTTGGTAGATTTAGGAGAAATCTACAGACACAAATAAACAAAGTGTAGTAAAATAAATGTTTTCTTTCCACTAATCTGAAAGAAGACATGTTAACACATTTTAGATTCTCCTCGTGTCATTTTGAATACATTTGCCATATTTTTGTTATCTTATTTTATTTAGTTGTAATACATATTTGTTGGTCTTTGTGAGCTGCCTATGTTAACTCTTAACCCCTGTGTTATGTTGTGTGATGTCATTTAGTTTCTCAGATTATTTTTGGGGGGTTCTTTCCTTGATATACTCCCCCATGTACCTGTGTGTTCCTCTCTGTATACGTGTTTACTGCTGTCTGGGTTGTATTTCAAATAGTATTTGATGTCATGTAAACTGTATGTATGTCTAATGTATTCATGTTCTGGCCCTCTTTCCCTTTCCCTAAGTGGCTTAGCCACTTGTCAGGCCACCATTGGAAATAAGAACCTCTTCTTAATGACTTGCCTCAAAATATAAAGATGAAGTAAAAAAATAAAACTAGTATTTTGTTATAGTTTGTTCTATTTCTTTTCTTTTCCTGAATTAGTTTCTTTGGACCCCAGGAAGACTAGCTGGTTGTCTAGGCGACAGCTAACGGGGCTCCTTATAATAACCAATAAAATGATGATCACCTCTGAGCTCCTCCTGTTGTTACTTTGACACTGCTGCCCTCTGGTGGCTGCAGACACTCACTGCTTCAAACTACACCTCTTGTCTTTCTTTATTTGGGTTTTCTTGTCTCTTTTGGTTGTTTCTTGTATGCAGTGTTGGAGAAAGTATTCTGATCCTTTACTGCAGTAAAAGTAATGTAAAAATACACAGTTACAGTAAAAGTCCTGCATTGAAAATGTTCCTTCAGTGAAAGTCTGTCAGTATAATAGTAAAGTTAGTTAGTTAGCTAATGGACATGTTGAGCCTCACTAGTTAACTAGATGATGATGAAGAGTAAATAGTGAGAGGTGTTGTTCAACTAGTGAGACGAGATGTCTAACTAGTGCTGACAAAGACTGGAATCATTGAGGAAACTGACGTCTGATATCAAGAATATGAAATAAATGCTTGAGTGCATTTTTCATATTTTGACCCGTGGTGCTGAAATGGTACAAACGTGTTCCTTCTTTTATGTTGAACCCTTAAAAGAGTTCAGTTCTGGTCTCTTAAAAACAATATTGTGCTGTTAGGGGAACATTTTAAAGTCCAGAAATGTTCTTGTCTTGTGTCTCCATTTCTGAGTGTGTTTAAGAGGTCTAGTGTCAGGATTGGTGCAGGTTTGGACCCAAAAATGCAGAAAGTTAAGACGAGGAGTCAGAGTGAGGTTTCAGAGGTTTATTAAATTAAAGTATCTACAACAAAAAGTGTCCTGAAACAAGCAGGTCTAAAACTGGCAAAAATAAAATCCAAAAACACCAGGAACTAAACTACAGACGCAGGAAAAGACACATAATGACAACGATCAGACAAAGAAAGCACAGAGACTAAAAACACCAGATAACGAGGAGAGTAACGAGGTTCAGGGGTCTGTTTCAGGAAGGAGGTTTAACAAACTCTGAGTCTAACCCTGAACTCTGAGTTGATTTACCCTGAGATGGAAACTCTGAGTTTTCGGTTCCAGAACAGCTGATTTGAGTTAGTTCAATCAACTCGGAGTAGGTTGACTCAGAGTCAGAGTTTAGATTCTCTGCCATTCTATAATGCCCAGAGAAAGTTGGAGGGCGACAAATACACAACCATAAACCTGGTCTGCCTCTGGCTTGAGAGGCTGAAGAGACATTGCCAGCCCTCTCCCACCGACACGCCAGAGACATGCTGAGTTCATAGTGCAAAAAATCCAGGTGAACATGCTGCACAAAGTTGCTCTTTTCCTCTGGCCCAAATTCAACAAATTGAGGATGATGTCCCCTGAAGAGACATCTGAAGTACATGCCCATGTTCGCACCCTGATCTTGTCTCTGGAGGAAGATGCTGCAGCGGCTGTGAGCAGTACTGGCTTCACACCACCAGCAGCCAGGCCCAGGAGAGACTTTGACTTTGCCGAGTGGGAGGACCAAGACGTTGATAACCAACCAGATGAGGATGAAGTGGTCACAGAGACATGCCATGGATGACGACAGGGACCTATTGAAATGGTGGAAAGTCCATGGATTGGTGTACCCAAAACTAGCCAGGCGGGCAAGATCCGTCCTCTTGATTCCAGCAGCAGCAGCGAGCGAGTGTTCAGCACAGCTGGCCGAATGATAGAGCAGAGGAGGATCGCTCTGAAACCAGCAACTGGGGATGCAGTCTTGTTCTTGCATGACAACATGTAGAACCATGTAAGTAGGCTATAGCTTTGTGATTAATATGCTATTATATAATGGTTACACTTGTGTATAGCAGGCAGCATATAGCCTTGGCCTAATCAGTTCCCCACACTTCATCTACAGGCTCATACATCCACAGGCAGGAGGCTACCATTCAGAACTGACGGCCGTCAACCTGGAGTGTTTGAACCTGCTCAGTTTAGAAAGACTTTTTCATTCAGTCTAATCCAACGTGACTTTGTTCATTTTCTGTTCATTTTTCTATGTGTAATCATTGTACCCTGCATCATTATTGCACTAGGCCTACATTTTAAAATATCAAATAGGCCCATTTGTTGTGTTTTCAAATTGATTCTATTTATATTAACTTGCTAACTTATAGGCCTATAAGAGTACCTAGACTAGGCCATTTCATTCATTCTTCTTCATTTTGTATGTTTTAGATCAATGCTAAAAATCTAGTTTTTAGGGACATAAAGCAGCGTTTTTGCAGTGCGTTTTATAATAGGCTTTAAACATATTTTGTTTAAAATATATTCTAAAAGCTTGTTAAATTATATTAGAGTAGTAGGCCATCCACAGTTCATTCTTGTTCATTTTCTGTGTGCATCATTGTTGCATGTACACATTTTATTTTTACGTTTCCATTCTGAATAAACAAACAAACAGTTTACGTTCTTCGTCCTTGTTGCATTATTCATTAAGATAATTCTGAACAGATTTCTGTAGTTCCAACAACTCTGAATTGTAGTTGAGAACGTCAGTTATAACGGCCCGCGTATTAAAACATTGTTGGGTTTAAATCGGGCTCATAATTACAGTTAATGTGTCGGTCCGGGCCGGGCTCAGACACAACGGGCTCCGGTAGGGTCGGGCTGGATTTTTTGGGCCCGATCGAAGCTCTACTCAGTTAAGCGCGTGCACCACCACAATAAAAAGGCAGCATGAATGGAGCCATGATACTACGATTCACCATGGCAACAACCACAAACAAACTGGTCGGAGGAAATACTCATGCTCACATACAGCGAGTTTGAACCATAGACTGTATATTAATAATACACAGTCTATGGTCTGAACATGTATTTAGATGAAAAAGAAACACGGCTGCTGCTGCAAAATAGTGAGAAATGGTGTGGGAGAAAATTACTGCTCGAGTCAATGCATACGCTCTCATATAGTGTATTAATTTCATATTTAATCACAGGTAACCTATAATATTACTGGTGAAAACTGGAATGGTAGTAGGCTACACCTATAATTTCATTTAGGTGCAATCCTGCAGGCAGAAAAGTAAACTACTACTAATCCCATTCATCATTAACAGAATTATGGTTTACAATCATTTATTGATTTTTAATGTCTGTTACTGGTTTGTGCCCAGGGAACTCTACACAAACGTTTTAAAACACGTTTCAGAGCGAGTCTCACTCTTCTGACGGCGCTTTGCTACAGCGGCTTTATATGCTCCATCACCATGTAAAGAAAACTGATGAGACACAAATAACGTGCTGGGATGTAGAGCATGTCTGATGGGTGACGTTAGTGATATGAGGACGATAAGGTTATGTAGGATACATAACTGACAGACTGGGAAGAAAAACCATACCGCTCAGATAGGAAGTTATCTGGAAATGAAAATACATCTTTGGTCGGGGCCACAATATCACCTCCAGACGCATGTTTAACTCCCTGTGATGTAATACAGCTTCTTCATCAACGGGATCGTTGACAAAAGGAAATGCCATGTTTGGAACAAAAAGGTCTCATAGTCTGCCTAACAGTTAATAAACCAACACGTTGTTTTATTCATGCAGATAACAAACTGGTCTAAAATGCTCCTGATACAGACTGAATGAATGAAGGAATGAAGGAATGAAGGAAGGAATGAAGGAATGAATGAAGGAATGAATAAGGAAATGAAGGAGTGCTGTGTCAGAGGGAGACTGAGAGAAGAAAACCTGCTCCAGACCAGGTTAGGTTCACAGACTCAGTTACCATAGTAACTGACTCTGAGGTTAAGTTACCATAGTAACTGACTCTGAGGTTAAGTTCCCATAGTAACTGACTCTGAGGTTAAGTTACCATAGTAACTGACTCAGAGGTTAAGTTACCTCTTTCTGAAATTTCCCTCATCTCAGGGTAAACTAACTCAGAGTGTTCACTAAACCTGGGGTCCGTTTCAGAAACAGAAATGATAACGACCTCATCAAAATGGTCGAAACCATGTAAATATTGAGCCATGGCACTGAGAAGCCTTTAGATAACAGGAGCCTATGGTTTCTGTAGCCTACTCCCAAACAACAGACATCCTGAAGGCCTTTTTCTCCAGTGGAGTTCCTCTCTCCACACCGCTGTCTTCAGACAAAGAGTCACATCACACACACACACACACACACACACACACACACACACGCACACACACACACACACACACACACACACAGTGTCATTTGTGATTTCATCCATGTATATAGCCCTCTTCTTTTCAGGTAATATATTCACCTCTCAGCTCTTTAGGGTCATGCTTGTTTGTTCTATGCAATGGATATGTCTGATAATAATACAAAGTATTTATACTTTCAGCCTTTTTAGTCAATTTATTTGAACTTCCACTTTTGACAGTATTACAGATTAGCTTCCAGCTTTTCTAGAAATGTATTTCATCTCTTATCTTATTAAGGTAATGCAGTTCAGCTTCCAACTGACAATATAACATTTCATCTTCCAGCGTCGTCAGCAGTGCAGTGCAATGCTTTTGAGATTTTTCAAACAATTTGTTTCATATTTCTGCATTTTCATCAGTGTTTCTCACAGCATTTATAAGTCTTCCATACTTCATAATTTCACATAGAAAATAAAGTCAGACCTCACAATGTTCTACATCGTTTGGCATCGCTGAACTTTTAAAGCCAACAATTCAGTTTAGCGTCAGCTTTTCAAAAAACCTTTAAATATTCCACATCTTTTATACATTAGTGGTGTTATTCAACCTTTTAATGATGTTAATTAAAACCATTCATACGTTTCCATCTATCCTCACTACTTCAACTAATGTAATTGTTATATTACTATATTACTTTCTAACTGGATTAATAACTGTAATATAATCACTGTTTTGTAAGTTGCAGTCCCTTACACTACTCATTACTGGGGACAGTATCCTCATACGTAAGGGATAACGTAGAGCGAGGCGGTTGTCATAGCGAATACAACCCCGACAGGTGATCAGGACTTGATCAGGTCTTGAATCAGCCTGACCTTATTGCTCTACATTATCCCGCTTATTACATGGCTACTTACCAAATAAATCAATAATTTCACACACAATTATTTAAAAAGGAGTTTATTGATTTAAACACGATTGCATTGCCTCCGCTAAAGAAAATAGTCCGTTCCGTCTCGGTTGGAATCTTGCGTCCATAGCAACGTAAACTCAGCCTACTTATAATTAACATTGAACTGAACGTTCCCGTTGATCGTGAAGTGAGACAAGGTGAATGGGACTTCTTTTGGAATATTAATGTTGACGTTTTTGTCCTCATCCATCTTGTTTCCTCCTCCAGGCGCTGTAGTTGACACACCTGGAAACACAATGTTCCAGTATAACTATTGTCACTACGGCTGAAGTTACTGTGTAGCGATCATAAACTGCATAGACACGTGTAGTGATAGGCTCTCACCAGATCTGCTGGCGTTGCCTGGATTGGAAGACAGGATCTTGCTCCACTGTTCCCTATCTGTAGTTATACCATGGTCTGGGTGAATACTCGATTCTGATTGGCTGCTGGGTGTCCATAAAAAAGTGATGTAGGACACCTAGTAAAGGTGTCCCGGTGAAACGGACTGTTTACCGTTAAATCAATAACTAAATCAATGCGCTACATTAAATCAAAAAGGAAATGTGGATCTGTTATTTCCAACTCGTCCTCTGATCACCACAGGATGGCGCTAACACACACGCTGCAAGTAGTAAGTTATATTTCCCCTCTGGACTGATTTTGTTTCACAGAGAATAACGTTATCTCACATCCCGTTCACTGTTCAGGTCGCTGCTCCAGGCTGCGCTGCTGCGGCCGACAGTAACGTTACACATCGCGGATCACATTGTTCGTAAAAGTCGTTATATTGTTTCGGGGACAATGACATGGCTGGATAGCTTGCTTGTCTTGTTGTTTAACATACTGTCAAATAATTTTTACTGATTGCCAACTGCACACAATGTTATTGACTTTGGATCTTGCTAGCATAGCGTTAGCTAGCATAGCGTTAGCCTTCTGGCTCGTAGCTGAGCTGAAGGGTTCTATCAGCTGAGCGGACTATAAACATCTCCGGTTGCTAAGGGTGGCGAAGTCGTATCTAAGGTTTTCCTATTTCCTGGAGGAGTGAACAACGTTTGCATTGCATAAGAACCCGATGGATGGGAATGATTGTTCCAGGTATTAGTCAAACCGCCAGGCGTAACCAGGGAAACAGAGTTATTGTTTGTAAAAACTTTAGATTTCGATTGTAAAACTAATTAAAATGTGAAATAAAGTTTTAAAAATATGTTATTTGGCAAGTGACCATGGTATAAGCGGGTTAATGCCCTTCGAGGTGTCCATTGTCAGGTATTAATGGACTTCGGCGGAGGCAACCGTCCTCCGCTGCGCGTCCGACGGTTCACGCCTCACCGTCGTCCATTAATACCTGACAATGGACACCTCGTCGGGCATTAACCCCTTACTGGTAGGAGCCCAGTAGCTCTTCAGGCTGCCCTCACATCTGTTCCCAGTCACAGACATGATCTCCCTCCTCTCAAGACCAGCCTGAGAGAGCAGCTGGACAGCTGTGCTCCTCAAGCTGTGATTTGTGTATCTCCTTGAAAGCCCGGCTGCCTGGCTGATTTGGGGTAACATTTGTCCAAGGAAATGATGTCCTGGGCTCACAAGAGAACCACACTGCCTGACTGTTCAGTAGCTGTTGGTCTTTTTCGCGTCAGGAGGGCAAAGGGATCCATCCTTTCTAAAACTAGCTACGGGGCAGTTGGGATTGCCAGGCTCAGCGAAGATGCACCCCCTTTTCTTTACATGAT
This sequence comes from Gymnocephalus cernua, assembly GCA_023631565.1. NCBI lineage: Eukaryota > Metazoa > Chordata > Actinopteri > Perciformes > Percidae > Gymnocephalus > Gymnocephalus cernua. The sequence continues at coordinate 4,407,540 of CM042436.1, forward strand.
CTTTGGCATCCTTGTGGTTCTTGGTCTCAGCGTTGTGAGCGAGAGAAATGTCCTCAATGCCATTCTCATCACGTTTTAAATTAAAAGAGTCACATTTCAAGTCTCGACTGCCCTCTCCGCCTCGTCTTGCCAGATGCAGCTGGACGTGGGACCACACTCTTCGGACCAGTCCGCTCGCTGTGTTCGGAGACAGCAGCTCTGAACACCTGAGGAGCCGCAAATCTGTGGCTGTGATGGGGGGGGGGGGGGGGGGGGGTGCTGGCTTACGTCTTTCCTGTTTTTGCGGAGGTTTTTGATGACCGATTTAAATACCCGTTACTTGTTTTAAATGTGGCGCTATTCATTATGTCAAACCTTGAGTAGTGGTGACATATCCCAGACCTGTATCTTCTATTATTGCTGTTCCCATCTCCTGTTATTGTCGTTATGCCGTAAATTGTTTAAATCTGAGCATGCGCAACTCAGCGCGACTCAGATCGTGTTGAGACTCAGATCGTGCAGTGACAACACCTCTAGTGAACAACTAGCTGGCACATCCAAGCACATAGTGCCTCACCTTCACCAGTCCAGTTCTATGAATCAAAGTCTTCCATAACTCACACACAAACACACACACACACCCATTAATGTTTCCTTCCTGTCTGTCTCTCTCCTCCTCTCCTGTCCTCTTCTCCTCGGCACTCCAGGGGCTGCCGCTCTTTGTCTCTCCCCCCCTCTCCTCTTCCTGTGATGAAGAGGATGCAAACAGTATAGGTCAACTTGTCAAAAACCTGAAAAAATCTGATATCTTAACTCCAGTTTCTTCCCCAAATGTTTTTTTTTTCTTTCTACTCTCTCTTCTTTATGCTAAAAAAATCTGCACTTATGTATTTAGCACTTTATTATTCAAGCCCATTAGGCACTTTGTTTGATGACTGAATGATAGTGAAATGGTAGTAGACACTTTACAAGATGCTGTGAGTATTCTGGTAGAATATTGGTTGCTTACAAATTACAATTGCTGGTCTGACTGTTGATAAATGTACTACATGTAAGTCGCTTGGATAAAAGCGTCTGCCAAATGTAAATATCTAATGTAAAATAAAGCAGCTTGTTTTTGTTGTTGATAATACTGTATTTTCATTCATGTAAGTTGTTCTCTCTCTCACACACACGCACACACACACACACACACGCACACGCACGCACACACACACACACACACACACACACACACACACACACACACACACACACACACACACACACACACAGAGTATACCTCCTCAGTAGTTATACAGTGGTACATGGGCGTGGCTACGAGCCTAAAAATGGTACCTGGGCGTGGCTACGTGGGTTAGACCAATAAGATGCCACCTGGGCGTGTCCACGAGCCTAAAAATTACCATATTTCACTCAGCTCGCCAAAAGAAGGGGCTCTCTTTTCCCTGCCGTTTTTTTCGCCTAGGTAGCTAACTAGCTAGCTAGCTAGTCATTGTTAGCTCTGTTTAGCTAATTAGCCTTTGCAAAAGTCCGTTTTTCCTCTACATCTATTTTGCTCTGTTCACTAAAAGACGGGTTTTTTTTATATTCATTTCTGTTGGCGAAGCAAAGACGACCCCCCATTACATCCATGTCTACAAAGGGTAAGTAAAAAATGATCTATAATGTTTAAAATATAATCTGAGATAATTTATCAACGATAAGCTACAAAATACAAGGCATTGTGGCTGTTTAACTAAGGCATGACACTATAAAATAAGGCGTGTATTGGCTTTGATGACGAGGCTACAGCTATAACGTTATCTAAATGGTTTGGTTTGTGACTAAAACGTTATCAGGAGTTGGTTTAACACATAAGGTCTTTCCAGATGATCCATTTTCATCAAGATCAGGTTTAACAACAGTAATGGGCCAATCTGCTAGAAACATATTGCTTTTAAATCACTAAAATAGTTGTGACAACTCCGTTTGGAATGCTTCTCAATGCTTTTAGCATAGGGGCTAACACTAACGCTACTTTATGACAAAGCGCTGCGGGTAAACTGTGCCTAGCATGATAGCATTGTGGTAATCATGCAATGTTAGCCTTTACAACAGCATCCCTTTACTACACTTGTTAGATAATGTTTCTTTACAGAGTTCTCTGTTGATTTGTGCATGTCCCTGCATGCTTGATGGAATATAACGTAAACACCTTGGACACGTAATGTGGACAGCTAAAGTTAATGTTAACAACCCTCAAGCTGAAGATTTGTAGTTTCAGCTTAACTTATTACCTTTCTGCCATCTGTGTTCTCAGTAACGTGACAAACAGGACAAACCTGTTTTCTTTTAAACGACTAAAACAATAGTGCTAACCCCGTGGTGATTGTCGCAGTGTGCGCGTTGGCCTATAATGTAAACGGAGAGATGCGTGCCAGAGAGGCATAGCGCCATGACGGATATCCCCCTCATGTCTGTCTAATGTTAGAAATCCGTTTAGCGGCCAGAACGTGAAACAGCAACCACATGATTACTTTCTTTTGTGCTAACCTTTACGAATACGGGAGAAAGATGGCTGTTATCATCTTAGCTTAGCTTATGTTGTATTGTGTTCTCTCACTTGTAAACAGAAGTCAAAAAACAGTAACAGTTGCACTAATATACAAGTAAGTACTTTTACATGTACTAAATTTAAGGAGCTGATACTTTTCGTGGGAAAACATTAACACAGTCTGTTTAGTAATGATTCATGACTGCAGATACTCAGCCCTTTACCATAATCGTTGATTTCCTGTGTGTAAGTAGCTAAATTGTGTTTTTTATTCTTTTTATAGCTTTCACCGCGATCTGTAAACGATCCCCAAGATGTGAACGGCCAAGTGGCCACATCAAACACGCGGCAAGCTGTTTTCCTACTGGTATGGTTCTCTCTATTATTGCCCACGAGATGAAGAGGAAGTTCATCACTGGAGGTTCATCATATATTTATTTTGTAAGAAAAAGCGTAAGTTACTATGGATTTCATAGATATCTGTATGATAGTATGTTTTAGAAATAACATATTGTGCAATACAGTGTGTCTATTACTTAGGTTGTGAGTTTTTTTGTTATGCGTTAACTATTGTGAAAAGAAAGGAGAAAAAAGGGCATGTCCAGACAATAACATGTATATTAGTTTGTGGTTAACAAGGGAATGGGCATCATAGTCGCTGTATTGTTAAATTAACAAACTGTTTTCTTCATCATAGATCATTGATCACAGCTTTATAGTGCAAGCATTGATTTAAACAGCTACTTTTGGGTGATCGAGGTGATTGTAAAACATAAAATTCTGCGTAAACTTTTCAAATTGGTATTTTCTGGAAAAGATTTAGTATGACAGACGATATACAAAAGAAATGTAGACTGCTAGTTTCTCCCTAAGGGGGATTTAAAAGGTGTAATTTGTGTTAAATGGTTTATACCATCTACCACCACAAGGTGATGTTTGTGTTGAGACTTCGCGGATTTAAGGTACATAGGTCCTCATTTACTAACTAGCCCAGTTTACGCTGCGTCTGTTTATGAGAGTTTGGTAATATAGCATGCTATGCTTCCACATTTAGCGTAGTATTTATCAAACCTGACACCCATCACGCCATAAGTGCCTTTCTCCGCCCCCCTGCTAGACCGTAACTTGCCCTGTAGCAAAGCGTTAAGTAGTGGTGCTATGATACGGCGGGGTGTAGACTGAGATATTCCCACTGCTGATGCTATGACTGTTTAAAATGATCCTGATGTCAATATTTGTAATGTCGAGAAGGAGTTTAACAACTGCTGTATGGATGTGAACGCTGAGGCTGAGATTTAATGTCATCTTTGATTTCTTCCACTAACTGTAATATTGCACGGCTGCGTAATCTGTAACGCTTCATGATTTCGTGTTCACTCCACTGACAAAGTGTGATCCTTGTGTTAACAATATGTTCAGCCTGGTCTATGTCTTCGTCTTGACAAAGACATAAACACTTTGAACAACTTATGAAAAGACTACTGACAGATAAATTTATCTCAGTAGTGCAACGCTTTCTGGCGATGAAACAGCTGTGTGCTAATGGCGCTAGGATTCGTGGGGTTGCAGAAACACTTTTCTATGAATTGAAAACGGTCGGAGATGTTACAGTAAAAATACGTGAAATGTATGATAATACAGTGGGGGAGGATATTGTTAAAGTGGCTGAAATTAGAGAGATTGGGGATCTGTGGAGAGATTTATATAAGAGAAAAAAAGTACCCTTGTGAAAATATGGGGAATTGTCTGTGTTTAATGTATAATCATATCAGGGAGCGTTGTGTGATATCACGATTATCTGATATTTTAGATCAGACCATAACCAACAAAGTGAATGATGTTAAAAAGTATCAATGTGAGAGTAATGTAAATATCAACGATGTATGTAGGTTAGAAAATTTGTTGTCTGTTGTAAGAAGCCAAAATACTTTGAACTTCGCAGATGAGACCAGACGGTTACCGACGCTGACCTATGATACACCTCATTATATGCCGCTCTCGAGGTCCAATATTACAGATATTCAAATTGAGTTACGAGACGACCAAAACAAACTGATCCCGTTCTCATACGGTAAAGTTATCATCAAGCTACATTTTAGACCCGTGAAACAGTATTAAAATGGCTCGCAAATCATATACTGGCGATGACGGTCGATATACGACATATTACATGAATCAAGCTGGAGGCGATTTACCGGGGTTTATAGGTTCAAGCACCCAATATGGGAACGGTTTAGGGGGGATTTTCAGGAATTTATTCCGTATGGCCATACCTCTTTTTAAAAAGGGGTTTAATTTAGCTAAACCTCATTTGAAAACTGCAGCGACAGGCATTATCGGAGATGTAATTTCTAATGTTCGGAATGCAGTATCTGAGAGACAACAAGGAAATGGCCTGATGGCCTACAGACACAAACCACAAAAAAAGAAAGCCTCCTCAGCAGGTGGGCGTAACCGTATGGGGTATAAAAGACACAAAACAACAGTCAAAAAGCGAAAAAGTGTCAAAAAGAAGACGGCGGCCAGACGTAGTAGAGCTCCGACCAAACGCTCTCTGGTCTTGTCAAAAGATATATTCTAAACAAAGTTTTTTTTCATCATGTCGTTCATTCACAACCAATCTGAAGAGTGTGTAAAGACGGAACTTGATTTGTTTACGGTGCCATTTACGCAGACTTCTATTGAAAAATCTACATACGTGGAAATCCCGCCCGTTTCAGCTTTAACAGATCATGGACCCATCGAGTTTTTTATATCTGCCAGTAATGAGCATTATATCGACCTTAATGATAGCTACATATTCATCAGGGTGAGAATCACAAATCCAGATGGCTCTCTACTTGCTAACGCAGCCGATGTTGGATTTATAAATTATCCAGGGTGTAGTCTATTCTCCCAAATAGATATTATGCTGGGAGATAGATTGATCACACAAGCTTCAAACACTTATCCATACCGAGGGATAATCGAATGTTTGCTTAATTATGGAAAGGAAACATTGGACACTCAATTTAGTACAGGTCTGTTTTTTAAAGATACCAGCGGAAAAATGGACGACGCTTCAATCACAGGAGATAATCAGGGGCTGGTGCAGAGGGGCGAATATACAGGAGACGGTCGAATAGTTGAATTGATAGCGCCTATTCACGCTGACTTGTTTTTTCAAGAAAAACTACTCTTGAATGGCGTGGATATGTCTCTGAAATGTATCCGGTCAAAAGATGAATTTGTATTAATGTCCCCCGGAAACCTACAATTTAGTGTGAAAATAATGTCAGCCAGTATGTTTGTAAAGAAAATATCGGTGGCTCCACCAGTAAGACTGGCACATAGCCGTGCACTGCAGCACAGCAACGCAAAATATGGTATTGATCGTGTAGCCATAAAAACGTTTTCCATTCCTGCTGGAACCCGAGTATGCAACCAGGAAAATTTATTCATTGGGCAAATCCCAAAATTTATAGTTATTGGATTTGTAGATAACGAAGGTTACACAGGCAATTATGGCCGGAATCCTTTTAATTTTGAACACTTTAATGCCGAGTATATTTGCCTTAACGTGGACGGCGTATCCCATCCTGGTAAATCTTTTCAGCCCTATTTTCAAAGGGGGCATTATACCCGTGAATATTATCAGCTGGTTACAGCAACGGGGCGTCATTTAAAGGATCGACCTCTGGCTATAACACGCTCAGATTTTGGAGACGGATATACACTATTCTGCTTTAATCTTGAGCCTGACGGTGGATGTTCAGGAAATGTGTCACTTGTCAAATCAGGCAATGTGAGTCTAGAAGCGCGCTTCAGAGCGCCCCTGCCTAGAACTGTAACCATAATATGCTATTCTGTTTTTGATTCTGTAATTGAAATCTCAAATCGGCGTCAAGTATTGTTGGATCATTACTAAGGGACGACTATGAATACGATTGAACTCACCTGTGTCCTCAGAAAGAGATTGGCTAAGGATACCAACTTTCTAGGAGTGAGGTCATGTGACATGCTGCCAAAAGCAGCGGTCGGGTCGTTACCGGCAATGATGATAATTAATACAGACCCCAGCGATAAGCCGGGGGAACACTGGCTTGCGATATTTATTACAAGGGATAAACACGGTTATTTCTTTGACAGCTTTGGCAATTCTCACACACATTTCTCTCCAGAAATAAATCGATTCCTATTACAAAACTGCACAGAGGTATATCATTCAGGGCTACAAGTACAGAGTAATTATTCTACTAAATGTGGTCAACATTGTGTGTTTTTTTTATGTCATATACAGAAAAACATGTCTTATAAAAATGTAATGAAAATGTATGGATCTAATCTTGTATGTAATGATACAATGGTTTGTCTATTTGTCAACAAAATAAAGCCAGGCATATGTCATGACCAGGTTTTTAATTGTGTTCAATGTGTATATGGTTCACATGATAAAAACACTGTGTAATGGTATTTTTCAAGTAATAAAGAACGTGACGAATACTAATGTTTTTGTTTTCAATTTATTCAAAAGAATAAAAGGGCTGATTTGAAAATGGAGCTCTTATACAAGTTCACTTTGCTCACAATAATGGAAAAAATAGAAAATAGTAGATGAATCAAAATTAGGAAATACATACCAAGGCGTGACAGTTTTACATTCAGTTCTGTCTTTTATGTTATTTCACATTTCAATAGAGAAAAAAGATATTCTCTTCACATTTCAACAGATAAAAATAGAAAATATATGCCAAGGTGCGACAGTTTTACATTCATTTCTGTCTTTTAGTTTATTTCACATTTCAATAGAGAAAAAAAAAGATATTCTCTTCACATTTCAACAGATAAAAATAGAAAATATATGCCAAGGTGCGACAGTTTTACATTCATTTCTGTCTTTTAGTTTATTTCACATTTCAATAGAGAAAAAAAAAAGATATTCTCTAGTTTATTTCACATTTCAATAGAGAAAAATAGTATAAAATAGAAAATAAATGACAATAAAAAATAAATCAAAAACCAGACCACCGTGCAGCAATAGGCGGAGAGCTAATACGCTGGGGTCTAGGAGTGAACGGTGAGTCTGAACCCATCTCGGGGGAGTGTCTAACCTTTTCACCATCAGGGTTTGTTTTAAACGCAGTAATACACTGACGAACATTAGCATTTGGGATTACGGATCTCGGAAGATTTAACTTTGCTAACATTTTTAAAAATACATTCCAACCCACGGGTCTTGAACTTTCTAGCACGTTATTATGAGTTGTAACACTTTTCAACAAATCATACAGGTGACTACCTGGCACATTCCGATTTCCAACGACAATTTCACCCTGCTTTGTCCAAGATATCTGGTCATTATTACGGGATAAATATTCCATAATATATTGTGCATTGCTTTTATTCCTTTTTGGCATGTGATTCATTATCTCAGCTCTTATATTGTCTTCTACAGGCCCATCTTTTGAATCGTCCACAGGAGTTTCGTTTGGAAGGGACACTGTTATACACTGTTTTTCCGTTGTCTCCCTGTTTAACTAAAGCGAGAAATCGCTGCAGAATATTTGAATATTTTTTCGCTTTCTCATATACATTTATATCGGGTTGATTCAATATAGCTCTCATAGCTTGGTCTAAATCATTTTGTACCTCCTGTCTCAAAGGTACGTTAGAGGAGTGTGAAGGTGTTTGGTGCTGCTGCTGTAACAAGTCTAACTGGCGCTGCGGCACCAGAAACATTTTCTGCGTGTGCTCCATTCTTCAATTTCTGTTGAAAAGACTAGCTATAAAGGGTATGGCAGCTCCAAGAAGAGGCAAGAGGAAGCCTCCTGATTGAATAATTTCTCTTTTTCTTTTTAAATGCTTGTTTTTTTTATCTGCTAGGAGTCTGATAACTTTCTTCTTTTTCTTTAACAAATTGAATTGATTGTTGGTCAGTGGAATATTACCTCTTAAAACATTGAGAGCTATTTCACACAAAGCGGATATAAAGTCAGGACTAGCGTTGTTCACTATAGATCCCCTGGCACGCGGTGATGCTTTATGGAGCATATCCAATAGTATGAAGTTTCTTTGAATGCGTGTCGACATTATTAAGACTTCAGTTTTCTCGGCACATAGACAACTTGCCTATCGGATAACAGATTGGATCTGAGTCTTAATTGATCAGGTGTGTTTGTTTTATAGTCTATCAGTAGATAACCATACAGAGAACTGACGGCATCATTGTAAGCCTCTAAGAAAAAACGATTATTATTGGGATACATTTGACGCCCTAGTAACCGTATTTGATTTTGATCCCTAACGTTTTTAAATAAAACCATATAGTTTGTATTCAAACTAATTGTTCGACTTGATTTACCTTGAACAAACAGATTTTGGACCAAATAGAGACAACTCAGGTTCCGGTGGTGGACGTATTTTGTAAACACGTTTTGAACTTCAATATTATCGCTGGCTTGATTCATTAAATCATCTATTACGAGTAAATTATTTTTATCCAAGGGGAGTAATGTATCATCACATAATGACTCAGGTATGGCCTGTACAAAATGTATATTTACAGTCTTAAGCATCTGATCATAAATAGGTTGCCAGCATGAATAGATGTACACAATGTTATCTAATTTGGCTGAGATAACAGATTCTGCGTTTTCGATCATGTTCTTAACAAAATGAGTTTTCCCGCAATTTGATGGGCCGCTGTGATGGCAAATTACATTTAACACTGTTAGGTTAGTGTGTTTAGATTATGGTTTAAACTTTATGGTTTCTGAATGTATAAAGCACTGGCTGAGAGAGAAACTCTGAGGCCTTTCTCGAAGGTCTCCGGTCATCTGTTTATCCAAACAACCCTTGATAAGGGAACAGAGGCGCCATAAACTTTCTTATTAGACACAGTTTATTTTCTCCCCCAGATGAGACCTCGAAGATGTTATGTCTTCCCCTGTCAACTAGGCCAAAGAGCTTGACATGACTCTTTGCTTTTTGTTTTAAGTAAGATGGGTTTCTGAAGGAAACCAGGGAGGGGGGTTTGAGAATGACCGTGTGTTTTAATCTGTATCGTGACTGTCTGCTGAAGTGTGAATTAGAAACGCTCTTGCATGCGTATGAGAGTACATGTGTTACAGCGTTCCTCCATTGATCAATGAGAATAAACACTCAATAACCAGACTTTGGTTTCTGCTCGATGGTCTTCATTTGTTTCACTACAAGCTTTAAACCTTTTATTTACTTACACCGTGTTGAACCGAGATAATTTCCACAACAATTTGGTGCCGAAACCCGGGATCGGTTGGACACAGGAGAGAGAGAGCTCTGAGGGGTCCTGAGCGGTTAGCGACCCAGGCGACAGCCTGCCTCCTACCTCGGCAACAGGCATTTCAGAGAGATGGAGGGTCAGGGAACCACGGAGACATCTTGACTGGTCCAAACCGATCCAATCGAACGGAAAGAAATCTCAACTAACACGGGTAAGATCAAATTAAACGGATTTAATTGGAAATTCAAGATTTTTGAAACAAACCCTAAAAAAAAAAAAAAAAACAAATTGAGAAGAATAATAATTGTAAAGAAACATAATTATTGATAGAGGACCAGGGAAAACAAAGACTGAGTTGATTTTGGGTAATTGAAACTGGGTTTTTATGTTTTATTTTGTTTATTAAAGGGGTGATTTTAACCATTTAATAATCAAAAATAAGGACTATTTCAGGAGGCATTTCAGGCAAAAGACGGACATATTTTCCAAGTTTTCCCACGAACGGAGTGACTAGATTAAGCAGCCCTGGTTCTAAGTTTTAGTGGGACCAGGGATCGTCTCTGTTAATCAAGATTAAGCAGCCCTGATCCTAAGTGTTCTTGGGAGTAAGGGACCGTCTCTGTTAATCAAAACTAAGCAGCTCTAGTTCTAAGTGACAACCAAAGGAACAACCAAGTTTCTTGGGACTATTGCGATACTGCTAAACACGTTTAAGCAGCCCTGATCCTAAGTGTTCTTGGGAGTAAGGGACAGTCTCTGTTAAACGAAAGAGAACAGCCCTAGTCCTGAATATTTATTTAGATTTATATTTGGGATTGGGGACCGACTCTGTTCAGGACATTTCTTTTTTTTCTCCTAATAGTTTCAGGGAGAGGGAAGATACTGTCCAGGATTTTACTCAGTTTGTCGACTTAAAACGAGAAGACGCGTTGCCTCTTGGCACAGGGACGCACAGGTCTAGGTTTTTTCCCTCCGTTTTACTCATAAAACGGAGCTTTTGGGACGACGGTTCCAATCGTACGTAAGTAGCTACTTCAACTTTTGTTTCTCTCAAGATGGGGAACAAAGGTTTAACGTCACTAGAGCTTTCAGGCCCGATAGTGGAGGAAATGGAACAGAAATATGGACGGGGTTGTTTGAGATGCCTATCTGATTGGTCACAGGGCTATGGTTTCCCAGAGGGAGGTACACTGAGTACGGGTAAATTAAGGATGTTAAAACAGGACCTGCAAACAGCAGAGAAAAAATTAAGGGAAAAAAAATCGATTAAAACAGAGGTTTTGATTAAGATAGAGGATAATAAGGAATGTTTCAATATCTGGATGACAGAAGCGGAGTCAAGGGAGAAAAAACAAATGATAGGCCAGGTAGCACTGCTAAACACCTATGAAACTGAAGCAGTACAAATGTTTGGGAGAGAAAAACGTGTGATAGATGTTACAAACTTTACTGATACACCCTCTTCTCTTTATCCGAGCATAAAAACGGTGGATCCAGATCTGGACGCACCTCCGGCCTCACTACCCCCTCCGCCATACCAGCAACCGGCACAGCCACCTGCACAGCAACCTGCACAGCAACTGTACCAGCCACCTGCACAGTCACCACCTGCACAGCAACCTCCACAGCAACTGTACCAGCCACCTGCACAGTCACCACCTGCACAGCCACCTGCACGGCCACAACCTGCACAGCGGAAGACAGCAAAGATGACAGCACCTTCCCAGATGCAGACCAGGCAGATGTCGAGGCAGGGAGCAACAGCCCCTGGTGGACAGTCACTGACCTCAGTCCTCCTCTCATCTCGTGCACGACGGGGAGCCGAGAAGGATGAAGAAACGGCTGACTGTCTACCTATGCTACAGGTACCGATGGGAGGCGGTGGTGTGGGAGTTGTGTATAGGCCCTGGACGGAGGCTGACATTAAACAAGCCAGCGGCCACCTACCTGCGTGCAAAGATTCTGGCGCACGGTTCAGCGACAATCTCTTTCAGTTTATTGAGACTTTCCTGCCCACTATGAATGAACTGAGACGTGTCATGCTCAATAACCTGGGACCCATGCACTACGTCAAAATAAAGAACTTTTTCCCTGGACGGACCGAGGTGGATCCTGAGATCTTGGTCCCAGATGTTTTTGACATAAGGAATCAGGGCTACGTGGACGCAGTGGTGACCCTCACTGACGGTCTGGTAGCAACCTTCCCAGACCGGACCGACATGACTTGTGTGAGCAACACTAAACAGAAGAAGAATGAGACTACGGAAAGCTATCAACATCGGCTCAATGAGGTTTTCGGAAGACACAGTGGAATCGCGACCCCAGATAGGCTGGGAGAGAACATTGGCCTGTGGGAATCGCACTTCAAAAGTGCATTCCTGCGAGGACTTCTACCCGAGATCCGAGCTGAAGTACAGAAAACTTGTATTGGCTGTGACGATGCGAGACTGGATGAAATTGCCAGACACGCGAGACATGCTGAAAAGGTGCTTAACCTGGCAAATGAGAAAAGAGAGAGCCAGAGGCAGCGGGACACAGACGAAGCTCAGCTGACTCTACTGAAGACGGTAGCGGAGATGACCGCCAGAGGCGCCGGTGAGCGCAAAGACACCACAGAGCGGAAAGGAAAAGGAAGAGGGAAAGGCAGAGGAAAAGGGCGTGGCAGATCCGTGGGCAAAGAGGAGTGTTTCTACTGCGGTGAAAAGGGTCACTGGACGAAACATTGTCCTCATCGCATCCTAAATCACCAACAGAGGGATTCGCCAGGAAGGACGCAAGCCGACCCTCAACAATTTGCGAACTGACAGATGGCGGGGGAGGGAAAAGGAGGAGGTGCCGACAGACTGGAGCTCACGTCAGCATGTGCTACAAAGGGTGACGTAAACACACACACAGACACACATGCTTGCAATGAAGACACGCTTCCTCGCACGCCACAAACACGAACACCTCATTCCTGCATGCCACAGACACCTCCCCCACACACTAGACAGACACTGTTAGAGGTTATACATCACATCGAACAGAAGGTGTTAATAGGGAATAAGCCAACTTATTCAATGTATTCATCTGAAGTGTATAAAAGGTTGCCTACTACTGTGTTAAATGTGAAAGGGACAGAAATTGAGTTTTTAGTGGATAGTGGAGCGACCAATTCGGTATTGAAACAAACTATGTTTCCAGGGCAAAAACTTTCAGGCAGGCATGTTTTTTCTAGGAGTGCTAGTGGAACAGTGGTTGCAGAAAAATTTACGACCCCTATGGCATGTATTCATACCGATACAAGCGATCCAGAACCAGATAGAAAGGGCAAATGTTCATTTTTGCTCTCTGCAGTGTGTCCTGTAAATCTATTGGGAAGAGATTTAATGCTTTTTTTTGGACTAGGTGTAGTACCTAGTGCCACCGGTCTTAGAGTGGTGAGACTGGATAACAGCTACACTCTATCTGATGCATTCATGACACAGACTACACAGACATCACAGTTCATATTTGAATGGAACATTTCTCCTGACACAGCTAAAGATCTTCTGAAGGAAGCAGAAAATGTTGTATCACCCACAGCTGAGCTGATGGAATCACAGAATGTTCATTGTACGTCTTTTGTCTCATCAGAGCCGGACACAGAATATGCTGAAACATTTTTCGAAGAATTACTCGACGAGCTGGAGTGTTCTTACATATATTGGCAGGATGTTAACTGTGCAGTATTGATCAACTTGACTGATAAACAGAGTGTGTTTTTCAGATTGTCTCACTCCCAGCCACATGTTTCTTTGTCAAAATCTCCCACAGATCCGTGGGCAGTTTTGGGACCTTGGGTCCGGAATTGTGACAGACTGACAGACTGGACAGAGACTCCTGATAAAGAGGTTTTCTTCTCTCCCTCGACAGGGTGTTATAGGAAGCTCTTATCACGACGTGTGTCTTGTACACGCAGTGTTTACATTTTGAGTGAACCAGCGGTTACAACACACACCTATTTTCATGACAAAATAGATGTTTCGCCAACGGACATCTCGCCATTGTTATCCCAGGTGCCGCATCATCTCTGGGCGACGCACAAATATGATGTCGGTTTGATTAAAAATTGTCAGCCTGTCGTTATCACTCCGCGCTCTGAATTCCGACCAAAAAAACATCAGTATCCAATAAGACAGGAAGCGATCGACGGAATTAGACCTGTATTCAACTCTTTATTGGCGACTGGAGTTATTGTGCCGTGTCCAAATTCTCCTGTTCGGACGCCAATTTTTCCTGTTAAAAAAATAAGGGGAAAAGGTCGACCTGTAGAATGGCGCTTTGTCCAGGACTTGAAGGCAGTAAATGCCGCTGTCCATACCAGAGCTCCCAATGTACCTAACCCTTACACAATACTGCAGGGCATATCAGGGGGTTCCACATATTTCAGTGTTGTTGACTTGTGTAACGCTTTTTTCAGTGTTCCGGTGGAGAAAGAAAGCCAATTATGGTTTGCTTTTCTTTTTGATGGTAAGCCGTACACATTCACACGACTTGGACAGGGATTTGCTGAATCACCAACAATATACAATGATGCACTGAGAGACAGCCTGGAAAGTTTAACCCTCTCACCAGGTTCTAATCTGCTGCAGTACGTTGATGACTGCTTAGTTGCGAGCCCCACAAAAGAGCAATGTGAACGAGACATGATAGCTTTGTTGTGTCATCTTGCAGCTGAGGGACACAAAGCTAGTCTGACAAAGTTGCAATTTGCGCAACAGGAGGTGCGTTTTTTAGGACACGACATCTCTGCTTCAGGAAAAACTTTGTCTCCAGATCGCATTGAAGCAATAGTTGCCCTCCCTAAACCTATGACAAAAAAACAAATTATGTCATTTTTGGGAATGTGTTCCTATTGTCGTGTTTTCATCCCGAATTATGCACAGATAGTTCAACCTCTAGCTGACATAATCCATGGGAAAGGTCTAACTGCGCACGAGCAGATCATATGGACACCGGAGGCGGATGGGGCCTTTGTTAATCTTAAAAAGGCCTTTCAGAGTCCTCCTACCTTAGGTTTGCCTAACCCTAAACTTCCATTCACACAGACAGTTGATGAACGTTTAGGTTGCATGACTTCAGTCCTCCTACAGCCGCATGGTGATAGGCTGAGACCAGTAGCTTTCTTCTCAGCTAAGCTTGACGCAGTAGCAGCAGGGCTACCTATTTGTTTGAGAGCTGTGGCAGCAGCGGAAAAAGCTCTATCTGCATCTAGGGACATTGTGGGTTATGCTCCACTCACTTTGTTGGTACCACATGCTGTATCTCTGATTCTACTTGAGCAAAAATCTTCACATTTGTCTGCTGCACGTTATCTGAGATATCACACATGTTTATTGGACATGCCGAATGTAACAGTTAAACGTTGTACTGTACTTAATCCAGCTTCTCTCATGCCCACACCAGATGAGGGAGAACCACATGACTGTCTGGCCGAATTGCAGCACACATGCACGCCGCGTCCAGACCTTTCTGACATTCCATTGGAAAACTCAGACAAAATTTTGTATGTGGATGGGTCAGCCTCCCGCTGCCCAGACACCGGACAGGGTCAGGTAGGGTTTGCTGTAGTATGTGACTCCGATACACTAATTGCTAAAACTCTCCCACAACACTTCTCTGCACAGCAGGCGGAGCTCATCGGCCTCACTGAAGCGTGTAAATTGGCTGACGGTTTTGCTGTCACCATCTATACGGATTCCAGGTATGCTTTTGGGGTGGTGCACGATTTTGGTGCACTATGGAGACACCGACAATTCCTAAAGTCTGATGGTAAGCCAATTTTGCATCATCAATTGATCAATGACCTCTTGACTGCCATTCTCCTTCCGTCACAGATTGCAGTATGTAAATGCACGGCACATACGGGGGCTACTGATGTTGTCTCTAGGGGGAACGCACGTGCTGATATAGCCGCAAAAGCAGCTGCACGCTTGCCCCTAGCACCTACTGACACTTTAACAAGCACCACTGAGGCTCTTTTCTCACTTCCAGAGTCTGTGGCTGCTATGCAAACACATGCTACAGCACAGGAGAAGCAGCAGTGGAAAACAACAGGGTGTACCTTTAACACGGACATCTGGATAGGGCCAGATTCTAAACCATGTCTTCCACGACACTTTTTTCCACACTTTGCGAAGTTGACACATGGTGGAGATCATGTATCAAAGGGGGGAATGTTATCAGCAATCACACAAACATGGTTTACAAAGGGGTTCACTACGGTTGCAGAAAAATTTTGTAAAGCTTGTATTATATGCGCTCAACATAATATAGGTAAAGCAGTGACAGTAACACAACAGGCAGCACACCAACCCCCAACGAGGCCATTTGAGCATTTGATGATGGATTTTGTGGAACTTACACCATCAGAGGGTAAGAAACACTGTCTAGTGATTGTTGACATGTGGTCCAAATGGGTGGAGGTGTTTCCCGCCACAAAACAGACAGCTTCAGTGGTGGCGAAAGCGCTCATGACAGAAATCATTCCCAGATGGGGAATACCGAGTCGCCTGTCTAGTGACAATGGAGCTCATTTTGTTAACACTGCGATAACACAAATAAGTTTGTATATTGGCATAGATATCAGACATCACTGTTCTTATCATCCGCAGAGTGCAGGGGCGGTGGAAAGGGAAAATGGGACGCTGAAAACAAAGCTAGCTAAATGCTGTGCAGACACAGGGCTCCCATGGACAAAGGCTCTGCCAGTGGTCCTAATGTACATGCGGATGAGAAAAAGGTCGCGCTCCAATCTAAGTCCATATGAGATCCTTTTTGGACGACCACCTTATGTAGGGATAGAACCGTCAAAGGCACCTCTTCCTTCTACCACCCTATGCGAAAGTGACATGTTAAGGTATTGCGTGCAACTATCTTCTGCTCTTTCTGTCATAAGAACACAGGTTTCAGCAGGTCTGCCTCAACCAGCAGGGGGTCCGCTGCACAAGCTCAAACCAGGAGACTTCGTGGTGGTGAAGGATTACCGGAGGAAACATTGGCACAGCAGACGTTGGAACGGACCGTTTCAGATCCTCTTGGTGACGCAAACGGCAGTGAAGATAGCAGAGAGAGCCACATGGATTCACGCCACACACTGCAAGCAGGTTCCTGACCCAGAAAGGAGCAGCGTTCCTGATCCGGAGAGGAGCAGCCAGGTTTGCGATAACCTACAGCTGGGTTTGCGATAACTCACATCAAGCGACAACACTTTCCGTTGTGTCGCCTACGGGGGAGAACTGAGAGCAAGCCTGACAGACGGCGATTCTGTGCTACTCTCAGCAACCGACGAGAAGACTGCGTGGGAAAAGGGGGGTGATAACTTCACCTTGCATCAAAGAGTGAAAAATTGACCTACAAACTGGTATGGCCACTGATTAAACTTTTTGCAGGAAACGACAGTGACGCTGAATACTGAAGGAACAATTCACTCTGCACTTCTGTTCAGCAATAAAAAACACACACAGTTTAGGTACTGACAGACTGTTTGACTTCTCTGAGGCTTCAGAGGAAAGTGTATTTTCTTTCCACTTTTGTTTCCACAAAACAACTGGTGGTTGAGAAAAACGACAAATGGAGCAGTCAGACCGGAAACGACGGAAATGGTACCCTCCACGACAATTCGGGGGTTCAGAGTTTGTGGTGTTTTTATTTTTTGTTACTGCATTTGTGGTGATTGCATTTGTGATACTAGAAAGATATGATAAACCATCGATTGATGTAATGACCTCTGCTAACAAAACCTTCCCAAATACTACTGACACACCCACACACATTGAAGTCACTCATGCAGCACAGAGGGGGGGAAAACGCCGCGTGATGCGCTCGACAGATGACACTTCCAGAGAACTATGGCGCTCACACTATAATAAGTACCGTAGATCAAATATCACTGTAATGACTAATATGACCTCTACTTTCATGCTCAACCCTTGCGACTATTTCTTGTGTAGGGAAGGGGGGTTACATGGTGGGCGAGCTGAAATCTACATATGCTATGTGTACACAGTGAAAGACATACGGGGCGGGCCGAGATGTTTCTCGTGGAACCAGGCTGTCTGGCATACAGGGGATCTTGATTGGGGTTTTGTAGTTCCTCAGGACCACACGAATCTAACCCATCGATTGTCAGTGCAGAAAGTGAATTTTACCACACCCACAGTATTGTTGACGTTAAAGGATGCTCAACCATCTGACCAAGGATATTTTATTGTGTGCGCTTGGGTGAACGGGGAGGCGGATCCATGTGGGCCGTTTTATATAGAAATAATTCCCTCGCCTATATCTGACATTCCACATAGACAATCTTTGACCGAAACGCTTGAAATTATGACAAATCAATGGACTTCCTTGGCTAATATTGACGATGCATTTTCTACTAATACCTGGCTAGGGTTAGTTAAGAAATTCACGCGTGACTCAGGTTACAATCACTCATGTTATGTTTGTTCACTTTTCCCTCACTCACAAAAACAAGCGACTCCAGTAAGACCCCAGCCTTTGACTTTAAGGGAAACCATCTGCGCGCTAACAGCACTTAAAGATGTTAGAGAGGAGGGGGGCCAATTTTACTCTGCCGACCCTCAACCAGCACCTTGTGCTGAGTTTACAAATCGTACTGTGCGCGCTCCTAATGGTACTATGCTTACCGCAAAAGAGGGTAAACTTTCAAACAGCTTAGGCCAATTTCATCCTAGTCTAATCTGAAACATGCACTTTGCATTGAGAGAGCTCAGCGAAAAGGTTCTCGTTATTTGGGATCAAATGCGGGCTGCCAACTGACTCTAAACTGTACATGTGCGACAGGTGAATATAACATTAGTCCATGTCTACACTCTACAGCAGGTCATCTGAATGCTTCTGCTCTAGACACATCCCTAACTCACATGATGCGCTGGCCTGATGATTCTGGTGCAGGGTCACTGGTGAGTTACGTTTGGATCTGTGGAGATAAGTGGTATCAGATTTTGACTCCCTTATGGGCTGGAAGATGTAGCATGATCTATTTGTCACCGTCCATTACTGTTATGACTTCTCTTGTACACACAACACACCATTATCCTCAGTACATGCCGATGTCACACGGAGGGGTTAGAGGGAAGCGAGAGGTAACAGGGCCGGGGAGTAAATTTGTTGCGGGGATCTTTCCATGGTGAGGTGCGGTCAATAATGCTCACAATATCGACCACATTCAGGAGAGCCTCGAAAATCTGACTGCGACTCTAATTTCAGGGTTCAACGAATTTCCTCCAGTCCTGCGAGCAATGCGTAGCATGCTGCTTCAGCATCAGATCGGGCTCGATTTGATATTAGCTGCCCAAGGGGGCCTGTGCCACATCATAGGTACACATTGCTGCACCTACATTCCAGACATTGAAGGTAACATCACTGACACTATTCATCAACTCAACTCACTCCTGACAGATCTCAAATCCCGCGACGTCTCGGCTGACACGTCCGGTTGGGATTGGGAACAATGGCTACTTGGCGGGGGTTGGAAAGCGTGGGTGGTGAGATTCATAGCTCCAGTGATCACATTCTTAGTAGGCTTTTTGATTATTGCTTGCTGTATCATCCCACTAATCAGGAAAATGTTTTCATCTCTGTTCATGACAAGTATGATCCAATACCAGGCCTTGCAGACTGCTGAAGACTCTACTGAGTTATTCCAAGTGCTTAAGTACAAAGATAGCTCCAGTGACACAGACAGTGGTGCAGTATAATCCTAATTATTTGTTTCATTCTGTTTTATTTTTCTTATGATGATTATATTTGTGTTGCTCAATGCTAGGAGTTGTGGAGTCATGACAGGTTGGTTTCAATTACCAGGAGGAGCACACTTGCACTCCCTGTACACATGGATAGGTCCAGACACACAGAGGGTTTAAGCTTTAGCTCTGATTACAGACTATTCTGTATTTTTATTATTCCTGATTTATACAGAGGACTTATTTTGTATTCCTCAAACACCATTTGTGATATATACATATATATAGCTATATGTCCAAGTGCTTGAATCATTAAAAGTAATTTTGTTATGTGATTAGCTTGTAATCAAAAGGGTGGAATGTGATGGCAAATTACATTTAACACTGTTAGGTTAGTGTGTTTAGATTATGGTTTAAACTTTATGGTTTCTGAATGTATAAAGCACTGGCTGAGAGAGAAACTCTGAGGCCTTTCTCGAAGGTCTCCGGTCATCTGTTTATCCAAACAACCCTTGATAAGGGAACAGAGGCGCCATAAACTTTCTTATTAGACACAGTTTATTTTCTCCCCCAGATGAGACCTCGAAGATGTTATGTCTTCCCCTGTCAACTAGGCCAAAGGGCTTGACATGACTCTTTGCTTTTTGTTTTAAGTAAGATGGGTTTCTGAAGGAAACCAGGGAGGGGGGTTTGAGAATGACCGTGTGTTTTAATCTGTATCGTGACTGTCTGCTGAAGTGTGAATTAGAAACGCTCTTGCATGCGTATGAGAGTACATGTGTTACAGCGTTCCTCCATTGATCAATGAGAATAAACACTCAATAACCAGACTTTGGTTTCTGCTCGATGGTCTTCATTTGTTTCACTACAAGCTTTAAACCTTTTATTTACTTACACCGTGTTGAACCGAGATAATTTCCACAACACCGCTAATCACAGCGCTGAACGGGTGTTGAAGTCTGGCATCAAAGCCAGCCATATCTTGTTTATTAATAGCCATACGGAAGAGTTGTGTAGTCGCTGAGAACTCTACGTTTGTCGTAAACTACCCGAAGTTTTTTCTGAACTACCGCATTTTTGAGATGAACGTGTTTTTTATCGCGTTTGTGGTTGTGATCAAATTATCTGCGGACTTCTGATTGACTACAAAAGCATCTACCATTCCTTTTAATGACTCAGGCGTTTGCTAGTTAACATAACTTTAGGCTACTGTATAACACAAAACAAAGTAGTATTGGGCGGTAATATGGTTTTGACTCATGTAGACACTGAGGGATAGATTTATCAAGCTGTTTACGCCTGTTTCCGTAGGCAAATATGCCGCTGGTGAAATGACATCAGTTATCCGAGCAAGACGAAGACATAGACCAGGCTGAACATATTGTTAACACAAGGATCACACTTTGTCAGTGGAGTGAACACGAAATCATGAAGCGTTACAGATTACGCAGCTGTGCAATATTACAGTTAGTGGAAGAAATCAAAGATGACATTAAATCTCAGCCTCAGCGTTCACATCCATACAGCAGTTGTTAAACTCCTTCTCGACATTACAAATATTGACATCAGGATCATTTTAAAACAGTCATAGCATCAGCAGTGGGAATATCTCAGTCTACACCCCGCCGTATCATAGCACCACTACTTAACGCTTTGCTACAGGGCAAGTTACGGTCTAGCAGGGGGGCGGAGAAAGGCACTTATGGCGTGATGGGTGTCAGGTTTGATAAATACTACGCTAAATGTGGAAGCATAGCATGCTATATTACCAAACTCTCATAAACAGACGCAGCGTAAACTGGGCTAGTTAGTAAATGAGGACCTATGTACCTTAAATCCGCGAAGTCTCAACACAAACATCACCTTGTGGTGGTAGATGGTATAAACCATTTAACACAAATTACACCTTTTAAATCCCCCTTAGGGAGAAACTAGCAGTCTACATTTCTTTTGTATATCGTCTGTCATACTAAATCTTTTCCAGAAAATACCAATTTGAAAAGTTTACGCAGAATTTTATGTTTTACAATCACCTCGATCACCCAAAAGTAGCTGTTTAAATCAATGCTTGCACTATAAAGCTGTGATCAATGATCTATGATGAAGAAAACAGTTTGTTAATTTAACAATACAGCGACTATGATGCCCATTCCCTTGTTAACCACAAACTAATATACATGTTATTGTCTGGACATGCCCTTTTTTCTCCTTTCTTTTCACAATAGTTAACGCATAACAAAAAAACTCACAACCTAAGTAATAGACACAATGTATTGCACAATATGTTATTTCTAAAACATACTATCATACAGATATCTATGAAATCCATAGTAACTTACGCTTTTTCTTACAAAATAAATATATGATGAACCTCCAGTGATGAACTTCCTCTTCATCTCGTGGGCAATAATAGAGAGAACCATACCAGTAGGAAAACAGCTTGCCGCGTGTTTGATGTGGCCACTCGGCCGTTCACATCTTGGGGATCGTTTACAGATCGCTGTGAAAGCTGTAAAAAGAATAAAAAACACAATTTAGCTACTTACACACAGGAAATCAACAATTATGGTAAAGGGCTGAGTATCTGCAGTCATGAATCATTACTAAACAGACTGTGTTAATGTTTTCCCACGAAAAGTATCAGCTCCTTAAATTTAGTACATGTAAAAGTACTTGCTTGTATATTAGTGCAACTGTTACTGTTTTTTGACTTCTGTTTACAAGTGAGAGAACACAATACAACATAAGCTAAGCTAAGATGATTACAGCCATCTTTCTCCCGTATTCGTAAAGGTTAGCACAAAAGAAAGTAATCATGTGGTTGCTGTTTCACGTTCTGGCCGCTAAACGGATTTCTAACATTAGACAGACATGAGGGGGATATCCGTCATGGCGCTATGCATCTCTGGCACGCATCTCTCTGTTTACATTATAGGCCAACGCGCACACTGCGACAATCACCACGGGGTTAGCACTATTGTTTTAGTCGTTTAAAAGAAAACAGGTTTGTCCTGTTTGTCACGTTACTGAGAACACAGATGGCAGAAAGGTAATAAGTTAAGCTGAAACTACAAATCTTCAGCTTGAGGGTTGTTAACATTAACTTTAGCTGTCCACATTACGTGTCCAAGGTGTTTACGTTATATTCCATCAAGCATGCAGGGACATGCACAAATCAACAGAGAACTCTGTAAAGAAACATTATCTAACAAGTGTAGTAAAGGGATGCTGTTGTAAAGGCTAACATTGCATGATTACCACAATGCTATCATGCTAGGCACAGTTTACCCGCAGCGCTTTGTCATAAAGTAGCGTTAGTGTTAGCCCCTATGCTAAAAGCATTGAGAAGCATTCCAAACGGGGTTGTCACAACTATTTTAGTGATTTAAAAGCAATATGTTTCTAGCAGATTGGCCCATTACTGTTGTTAAACCTGATCTTGATGAAAATGGATCATCTGGAAAGACCTTATGTGTTAAACCAACTCCTGATAAAGTTTTAGTCACAAACCAAACCATTTAGATAACGTTATAGCTGTAGCCTCGTCATCAAAGCCAATACACGCCTTATTTTATAGTGTCATGCCTTAGTTAAACAGCCACAATGCCTTGTATTTTGTAGCTTATCGTTGATAAATTATCTCAGATTATATTTTAAACATTATAGATCATTTTTTACTTACCCTTTGTAGACATGGATGTAATGGGGGGTCGTCTTTGCTTCGCCAACAGAAATGAATATAAAAAAAACCCGTCTTTTAGTGAACAGAGCAAAATAGATGTAGAGGAAAAACGGACTTTTGCAAAGGCTAATTAGCTAAACAGAGCTAACAATGACTAGCTAGCTAGCTAGTTAGCTACCTAGGCGAAAAAAACGGCAGGGAAAAGAGAGCCCCTTCTTTTGGCGAGCTGAGTGAAATATGGTAATTTTTAGGCTCGTGGATACGCCCAGGTGGCATCTTATTGGTCTAACCCACGTAGCCACGCCCAGGTACCATTTTTAGGCTCGTAGCCACGCCCATGTACCACTGTATAACTACTCTCCTCCTCTCCTCATGGTCTCTCTCTCTCTCTCTCTCTCTCTCTCTGTCTCTCTCTCTTCCTCCTCCTCTCCTCATGGTCTCTCTGTCTCTCTCTCTCTCTCTCTCTCTCTCTCTCTCTGTCTCTCTCTCTTCCTCCTCCTCTCCTCATGGTCTCTCTGTCTCTCTCTCTCTCTCTCTCTCTCTCTCTCTCTCTCTGTCTCTCTCTCTTCCTCCTCCTCTCCTCATGGTCTCTCTGTCTCTCTCTCTTCCTCCTCCTCTCCTCATGGTCTCTCTGTCTCTCTCCTCCTTAGGGCTCTTTGTCTGTCTCATCCTCTCCTATCCTCCTCAGGAAACTTCTTCCTTATTTGGGAGTTGACAGCACAGCAGATCATTAGTAAGGGAGCACCGTACCACCCAAACCCCCATCACGGGTTGAGGCTAGATATTTGCTCTTTCTATTATGGTAGATTCCCCCCCACAACGGCGGGTCAGACACCTGATTAAACCACTGCTAACATCAACTCTAGCCTCCTCGTCCTCGGGTCCCTGGTTAGCTTACTCGTCATGATCTACCACACATTCTCCCCCCTGATTCTCCTCTTGGGCCTGGCTACTTCTGAACAATGTGGTGATAGATGGAACCTGACGCCTCCCTCTCCTCTTTTTCTCTTTTTTGTTTGTGTTTAGTACAACCGCTTCTCTCACTCATTTTCTTGACCTACAACGACTGATCCCACAGTCCGCTCGATTCAGCGCGGGGTTATTTGAAGACTGCGAAGGGGCGGGTTGTTACATCAGTACTTTCCACACCTGTGCTTGACCAATTATATAATTCTATTTAAATTAATACAAATATCAGCATGCTTTTTATTGGTTATACATGGTGTCATTATCTGAAATGTAAAGACAATTCTTCCCCTGGCTTGGGCCCCAAGTGTGAATGGGCCCCTGGGCCCGTGCCCATAATGCCTACTGGGTAATCTGGGCTTGACCGTAGTAGTAGTACTGCCTGGTAATAGTAGTATTTGGGATAGGTCTCAGGTTGTTAAATTGTCTCCATATTTCCTTCACTTGCTTTCCTTCCTTCCCATCCCACGGAGGAAGCATGGGAGAGATGTGAGGAGAGAGGAAACAAGGAAATGTGTTTTAGAGGGATGAGACGTTCTTTCCTCTAAAGCGTAACGTGAATTTGTCAGCTGTTTGGGCGGAGTTGGCAGCGGCTTTCAGCTGCACGGCTTCCAGGAAGGCTGCTCTCTGTATCCTCGCTCATAGCTCCTCGATGATCCCTCCTCCATCCTCGCTCCTCGGGGCAGAAATAAGAGCTTCACTGAGGAGAGACCGAACATCTTCAGCTGAGGAGCGAGGAGATATCAAATAAGGGTTGAGATGCAGCCTTAGTATTCTTGAATGTAGCTCCTCAGAGATCCATCCTCCATCCTCACTCCTCATCCTCCATCCTCTCTCTCCTCTCCTCGCTCCTCCATCCTCCATCCTCCATCCTCGCTCCTCCATCCTCTCTCCTCGGGGCAGGAATGAGAGCTTTGAGACGACCTTCATGAAGGAGAGCCAGAACAACTTCCTGTTTGAGCGAGGAGCGAGGAGATATCAAATAAGAGACTCTGGATTCACCCTTACAGTAAAGGCTGTGTGTGTGAATCAGTGTGTTGTTGCAGACACTAGAGGACAGCAGTGTGAAGGAAATGTTCTACTCAGTAACTACAGTAGTTTCATTCACATACTGTACTGCAGTAAAAGTACCACACAGTACAAATACTCTGTTACAGTAAAAGTCCTGCATTGAAAATGTTCCTTCAGTGAAAGTGTGTAAGTATCATCAGTGAAATGTAGTTCTGAAAGTTAAAATGTCCCCTGTGACTGTTTTAATATTCTATATTAGATGATTTATACTCATCATTGATGTAAAAGCAGGATTTTACTGTTGGAGCTGGTTGATCTGGAGCTCATTTGGAACTTTTAACTGATGATTATTTTCATTCTGGATTCATCTGCTGATTATTTTCTTCATTCATTGATTGATTGGTTTGTAAAAATAGTGAGAAAAGTTCATCACAAATTAGCCAGAGCCCAAAGTGACTCCTTCACAATGTTTGTTCTGTCAAAGCAACAGTCCAGACCTCACGATTATTACTCATACATTAACAGTATTAACTATTAGTAACTATATTAAAATAAATCAAAGTTAAACATACATTAAAAAATATTAAAACTAAGTTAAAAAACAAGTCAAAAATTATCAAGATAAATATTGAAATTATGACAAGAAAATGAAAAATCTAAATTAAGAAACTAAATCAACTTATTAAAA
The DNA here is from genome assembly GCA_023631565.1 of Gymnocephalus cernua. Taxonomy (NCBI): domain Eukaryota; kingdom Metazoa; phylum Chordata; class Actinopteri; order Perciformes; family Percidae; genus Gymnocephalus; species Gymnocephalus cernua. The sequence continues at coordinate 4,433,370 of CM042436.1, forward strand.
ACAATTCAACATTTAAAAAATAATTCAAATTATTAAAAATAAATTAATAAACATATTTGAATATTTCATCCTGAAATGTAACATTATTTCTACTATTATATTAACTTTATTAACATTAATAAAATGTTGGTAAATAATAAATGACTTCAACCATCAGAATAGTTTGACATTAATTTTCAGTATTTTATATAATGTTATCAGATGAAATGCTCCACCTGTTTTTAGACTCAGACAGCAGCCTTATCTGTCTGCTGCAGGGGCTGATGGGAGATGTGAGGAGCTGCTAGAAACCACGTGGCCCTCGTCTGATCTCACAGCTCGTCCTTGTTTGGCCTCAGCTGCATCAGAGCGCCACTTCTCCCCAGGTTCACCAGAGGAAACACCACTCAACTAAATGCTTTTCCTCCCAGCTGCTGCTCTGTGCTGTCTGTGTTCAGGTGAGTGTTTCCAGCCAATCAGGAGCCAACAAACTCCACCTTTAACACACTCACCTTCATCTACCTGTCTGTTTCTCTACAGCGCTGGCTGCCATGGCAACACAGCTGATTCAGGAGGATTTAACATGGACCAGGAGCGTTGATGGAGACGTCTCCTTCAGCTGTCGAGGCACTCAGCAGTGTGACAGAGATTATATATTCTGGTACCAGAAGAGAGACACAGGAACATTCACAAGGATTATTAGTATTGCCAAGAGTGATGGTGACATATATAAGGGATTCAATCATCCTCAGGAAGATGATTTCTCAGTTGTGAATAAACAGAACGGCTGTGAGTTGCAGATCCAGAAGGTTAAACTCAATCATTCAGCCACCTACTACTGCTCCTGTTGGAAGGTTGCTCCCCACAGTGAGAAATGCTCCCTGCAGCCTGAACAAAAAGCTCCAGATGAACAGATGTCAAACAGTGTTAGTGACAGGAAGAGATCAGTAAACCACAGCCCAGGTTCACATATTTCACCTCCATCTCAGCCACAGTCACAAACACTGTTGGCCAGTAACGCATTACTAACTCATATATTACTCTTATATTATTAGGATACTTTCCCCAGTCATGAGTAGTGTAAGGGATTACAATTTACAAAACAGTAATTATATTACAGTTATTAATCCAGTTAGGAAGAAAAACTACTCAAGTACTGAGTAACTGTTGAGTAACGTCTGATTTATTTATCACATCAAAAATATATATATATATATATATATATATATATATATATATATATATATATATATATATATATATATATATATATGTATATCGATGGGCTGTCAATCGATTAACAAATTGTAACATACCATGAATGGTACTTGAGATAGGTGTTATTGCTGCAGGGCGATACGTCTTCCTGAATGTCTGTTAACAACTCATTGCCGTCATCGTGAAGTTATCTCGCGGTTATGTAAATATCTGCACTATGCCATTTATATAGCTAGAATAATACATGTTTCCAATTATATAATGTTTCTATAGTACAAATGTTACTTTACGCTGTTCTTATGTGGGTAAGGCCACCACACATCCAGATAAGAGCCCTTCATGACCCGTCAGTCTCCATAGGATAACATGGGACAACTCCACCCCCGACCTGATAGCCCCAAATATATTTACATCTTTCTAAAAACACTTTTCCATGTCTCACCAAAACATCAAAACATTTTAAAACACTAATTCATCTGTCGTATGACCATGACAACGGTACATGAAACAATAAACACAACCTGTCATTAAAAAAGAAATTACCGCATCAAACATCTTACTTACCACACTCAAACTGGGTTCTCGGGTCTAACTTTGTACAAGCATGACGTCATGACGCCAACTTTCCCTGGTCTGGTAGATCTGGTGTGCTGACCAAATTTGACATTTGCATCGTGTCTTGTTTTTGAGATAACAGCAATGTTTCATTTATTGAAATTTATTGAAAAGATTTCTGGTACAGGATATACAATCCTCTATCCCAGACACTAAAAAAAACAGAAAACATATATATATATATATATATATATATATATATATATATATATATATATATATATATATATATATATATATATATATATATACATATACATACACATTTTAACATTTTATAAAACACATTGTCACAATTGAAGTTTTCTAACAGTTCATGAATAAATGACATAAAATGAATTACATAAATTACTGGCAAGCTGTATAATTATCCATCCATCCAGCCAGCCTATTCTTAAAGGTATTGATAGAAGGGGAACGCACAACTTCTTCAGGAAGGTCGTTCCATGATTTTACCACACGGAGTGTAAAAAAGTTCTTTCTCTTTTCAGACCGGCATGTTTTCGGGTAAAGTTTTAAAGAACTCCTCGTGTCTCGTACCTGTTGTTCCAAAACTGAAAGATAGGCTCAACTGTTACATCATATATTCCCTGTACAACATTAACTCATTATTGCTACATTTAATCTTAACAAAAATACTTTCTTGAAATTCTGAAACAGTTACCATTTCTTTTGCTCCTAAAGTTGTGTGTACATAAAGCAGTAAGCCTCTACCTATATCATTCTCTATATTCCTAGAAAACATGTTATAATCCTCTATATCATCCAAGTTATCTGTTATCCATCTGTTGTTTATGACTTTTTGATTTCACTTCTGTGATTCCCATTATATGAATAAGCGGGAGTAGTCTCAAACGAACAGCAAATTCAGGCAGTTTGTTATGAAGTTGATCTGCATTGGTGTATAAACATGAGATGTTGGGCGGAGATTTACATTCCTGTGCTACTTTAACAGGGACGGGGACTGGCTGCTTAAGGCACTCAGTCTTAGGGACTCTCACCACTCTCCTTGCCCAGGGAGGTCCACGGACTCTGAAGGTGTATTCTCCTGATGACTTCCACTGTTTTTCCTTTGTTTCTTCATATTGAGAATGAGGAGATGTCGTCACGCCACAACGCCCCGCCCCCCTCCGCCATTTTTGGGTGCTCATGTTCATTGTTTGTGTTGGGAGCAGAGGAGGTTCTTCTGTTTTTCTATAGTCTAGATTCAAGATAATTAACTATTTTAGAGTGTCTGGAACACACTGCTGTGTAAAAAACTGATTCAGTTCCTATATTACTATATAATGCGCCCCGATGTCATTCTTCGTCCAATCACAACGGGTTATCCCGCTGCAGACGGAAAAAACTTCACCGAGGTTGAGGTGCTGATCGCGGAGGTGGAGGCGAGAAATGTTTTTCTGTCTGGAGGTTTGTCATCTCGGATAAGTAATAAAAGAAAATGCCCAGATTGGCAACTGTTGACCAGGCAGTGAATGGCAGAAATTAAAAAAACAATGTCTAATGTCGAAGTGGAAATCAAGAGAATAGAGGCAGCGCCACACCAGTTAGAGAACAACATGCATCTCAGTGTCAGTCCAAATGACGCACAATAAGCAGTTTGAACCCACCGATGTAATGCCATTTATTTTAAGTGATAGTATAGAGTGCGAGAGAGATCCGAATCAGAGGAGAGGTTAGCGAGGCCAACGTCTCCACGGCAGGTGACAGTGCGCATGGATCCGCGCGCCATGCATGGATGAAATATTGAAATAGTAAATAGAACTACAGTAACAGAAATATGTGCAGAATCAAGACAGTCAAGACGGCCCAGTGTTTGGTGGACCGGGTACACCTTGTTCACTTAGTAGCCTACAAATCATCCACAGGATCAATTACGCATCACATGAGTTTGCCCCCCCGACACCTTCCTGGGGAGATGGAGCCGTGCGTCCCGCCTTCCGTGCGCCATGGATGTCTGAGCCTCAGTAACTACAGACTTACAGACACTAACAAAAAGATCGCCACAGAATAATGTAATACAGGCTATTACATTTTTCCATGCCGATGTTTTTTGATGCACAGTGAGTATATATTTCATCTATGGGAAATACAGAGGATGACTGAAAATATTTTCTAAGTGGATTTATAATTCATTTCCCGTCCTCATGTTTAGAGGTTAAGTAGCCTGCAGATTAAACTTTTAACTTTTAACTTAGAATTCTCCACGTTAGAGAGTCAGACAAGACTTTGCGGACGGTCGGCACATTCTCACGTCAAGTTTTTTTTTATACATCACAAAGTGTCCGTGACAACCAGCGTACGCAAGTTTTTCGTGCGTACGCAACGTTTATACATGAGGCCCCTGGTCTCTGTTCCGTTGTGCTGCAGCAGCTCGTATGTGTCGACGTGGTTGATATCAGCAGCTTCTCTAGATACCTCTGCTTGGCGCTGGTAGGAAGTTTCTCCCTGTAAGGTCTTTTCTTTTGCTGCCTTTTCTCCATTTCTTCTTAATTTTCTTAAGTTTAAACACCGTGGTAATAATTTTCAGTGCCGTCTCTGTGTCGCTCGCTCGTACAATGTTGCCCCTGGCAACCGATAGTGTAGGCACCCAAAAACGGACTCAGACCCCTCCCAAATCGTGATGTATGTCCTCCTTCTTATAGCTCCTTTCCTTTTCTCTCTCAGTCTTTATAGTCTTGTCAGATCATTTGCTAGTCTCACGTTTCTGTGCTTATCCGTTTGGTGCAGCGCAGAGATCTTCCTGAACAGGCTGATCTTTAACTCCATACTTTGCAGAGTAACCAGAACAGGTCTCCCCAGTCTCACCGGTCCATCTGCACCCTCACTCCTGCTGTATTTTCCAAGCCGGGCAACTCTCACGAATGAGTCCACGGTTGTGCAGACCTTGCACGTTTTAAATACATCTTTTACGGCGTCTACATCTTTTTGATGTCGCTCTTCCCCGTCACTCTTTTATTCCAAACAGCACAATGGTCCTTTCTCTTGATTTCCTTTCATCCAGTTCAGTGAGAACTTTGTTAAAGGCAAAATGATTCACCTTTGGTTCACCGTTTTCCACAACTTCGGCCCAACTCAGCGTAAGCTACCTTTTTTCTGGTGTTCGTTGAGCTGCTCCTGTATGATTTCGACCACCCTCGTCTCATCACATTTTTTCTCCAACTTAATTTCCATCTCCTTCATTCGTTGCTCAAATTTTTGGATTACAATTTGGCACATTTCTTCGATCATCTGCTCCATTGCGATTTTCTTTTCCACACTGTCCTCGCAGTATGGGCAAAACCACATTATGCCTGTGTTTAGCTTCTGCAGTATGACATACTCCACTTCGTCTTTTTTTAGACATTTAATGCAGTAATCCTTCTTACAGCGCTTACACATTAAGTTTTTTGCTTCTGTTGAGAAAAACTAAAAGACGTGTTCTTGGATCTTTGAGGAAGGAGAAAAGGCCTGGGAGCAATTGGAGGATTAAGAGAATATTTAATTAACACTATGATGAAAGCGACATGACAAAGGCAACAGTTACAATTTAACTGACATTGGACAAACAAGACAATACAATACAATACAATACACTGCGAGCAGCGGACAGCAAAGATGCTTCCCCGGTGGAGTCACATTTTTACTGTCCCGAATTTGGGTCTCCCTCCTGGCTATATTCCTTTTGCCTCAGGGGCGGTTACTTCTTACTCTCCTGAGTAAGAATCATCCTTATTGGCTCTTCGTTGGCATGGAGACGTATTGGACGCTTCTCGTTGGTTTCTTCGCTGTCCAATTAGGGAGGGCATACTTTAGCCCCTGTCCCCTTGAGGTCATTTTCATTCATAGATCAAAAAGATTCAACCATGTAGATGGCAACTCTTTACAAGTAATGCAGGAATCAACATTGTATTGTCTTAATCTTGTCTGAGACTCCAGGGTGTTGGAGGCAGAGGAAGACAGGAGGTTATTCCCTGCTGTGTAACAGAAGTGTAACAGACGGTTCCTTTCTATATGTTAATTGCTTGGTTTTGATCTAGTCTATCTACAAGAGACAGGAAGAGAGGGGGAGGGCAGGGGCATGATATGGAGTTTGCATTGAATTTAATCCTATTTTCTAACCCAGCTGCAGCATATCATTTCTTACATTAAACATAAAACATAAAAGCATATAATATACATGGTTATCAAGCATCACCATTATTGAAACTTTATTTAACTCAACACTTCCAAGCTTCCCACAGGAGTATGGCATAGCTGACAAACGTTTTCTTTGTCTGCTCGCGGCCTGCTGTCTGCAGCTTGCTCCTTGCTGCCATCCGCCATCTTTTTCCTACTACTTTTTCGTCCTCCATTTCAGTCATCCCAGTTGTACCCTACAGTTTCTTCTTCAGAAATCTACTCAACTAAAAGTAAACAGTATAGTGATTTAAAACTACTCCTGAACTTTCTTTTCTTAACACCACAGAGAAACAATAATAAAAGATCTCAAACACAAAACTATACTAATAATTACATTAATAATACTAATAAATGTATGTACAAGTGATAAAAACATGAATAATTCCTTTTTGAAAATCAGTTCCTGATTACAATCATTTAGACAAAATTGTCAAAATGATGAAATCAAAAACAAGCTTCAACATTTAAAGATTAAAATCCTCTGATTTGACCTGCTGCAGGAATAAAGTCTGTTCCTCCTCACAATGCTGATCTGCTCTTAATGCTAACACTTCCTGTGTCTCCTTCACAATAAAAGCTTTGCAGACACATTTCTAACATCACATGTTGGAACTGATTTCAGCAGATAATCTCACTTTAGTCTTTTCATCCAACCACAACTTTGATCCAGAACCAGAGACCAGACATGATGTTCATGGTCCCCAGAGGATACATCCTGATATTTATACACATTTTAAGATGTCTTATAAACTGTTCATCAACAGAGAAATGTCTAATGACAACATGTGACAGAATATGGATTGAAGATAGTGTCATCATGTAATGCCAGATGTGCCTGCCAACGGTGACTGAACTGGCAGCATTCAATAACTCCACATCTAATCTGCAGAAGCATGTTTTGGTAAGCATTTGTTCATTGGTACTTCAAACTAAGTTTTCATGACTAATAGAAAATTGCCACTTAGCAAAACAACATGTTTCGTGGCATTGCTAATTTTTGTCTAGCACTAGCAACCCATAGGGCAACATATGTAGGACACTGGCTAAATGAATTCCCACACATCTAATTAGCTCATACGGGCTACTTAGGTGTGTAGAAGCTAGCTGCTAGTCTGGCTGTGAACATTAGTCTCGGTTGAATAAATAGGCTGAGCCCCACCGAAGTTGTCACTGGTACGTAGCTCGAGTTGCTACAGCCAGCAGCTAACGCAGCCTGGCAGCTACAGCGCTACACTCTGGGGGTATGAACATGATGGAGGATCATCAACATGCCCCCAGAGTGTAGCTCTGTAGCTGCATGGCTGTGTTAGCTGTTGGCTGTAGCAAATCAAGCTAAGTTAAACCAATTGTTTTCAGAGTTTTATTTTGTACCGACAGAACTCGGTGACCTCGAGAAACGGAGATCTATGTGAAAACTCGCCGGATTTCTCCTTTAAGGTGGACATACAAACTACTTCCATGTAGACATACATGGGACAGGACCATTTGGTATTTTTAGCAGCTGTCATGGAGTTACTTTTACAAGTTAGGAGTTTATTTGACGTGTTTTATCATTAGACATTAAGCACACAGCCTGCCCTCAGAGTATTTAGCTTGTTTTTCTGAAATGTCCCTGACACTGAGATTTGAGTTATATTTTGGTCATTTATGGAGTCAGAACAAGGGATTTGGCCTTGATTTGCATTATAACTGTTGTTTATGTTTGTGAAGAAAAGGATGGCCCTCAGAACTAACAATGTACGGCACTTTCACTTTCAGCTGATTGTTTGAAAACGTTTTATGGGATGGTCTGAACTAAAATTGCACATTATACCTTTCTCAGGGCTCCTGCACACCACCTGCGTGGCGTGAGTGTCAGCTGTGTGGCGTGTCCGTTTTTATTTTGGCTCACATGTTAAACGCGTGCATGCTAGAAATAGGACCGTGTCAGGGTTGCTACAAGGTTTATACCCAAACGCAGAGAGCAGGCAGGAGATTGTTGAGCTTGAGGATTCATTAACAAACTAAAGTCCAATAAGAAAAAACGCAGGCAGTCCACACAGCAACAGAATAAAGAAAATACTACAATGATCCGACACAGGACAAGGGGAACACAAAGACTAAATACAAGAGGTAACGAGGAAACAAGAGGCAGGTGACACAAGGGCTGGGAAACAGGTGGAGAACATCAGGTAATCACATAGGCGGTAAAAACTAGACATCACAAGGGGAGACAGACAACCTTTCAAAATAAGACAGGAAACAGAACTAAATACAAAACAGCAAAACAGACTAACAAAATAAGACAAAACACCAAAACCATAACAGAACCCCCTCCTCAAGGGACGGATTCCAGACGTCCCACAAAAACCAAACAAACAAACAGAAAACCACCCAAGGAGGGCGAGAGAGTCCGGAGGAGGAAAAAGAAGTCACTGGGGCACGGGGAACAGAGAGCACTGGGGCACAGGGAACAGAAGAGCGCTGGGGGCACAGGGAACGAAGAGCGCTGGGGCACAGGGAACGAAGAGCGCTGGGGCACAGGGAACGAAGAGCGCTGGGGGCACAGGGAACGAAGATCGCTGGGGCACAGGAGACAGAGAGCCGGAGAGGCCTAGAGGAAACAGAGGGCCGGAGAGGCCTGAGGAAAACCAGAGGACCACTAGGGACAGGGAGCAGAGGGAGGCCTCGGCAAGAGGGGAACTCCCAGGCGGCTGGCGGCAAAGGTGGAGCGAGAAGGACGTCGATGGCTCCAAGGCGGCCTGCAGCGACGGCGAAACCCCTCAGGTGGCCGAACTGGACGGCAAAAGTGCAGCCCCTCAGGCGGCAGAGCAGGACTTCGAGGGCTCCGAGGTGGCCTGCAGCGACGGCGAAACCCCTCTCGGGACTGGCGGCGAAGGCGATATCCCTCTGAGGGCTGGCGGCAAAGGCGATATCCCTCTGAGGGCCGGCGGCAAAGGCAATGTCTCACTCGAGGCCGGGGGAGAAGGCGACATCCCCTCTGAGGCCGGGCAGGCGAAGGGCCAGCTGGGGAGCCAGACGAGTCAGCCGGACTGGAGACAGGCGACGAGTCAGCCGGACTGGAGGCAGGCGAAGGGACTGCTAGACCGGAACCAGGCGAAGGGACTGCTGGACTGGAACCAGGCGAAGGGACTGCTGGACCGGAACCAGGCGAAGGGACTGCTGGACCGGAACCAGGCGAAGGGACTGCTGGACCGGAACCAGGCGAAGGGACTGCTGGACTGGAACCAGGCGAAGGGACTGCTGGACCGGAACCAGGCGAAGGGACTGCTGGACTGGAACCAGGCGAAGGGACTGCTGGACTGGAACCAGGCGAAGGGACTGCTGGACCGGAACCAGGCGAAGGGACTGCTGGACTGGAACCAGGCGAAGGGACTGCTGGACTGGAAACAGGCGAAGGGACTGCTGGACCGGAACCAGGCGAAGGGACTGCTGGACCGGAACCAGGCGAAGGGACTGCTGGACCGATGACAAGCGACGGGTCAGCTGGGCCGATGACCGGACCGCCGATAGGACACGGGACATGAACTGGTGTAGACGCTCCATATTCATACATGAACTGGTGTAGACGCTCCATATTCATACATGAACTGGTGTAGACGCTCCATATTCATACATGAACTGGTGTAGACGCTCCATATTCATACATGAACTGGGGTAGACGCTCCATATTCATACATGAACTGGGGTAGACGCTCCATATTCATACATGAACTGGTGTAGACGCTCCATATTCATACATGAACTGGTGTAGACGCTCCATATTCATACATGAACTGGGGTAGACGCTCCATATTCATACATGAACTGGTGTAGATGCTCCATATTCATACATGAACTGGGGTAGACGCTCCATATTCATACATGAACTGGTGTAGATGCTCCATATTCATACATGAACTGGTGTAGACGCTCCATATTCATACATGAACTGGTGTAGACGCTCCATATTCATACATGAACTGGGGTAGACTCTCCATATTCATGCTCCATCTTGAAATACGTTAGCCGGTGAGGGACATACAGGACATACTGCTCCACCTTTCACGTTTTTGACTCACAGCTGCTCGTCACTTCCCGGCCCGGCAAGTTAGAAGAAGGAAACATGGAGGACCACACGTATTCAAAATCTAAATGTTCTTCTTCTTCTTCGCCCAGAATAATAAAACGGAGATTGAAAAGAGCAAGAGACCGGCGTCATCAGAAAAAGAGAACAAATCCTAACTAATTCTCCTCCGGACCGCTGCAGTCTCTTTTTCTCCGTCGGGTGGCGTGCGTGCCTGCTCGTGGTGTGAAGCGTGCGTCCTTGCCACTGTCTGACATCCACTCCAACAACCACGGCTGATTGACGGCCTTTTGTACACTTTTACTTTTTGAAGCGTGGCGTCTACCGTAGCTGTAATACGTACTTTAAACTGCGTGGCGAGAGAGAGTTGATTGATACATGATCTCAACGCTAGATGGGAGAAATTCTTACACAACGTAGCTTTAAATATTACACCTGTCAATACAGAACCAAATATTCTGGAGGCTATTTTACCGTCAATACTGCCGACGTCTTTACTGTAATCAGATCAGTATATATTCATGTTTATGTTTATGGGAAACATCCATGTGTCCAGACAAGGCTAGCAGCAGCAGCAGCACCACGTCAGACACAGAAAACGCCACGCAGACGCCACGCAACTGACACGCCACGCTCACGCCACGCAGGCAGTGTGCCGGAGCCCTAAGGGTCTTAAATGTCATGTGTGACATGTGTTATGTTGTTATTACATGTGTAGACATTTGTATAGATGTTTATACATTTGTATAGATTTGTCTTTAATTAAAACAAAATAGTTTGGGATTTATGACCCTTGTCTTATTTTCACTACATGAGAGAGATCCCCCCCCCCCCCCCCCCCCCCCCCGCTCCGTTTTACAGTTTAGTTTATATGTAACTAAGTAACTTTTACTTAAAGTACATTTTAAAAATGTGAGCTGATGATGTCACTGGATAAAAAGGTATCAAAGTCAGTAGGATTCATCCTCTGAGGAACATGAACGTCTGAACCAACGATCCACAGAGACACTCTGCTAGTGGCTCTAAAAAGGACAGAAAAGAAGAGACAGTCATGTTAATATGAACATTAGAGAAACACATCATGGAGCTGGAATATGATCCTGGTTAATAACTTGGACTGGTTCACCTCAGCAGACACATTCACCAGCTGACAGGTTTTTGTATCACTCAGTTTCACTGTGAGAGACGGATGGTACTACTGGATCTTTGGCTCTGGAACTAAACTGATTGTAACAGGTAAGAATAAACATTCATTTTCCTTCAGTTATTATGATGAACAAGATTAAAATGTGTTTGAATGAGTTTCTGCTGCTTCAGGCTTCACATGTTAGTTTTTTCATCATCAGAAGAGAATTGTTGCAGCCATGCAGCTATTGTTACATAAAAAGGTTCATAGTTCCTGAAAACATGTTTAAATCTCACTGCACAACTCCAGTTCTTCTTTATTTCTGCAGGAGATTAATCTGATTTATATAGAGAAAGTTTGATGAAATGTTAGAAACATACAGTATTTGATCCTCTCAGTTAATCAGCAATAAGATAATATATGATGGTAAACATCATCTAATATATGTCACTACATGGATTTTATAAAGAGTATAACTTTAATTATATTGTTTAGGGTAATTAATCATTTTGAGAAGGTTATTGTATTTTATATGATGGTACATTTGTCTTTTAGTGGAAGATATATTTATACATGAAGACACAGAGATACTGAATATGATATTACAATAAACATACTACTTATATTACTAATTTATATATTTATATATATGATACACGATGATATATAACAGCACAAACTTATTAAAAGTACGCTGAGATACATATATTTATATGTATCTCAGGGCATTTTAATATAAATAGTATTTGATGATTAACATAATCTGAACATTTTATTGTAATTGTGTATTAAAGGTAAAATTGTTGTGAAAAAACTATGAAATTACTGATATATTGATTTGTTTCTTAAGCAATTAGAGTAAAATATGAGGTGGTAAATATATATGTTCTATGTAGCCTATTGTAGTAATTAAAATGATAATTGTATTTTATGAAAAGATGAATATATAATTATTTTAATATGTAGTTAACTCTACAACAGTTTTCCTTTGTGTGAAGGTACATTTTATTATTTTATTTCATGAAAATCATTCACGCTTTAATGTTAAGATTTATTTTACAAAACATGATTTCTACTCGTTCAAAGTCAATCTTTATTGGCTCCTATACAAATAGTTTTTCATTAGTGGTTATCAAATAAGGACTAAGACTCAAATAAATAGTTATATTTGATCTTCATATCAAAAGTATAAACACATGATGAACAGAGTCATAGATGAGTTAAAGTTCATACTGAAAGTGGCTGTTATTTAAAATAAATATCACATCTAATAACAATTACTTAACTTACCAGAGAGACAGTGATTTCTATCTGCTGTTGACCTCATACATTTAAAATATCAATTATTGAAATCTTTGTTGTTGTTGTTATATTTACTTGCCCGACGTGGCGTTTTACTTGCCCCGGGCCATGGGGCAACAATTACTGTTGAACATTTTATTGTAGTTGTGTATAAACGTGAACATGGTTGTTAAAAATGATATGTCATCTTTTATGAATTGTGTAGTTTCAATATATATTAAAATATGTTATACAGATTACAATAATTTAAAATTGCTCAAGTATTACATGTGAAAGTAAATGTTATTTATTATAATATAGAAATGAATTGTCCATTCTATGAAGGAAAATGTCATCACTATTTAATGTTAGTAATAATAATTCTAGTGAACAGACTTTGTACATGAATCCATAATGTGTGTCCATAATTGTGTGTAGTCCCCATATAAGACGTGGTGACATGAGCTGATGCGTGTGTTTGATATGAAGGTGAATCCAGTAGATGGAGTGAACTTTGTGCTGTATTGATGAGTAGTTTAGTGATCAGAGTCCATGTAGTTTCCAGGATCAGACTGAATGCAGTGCTGGAAGCTGCTGTTGACTGTGTGAATGTGTGTCTGTGCTGCTTGTTGCTGCTGTCAAACTTCAGATGAGCCGGTAGTGAAGCCCGTGGTGAGCGTGTACCCAGCAGCATCCAGAGCCCACCTGGAGGGGAAGAGCGCCCTGCTGTGTCTGGCCTCAGCCATGTTTCCTCCTCTGGTCCAGTTCTCCTGGAGAAGACGAAAGGAGAATGGTCCTCTGGAGGAGCTGCTCCCTGCTGAGGGAGAGCAGCTGGAGATCAGAGAGTCGGGACGCACCGCCGCCATCTTGCTGATCCATCAGCAAGAGAACAGCACATATAAATACCGCTGCTCCGTCCAGCATGAGGGGGGACCAGTGGAGGCCCAAACAGAACAAGGTGATGAAGGCTTGGTGAATGTGTTCAGCAGAGATTCAGCTTCATGTGGAGATGCTGTCAAAGAGCTCAGAGGAGGAGATGACTGACATTTGTCACTGCAACTCCAAACATTTCCCTGCTTTTCTGTTTCAGAGGTTCCAGCTTCTGTCCCGTCTCAGTACCAAGTGAAGCTGTTGTGTCTGCTGTACACACAGCTGATAGTGAAGAGTCTGGTGTACTGCTGTGGACTCTCTCTGCTGATGATCCTCAGAAACAAGGGACCGTCCACCAACTGAACACATGCTGACTGACTGTTTTCTGCTCGCCTTTTCTCACCATCAAATCTCATCAATTCATCTCATTTATCACTTTGATCAATATTCTCAGATATCAATTATGTCTTGTTGTAGTCGTCATCTTAACCATATAAATACATATATATCTTAGCAGTTACTAGGTGTAACTTCTGTGGTGTTTTTAGATACTTTAGTTTATTTTTACTTTTAATTGTGACTTGTATAATGATAGATCATTTGAATAATCAGCTGTCTGGTAGATATTTTATAGTTCATAGTATTTTTTCTGTCCTTGTGTTTCTCTTTAATACATTATGCAAAGTGTGGCAGCTTTGTCTTTTTTTCAGTGTAACATTCCTGTTGAACGTAAATGAACATAAATAAAAGTTTTTTGGATTTCATTTAAATAACTAGAATCAGAATCATTGTCAGTGGACAGCTGACCAAAGATAACAGATATATGTAACCAGTTGTTGTATAGAAATCAGTAGGTGTGGCTGTTCCACGCTGGAGTCTTCTCCAGGACAAATCTTCATGGTGAGTGTCTCAGTAATACCTGGGCTCATGTGCTATATGGGCCACAGGTATTTGGTGATCATAACATTCTTTAAAAATAGGCTTTAAAAGCACATATTTAATAAGAAGATGCCTTATTTGCATTGCAGACATTAACCACTGAGACATCAGATCAGAAAACACTCATGTGAGTTGTTTTTCATGTTTGTATGAGGACTCTCATCAAATCCAAGTGTAAACTGTAAAGTTGACCTTTGATGGCTAAACCCCCCATAAATAAAGTCCATGGACGTGACCTCCAGGTGGGTCATCATTGCTGCTCTCTGGCTCAGTTAAACTGTGTGTGGGTCGAGGGCTCAGTGGAAAAAAGGCTTCCAGACAACAAGAGAAAAGACACACAGCTGCAGAGAGGAAGAGGAGTTCCTGAGTGGTTCCAGCAGCAGCAGATATCAATCTGTTCTCAGTGGTTATTAGAAATCATAAAAAACTGTTGACAGAGAATCATCACTTCCTTTCCTGCAGCAGACGGGCTGTGTGGGTTTCTGCTCTGCAGCCTTTCTCACATTAACAACACAATGACAGTTACAACCATCCACTCTGGTTCAACTATCATTCAGGAACTTGAGTTTGGTTTCAGCGCTCAGTGTTCACTCTCTCAGCTCGGCTCTGTTATTAATCTGAGAAAGAAACAGATCAAACCAAAAAGATAAATAGATTTAGTCAATAAGAAACAACCATGTGCAGTATATACAAAACCACAAACATCACAATTATATTTCTGTTTATTTTTTAGAATAAAGCAAAACAATGAAAAGAATAAAAAGGGAATTTTCTTATTGTCCCCTTAATTCATTTAATATTTAACTAAAACTCTGATTCATAAAACAGAGGATATTATGAATAAGAATGTGTATTAATACATCATATTATACATACACATAAACATTTAAGAAGTCGACCGCAGTATTTTCCATAAATAAGCGGTACATCAGTTATCATTGATCGGAGATCAGAACACAAACCACAGAGACAAACAAGTCATCTTGTTACCATGGTAACATGAAACAAGCTATCGGTGCACCGCGGTGACTCAAGCTTTTGAAAACACAATCATAATTTCCATAACCAACCATACAGGTTCATTTGGTGTTAAGGGGAGACTCTGCAGGTGAATGGGTTAAATAATGGAACTAATAGATATCACCATGGACCTTCACCATCTCATTACTTCATTACATCATTCATATCTGTATTACACCTTTTCTGATGTCTCAGAAATATCTTTTGGTAGATTTAGGAGAAATCTACAGACACAAATAAACAAAGTGTAGTAAAATAAATGTTTTCTTTCCACTAATCTGAAAGAAGACATGTTAACACATTTTAGATTCTCCTCGTGTCATTTTGAATACATTTGCCATATTTTTCTTATCTTATTTTATTTTGTTGTAATACATATTTGTTGTTCTTTGTGAGCTGCCTATGTTAACTCTTAACCCCTGTGTTATGTTGTGTGATGTCATTTAGTTTCTCAGATTATTTTGGGGGGTTCTTTCCTTGATATACTCCCCCATGTACCTGTGTGTTCCTCTCTGTATACGTGTTTACTGCTGTCTGGGTTGTATTTCAAATAGTATTTGATGTCATGTAAACTGTATGTATGTCTAATGTATTCATGTACTGGCCCTCTTTCCCTTTCCCTAAGTGGCTTAGCCACTTGTCAGGCCACCATTGGAAATAAGAACCTCTTCTTAATGACTTGCCTCAAAAAATAAAGATGAAATAAAAAAATAAAAAAGTATTTTGTTACAGTTTGTTATGTTTCTTTTCTTCTCCTGCATGTGTCATACATGTTTTAATATTGTCTGAATTATTGTTTTTTTTTTTACCCCAGGAAGACTAGCTGGTTGTCTAGGAGACAGCTAACGGGGCTCCTTATAATAACCAATAAAATGCTGATCACCTCTGAGCTCCTCCTGTTGTTACTTTGACACTTTACTGCAGTAAAAGTAATGTAAAAATACACAGTTACAGTAAAAGTCCTGCATTGAAAATGTTCCTTCAGTGAAAGTCTGTCAGTATAATAGTAAAGTTAGTTAGTTAGCTAATGGACATGTTGAGCCTCACTAGTTAACTAGATGATGATGAAGAGTAAATAGTGAGAGGTGTTGTTCAACTAGTGAGACGAGATGTCTAACTAGTGCTGACAAAGACTGGAATCATTGAGGAAACTGACGTCTGATATCAAGAATATGAAATAAATGCTTGAGTGCATTTTTCATATTTTGACCCGTGGTGTTGAAATGGTACAAATGTGTTCCTTCTTTTATGTTGAACCCTTAAAAGATTCTGGCCTCTTAAAAACAATATTGAACTGTTAGGGGAACATTTTAAAGTCCAGAAATGTTCTTGTCTTGTGTCTCCATTTCTGAGTGTGTTTAAGAGGTCTAGTGTCAGGATTGGTGCAGGTTTGGACCCAAAAATGCAGAAAGTTAGGACGAGGAGTCAGAGTGAGGTTTCAGAGGTTTATTAAATTAAAATATCTACAACAAAAAGTGTCCTGAAACAAGCAGGTCTAAAAGTGGCAAAAATAAAATCCAAAAACACCAGGAACAAAACTACAGACGCAGGAAAAGACACATAATGACAACGATCAGACAAAGAAAGAACAGAGACTAAAAACACCAGATAACGAGGAGAGTAACGAGGTTCAGGGGTCTGTTTCAGGAAGGAGGTTTAACAAACTCTGAGTCTAACCCTGAACTCTGAGTTGATTTACCCTGAGATGGAAACTCTGAGTTTCCGGTTCCAGAACAGCTGATTTGAGTTAGTTCAATCAACTCGGAGTAGGTTGACTCAGAGTCAGAGTTTAGATTCTCTGCCATTCTATAATGCCCAGAGAAAGTTGGAGGGCGACAAATACACAACCTTAAACCTGGTCTGCCTCTGGCTTGAGAGGCTGAAGAGACATTGCCAGCCCTCTCCCACCGACACGCCAGAGACATGCTGAGTTCATAGTGCAAAAAATCCAGGTGAACATGCTGCACAAAGTTGCTCTTTTCCTCTGGCCCAAATTCAACAAATTGAGGATGATGTCCCCTGAAGAGACATCTGAAGTACATGCCCATGTTCGCACCCTGATCTTGTCTCTGGAGGAAGATGCTGCAGCGGCTGTGAGCAGTACTGGCTTCACACCACCAGCAGCCAGGCCCAGGAGAGACTTTGACTTTGCCGAGTGGGAGGACCAAGACGTTGATAACCAACCAGATGAGGATGAAGTGGTCACAGAGACATGCCATGGATGACGACAGGGACCTATTGAAATGGTGGAAAGTCCATGGATTGGTGTACCCAAAACTAGCCAGGCTGGCAATATCCGTCCTCTTGATTCCAGCAGCAGCAGCGAGCGAGTGTTCAGCACAGCTGGCCGATTGCTAGAGCAGAAGAGGACCGCTCTGAAACCAGCAACTGGGGATGCAGTCTTGTTCTTGCATGACAACATGTAGAACCATGTAAGTAGGCTATAGCTTTGTGATTAATATGCTATTATATAATGGTTACACTTGTGTATAGCAGGCAGCATAACGCCTTGGCCTAATCAGTTCCCCACACTTCATCTACAGGCTCATACATCCACAGGCAGGAGGCTACCATTCAGAACTGACCGCCGTCAACCTGGAGTGTTTGTCTTCTGACGGCGCTTTGCTACAGCGGCTTTATATGCTCCATCACCATGTAAAGAAAACTGATGAGACACAAATAACGTGCTGGGATGTAGAGCATGTCTGATGGGTGACGTTAGTGATATGAGGACGATAAGGTTATGTAGGATACATAACTGACAGACTGGGAAGAAAAACCATACCGCTCAAATAGAAAGTTATCTGGAAATGAAAATACATCTTTGGTCGGGGCCTCAATATCATCTCCAGACGCATGTTTAACTCCCTGTGATGTAATACAGCTTCTTCATCAACGGGATCGTTGACAAAAGGAAATGCCATGTTTGGAACAAAAAGGTCTCATAGTCTGCCTAACAGTTAATAAACCAACACGTTGTTTTATTCATGCAGATAACAAACTGGTCTAAAATGCTCCTGATACAGACTGAATGAATGAATGAATGAATGAATGAAGGAATGAAGGAATGAATGAAGGAATGAATAAATGAATGAATGAATGAATGAATGAATGAATGAATGAATGAATGAATGAGGAAATGAAGGAGTGCTGTGTCAGAGGGAGACTGAGAGAAGAAAACCTGCTCCAGACCAGGTTAGGTTCACAGACTCAGTTACCATAGTAACTGACTCTGAGGTTGTTCCCATAGTAACTGACTCTGCGGTTAAGTTACCATAGTAACTGACTCTGAGGTTAAGTTCCCATAGTAACTGACTCTGAGGTTAAGTTACCATAGTAACTGACTCTGAGGTTAAGTTACCATAGTAACTGACTCTGAGGTTAAGTTACCATAGTAACTGACTCTGAGGTTAAGTTACCTCTCTTTCTGAAATTTCCCTCATCTCAGGGTAAACTAACTCAGAGTGTTCACTAAACCTGGGGTCCGTTTCAGAAACAGAAATGATAACGACCTCATCAAAATGGTGGAAACCATGTAAATATTGAGCCATGGCACTGAGAAGCCTTTAGATAACAGGAGCCTATGGTTTCTGTAGCCTACTCCCAAACAACAGACATCCTGAAGGCCTTTTTCTCCAGTGGAGTTCCTCTCTCCACACCGCTGTCTTCAGACAAAGAGTCACATCACACACACACACACACACACACACACACACACACACACACACACACACACACACACACACACACACACACACACACACACACACACACACACACACACACACACACACAGTGTCATTTGTGATTTCATCCATGTATATAGCCCTCTTCTTTTCAGGTAATATATTCACCTCTCAGCTCTTTATGGTCATGCTTGTTTGTTCTATATAATGGATATGTCTGATAATAATACAAAGTATTTATATTTTCAGCTTTTTTAGTCAATTTATTTGAACTTCCACTTTTGACAGAATTACAGATTAGCTTCCAGCTTTTCTAGAAATGTATTTCATCTCTTATCTTATTAAGGTAATGCAGTTCAGCTTCCAACTGACAATATAACATTTCATCTTCCAGCGTCGTCAGCAGTGCAGTGCAATGCTTTTGAGATTTTTCAAACAATTTTTTTCATATTTCTGCATTTTCATCAGTGTTTCTCACAGCATTTATAAGTCTTCCATACTTCATAATTTCACTTAGAAAATAAAGTCAGACCTCACAATGTTCTACATCGTTTGGCATCGCTGAACTTTGAAAGCCAACAATTCAGTTTAGCGTCAGCTTTTCAAAAAACCTTTAAATATTTCACATCTTTTATACATTAGTGATGTTATTCAACTTTTTAATGATGTTAATTAAAACCATTTATACGTTTCCATCTATCCTCACTACTTCAACTAATGTAATTGTTATATTACTATATTACTTTCTAACTGGATTAATACCTGTAATATAATCACTGTTTTGTAAGTTGCAGTCCCTTACACTACTCATTACTGGGGACAGTATCCTCATACGTAAGGGATAACGTAGAGCGAGGCGGTTGTCATAGCGAATACAACCCCGACAGGTGATCAGGACTTGATCAGGTCTTGAATCAGCCTGACCTTATCGCTCTACATTATCCCGCTTATTACATGGCTACTTACCAAATAAATCAATAATTTCACACACAATTATTTAAAAAGGAGTTTATTGATTTAAATACGATTGCATTGCCTCCGCTAAAGAAAATAGTCCGTTCCGTCTCAACGGTTGGGATCCTGCGTCCATAGCAACGTAAACTCAGCCTACTTATAATTAACATTGAACTGAACGTTCCCGTTGATCGTGAAGTGAGACAAGGTGAATGGGACTTCTTTTGGAATATTAATGTTGACGTTTTTGTCCTCATCCATCTTGTTTCCTCCTCCAGGCGCTGTAGTTGACACACCTGGAAACACAACGTTCCAGTATAACTATTGTCACTACGGCTGAAGTTACTGTGTGGCGATCATTAACTGCATAGACACGTGTAGTGATAGGCTCTCACCAGATCTGCTGGCGTTGCCTGGATTGGAAGACAGGATCTTGCTCCACTGTTCCCTATCTGTAGTTATACCATGGTCTGGGTGAATACTCGATTCTGATTGGCTGCTGGGTGTCCATAAAAAAGTGATGTAGGACACCTAGTAAAGGTGTCCCGGTGAAACGGACTGTTTACCGTTAAATCAATAACTAAATCAATGCGCTACATTAAATCAAAAAGGAAATGTGGATCTGTTATTTCCAACTCGTCCTCTGATCACCACAGGATGGCGCTAACACACACGCTGCAAGTAGTAAGTTCTACTTCCCCTCTGGACTGATTTTGTTTCACAGAGAATAACGTTATCTCACATCCCGTTCACTGTTCAGGTCGCTACTCCAGGCTGCGCTGCTGCGGCCGACAGTAACGTTACACATCGCGGATCAAATTGTTCGTAAAAGTCGTTATATTGTTTCGGGGACAATGACATGGCTGGATAGCTTGCTTGTCTTGTTGTTTAACATACTGTCAAATAATTTTTACTGATTGCCAACTGCACACAATGTTATTGACTTTGGATCTTGCTAGCATAGCGTTAGCTAGCATAGCGTTAGCTAGCATAGCGTTAGCTAGCATAGCGTTAGCCTTCTGGCTCGTAGCTGAGCTGAAGGATTCTATCAGCTGAGCGGACTATAAACATCTCCGGTTGCTAAGGGTGGCGAAGTCGTATCTAAGGTTTTCCTATTTCCTGGAGGAGTGAACAACGTTTGCATTGCATTAGAACCTGATGGATGGGAATGATTGTTCCAGGTATTAGTCAAACCGCCAGGCGTAACCAGGGAAACAGAGTTATTGTTTGTAAAAACTTTAGATTTCGATTGTAAAACTAATTAAAATGTGAAATAAAGTTTTAAAAATATGTTATTTGGCAAGTGACCATGGTATAAGCGGGTTAATGCCCTTCGAGGTGTCCATTGTCAGGTATTAATGGACTTCGGCGGAGTCGGACGGTTCACGCCTCACCGTCGTCCATTAATACCTGACAATGGACACCTCGTCGGGCATTAACCCTTACTGGTAGGAGCCCAGTAGCTCTTCAGGCTGCCCTCACATCTGTTCCCAGTCACAGACATGATCTCCCTCCTCTCAAGACCAGCCTGAGAGAGCAGCTGGACAGCTGTGCTCCTCAAGCTGTGATTGGTGTATCTCCTTGAAAGCCCGGCTGCCTGGCTGATTTGGGGTAACATTTGTCCAAGGAAATGATGTCCTGGGCTCACGAGAGAACCACACTGCCTGACTGTTCAGTAGCTGTTGGTCTTTTTCGCGTCAGGAGGGCAAAGGGATC